>CM064911.1:29058939-29146234 GCA_032727855.1 Quercus ilex subsp. ballota | reverse complement strand
CATTTCTTTCCCTACAATTTTTATGCGAATGTATGTAATTGGAAGAACTTGGCTGAGTTACTTCATTAAATTCAGGTACTAGTAAAAGTTTTTCATTTGAAACTTTATAATTGATACACTATATTACCTGTCAAAAAAAAAAAAAAAAACAATTGATACACATATATGTATATATAAGGAATGCATGAGAAAATGTGAAAAACATGCAAATGAAGATGCTCAAGGACTATAAAAGTGACCATGTAGGATCATTTTAGATTCCTTTGATCTTTTGCATCAGGAGGCCACCTAATTTATAATGTTGGAATTCACAACAGCAGGCACCAACTCTCCTAATTCAAGATTCTTACATGGCAATTATGGACGTGTTCAGTAGAATAAGTACTTTGACATCCAAAGCTCTTGAGCTTCTGCCCACCACTTAACAAAGAATCCATATATATATATATTGGATAAGTTAACAACGAAGCCATTATTCATATAGCAATCATGATCAGAAAGATGGTTCAAGTAGAATAAGCACTTTTACATCCAAAGCTCTAGAGCTTATGCTCACCAGTTAACAGAGAAGCTGTTACCCATATTGAAATCATGTTCAGAACAATAGTGCAAATGTAACTACAAAATCGAATATGGACCAAAAATTTGTTGCGGACAGTAAATATATGTGTGTGTTGTAGTGTTTAAAGACTAGTCATAAAAATGATGGCTGAGCTCTAATTCTAAACTCAACTTTCTATGGTAGAACTGATTTATATTCTTTAATTGATTTGGAGGATATTATTTTAATTGTTGGTGTATCAAATCACTCTCTGAATGCTCTGTTTTATTTTATTTATTATTTTTTTTTAAATAATTATTTTCTCAAAATTCAAGCCTCTTGCATTATATAATGAGATTTTTATCCTTTTATTGCACAGATTGGGAAGATTTTTTATGCTGCTTAATTTTTTTCCTGGAGCTATTGTTTTTTGTTTCAGTAATTTGTATTAGGATTGTGAATTCATTTTTATATGATTCTCAACTTTAATTAGATTAAGAGGTTAGTCTAAGATGAGGAGCACAGTGAAGTTTACTTAAGTTTATAATTTTTTTTTAATAAATTGTGTTACTGTTGCATGTCTGAAACTTCAAGGTCAGATATTAAAGGATACCTGATGAAAACTGCCTATGATATGGTCACTGGTTGCTTCTTGGCTCTCACTCACAACATAAATAGAAATAAAAATCTCATGTAGAGTCTAACTCATCACTAACCATACCCTAGTCATGCTATCTCTCTATTGGTGTTGCATTGATTGCATGCTTAACATAGCATGAGACAATCTTCCATTAAGATACAATTAGAATGGGGTTTAAAACTTAGCTATTTTCAGGCTGTATATTGGTATGTCACATTTCCAGTTGGTGGATAATCTCCTAGCTTGAACTGATTTCTGTAAGTGCTCCAAGGAGCAGATTCTATCACTAACATCAGCACATATAGTTTTAACTAAGCTTTCATGTCCACAAACTTTACCATAGCTTCCTGTATTTCTTTCAATCCATATATGGTATATAAGAGAATTTCATTTCATCAATGACAGATGAAATCAATTTCATTATGGGAGGCATTAATACGCTGCATAGGGATAGCTCTGTTGTGCATAGGTTGGTTAATTGTTCATTCATTTTTATTGCAATTTGACTTGATTTAGCCTTCCTATCTAATTAAAATTGGCCATATGATGAGAACTCCTGATCTAATATCTACTTTTGAAATTCTCCTCAGTGCAGGTCTCACCGTGTTGGTTGATTCCATTATGTGGAAGAGGATACTGTGGCCTGAATTTGAAGTTTTTTGGTTCAACTCTGTTCTGAATCGAAGTTCTGAGTGGGGTGTATCCTTTCTAAAAGAATTTTCTATTGCACCTTCGTTGTGTTGTACAATTGAAAATGTGTGTTATGAATGCTTTATGGGAAATTTTAATTATCCATTTGGGTCTATGATTTATTTATATTCTTACTCTTATACTTTTTTTCCTCTTTTGGATCCATCTGAGCATGACATGCAGGTAAGGCTACTTATCTGTTTGCAGCTTCATTTTGCATATTGTTGAAATAAACACTGCAGAGTTGCATGCAGCTTCGTTTCACATATTGTTAAGTTTAAACAGTGGTGAGTTGGTTGGCTCATAGGCATTCTGAATACTGTTTAATGAGGTAAAAAGACAAGGCCTGCTTGTATTTGGAAGAGACTAAAGCATGGCAGTACAATGCTAACTGCAATTTCTTAATGGTTTGGTGCTATCCTACTATTGTGTGATAACTGCACTCAGGTAGTTACTTTTTGGTGCCTACTCAATAGGAGTCTTATCTGATGTTTTCATAGTTGATTCTGAAAATGCAGTAATAAAGAAACAATATATTTATTTGAATTTTACTCTCTATTCCTTAACATCTCTTATTTTTAGACACATTCCTTTCACTGGTACTTTACTTCAGCATTGCCACGCTCATTGCTTGTTGCATATCCTCTTTTTCTGGTGAGTCTTGCAACTAGTAAAAATTTTTCTTTATGCATTTGTTAAGGTTTCTGCTAAGCATCATACAACTGCTGAAAATGGTTGCCTAACTTCATTTGGATGGTGGCTTATAGTTCTTGTCGTTAACTCTGTAATGATGTGCATTTGATATGGTCTCTGATGTAGGATGGTCCTCTGGATTGGATATTAGAGTTGCCTAACCTCAATATAAGTAGGCCAAAAGGCTCTTGATATTGTGGTTTGTTGAACCTTTTTTTTCCCCTGATGAGTAAGAAAATTTTAGTAAATACAAACACCTCCGAGTACACAAGAAGTTTACTTAGAAAGCTGTTGGGGTTTGTTGATCTGAAGGCTCTTTGGAGATTATGGAGGTTTTGGAGTTAGAATAATTCAAGAAAACAAAGGAACACCGGTGATGTCCAGTATCTGTGAACAGTAGCAAGAATAATAACCTTCGTGTTTAAGAATTTTTGGTGTTGATTGGTGGTGGGCTCTCTTTGGGTTCATGAAATAGGATTTTGGGATTGATTGGGCTTGAAAGGGGGTTGGTTGAGATATGGTTGTGGCTACTTAGAAAGTAGATGAAGGAGAAGAAAGGATTAGGAAGCCTTCGAGTCTCATCTAGAAAAATTTCAATGGAGCCTCACCATTAATAGAAAGCAAAATAGCCAAAATTTTTCAATCAAGCTGTTCAATTGTTACAAGACCACCATCTTATATATTATATAGTGGTGAATCTAAGCATAAGCTGGTACATTTAGTGTCCTATTAGGAAAAGGATTGACTAACCATTAAGACTCAACTAAACCTAAAAAATAATTAAAATAAATTATTGTCAAGGCCTACCCTTTGCAGTTTTTATTGTCAAAGCTTACCTTTTGAAAGGAAGACCATTATTACATCTAGCAAATTAGATGTAAAACACTGTGGAATCAATAAAAGAAGCTGGAAAAAAAAAAAAAAACCCCCTCAACAGTCGGACTTTTGAGGATGTTTAGAGACCTATTGACCATCTAAAGTCCTGGCCAATCCGGACTTTGTTTGATTGATCTCAGTTTTGGGTTTTACACATTGTACTTCCATTTATGATTTCCAACATTCTGTTAGATTTTCTATCTGATTTGTTTGTAACTGTTTTAGTACTATGTGTTCATCATCATGACATAGAGTACATTTTCTATTTTAATAAAATTCTTATTACCTTAAAAAAAAAAAACGTATACTCAATAAAATGAAATTCATGCTTTCAGTCGGGTCAGTTAAATGGTAAAAGAAATAAATGCATGTTTTTGGAATGAGAAATTTTGGACACTGAATTATTGTCCTGCTCAAGTATATTGATGTCTATTCTTCTTAAGTTACTGGTTCTATTATTTCTCTCACTTCAATTACCTTACCTGAAAAAGCTATCCTTCTTGCAGCTTGGGATCTTACTCGACAGAAGGATTTTGCCCTTTGTTCTTCCAGTTTTATTTTTTATCATACTTTACTCAAAGCTTCCCCATAAGGTATTGGATATTCAATGTAGCTTCATTGACTTTCATTATTTTTTATTTACTCCCTTCATCCCTAAATACATGAAATGTTTGAAATGTCACAATTGTTGAAGAAAAGGTAAAAGTATGGTGATCTTCCCCAAAATTACATTAACTTTCTATTAGAGGTGACACGACTCTTGATAAATATTCTGTTTGTTCTTTTGAACAAAATGTGAGTGTAGTTTTGGATATTGGACTTCCACTTTTTGAAATTTTCATATATTCTGGAATAACCCAAAGAGAAATGTTATCATTTATTTTGGGATGGAGAGAATATCTTTTTACTTCTTAAGAAGACATATGTAACACCATTTCATTTGTTGATGCAGGAGCTTCGTTTTATTATTAGTTCTGTTCCAATCTTCAACTTATCTGCGGCAATTGCAGCTACTAGAATGTATGTTGCAGATGTTTAATATTCATCATTATTTGAAGTAATATGTTAGAAATTTCTATGGATTGTGGTAATATTTTTTGAACAGTTGTTTAACTCCACTGAAGTTATTCCTGTTGTTTAAGAAATAGCACGACACTTTAAGCTAAAGGAAATCAATGGATAAGATCATCAAGGCTTTTGAAGCTCTAAAGCTTGGTTTGCTTTCCCTTTACCATTATGTGTCTTGTGGACCATTTGGTAAGAGCGAAACAGTAGAACGTTTGATGGTGCTGAGCATCCAATTCGTGTTATCAAGCAATCCTTTTTAAGATGTCTATTTGAGTAAATGGTTGTTTTAGGCAACAACCACTCTTGTTCTTTCCAAGAGTTTTTAGATAGCTGGCATTTGAGTGTGTGCATTACCATTGTGTGAAAAGTCTTATATTAAATATATTTTTTCTTGTTTGATAGAAATTATTTTTAATTATATAGAAATAGAGATAAATTCAATGCCCTTCAGTTTACTGGAACTATTGCTAATAAGCTAAGGTCAGATGAAGCAAGAGTTTGAGCCTTCTTCCTAACTTAAGTGTCCAACCTTCATTTATCTGCTAGGAGTCATCCACTTAAGGAAAATCTGTGAGTGATAAAACAGTGTTTTAAGACTGGTGATTCTTCTGTATCTTCTTTGTCTTTCTTTTCTTATCTACCCATCCTCTATATTTGCTATTTCTTTCTCATTTTAATGGCTGGTTGGGGGGTTGGAAAACTTCTCTGTCCGGTATCTTGTATGTTACTTTTCCTGTGATTTGTTGGTGACAGGCCAACTGTATGATTTCTCCATCTCTCTCTTTCTGAGTCTGCCTTCTGTGTAGTCTTTTGCTGCCTGTTGTTTGCAGATTTTCTGCATACTTGTTCTGGTCAAGCCCCAATCCATCTTTATTTTCCTCTCCTATTGATTGACAGCTATGTTGATTTTTTGAACTTACATGCAACCTAGCCTTTGATTTCCATGTTTCTTATGGTTGATTTTTCTTTTTTTATTTACCTCATTTGTGTTGGGATTAGATAAAGTTTCATGTAAAAATTGTTTGCGATTGAATTAATTTTGCAAGTTTTAATCACCTGAAATCTGATTGAGTTCCTCCATGTCCCGTTCGGGAATGTCAGCCTGCTAAATTAAATGCTAGGACCTGATTTTAGTTACTTATACTTGTCCAAAGTACCTTGGAATCAATTCAGTAGTCATAGGGCTGCATTATTAGAAATCAATATCATATTATGGGGTTTTGCGAATGGTAATTTATAGAGTCGTTTCCTTTTTGTACAATGTTATTTTTATTTTTTATTTTTAATTTAATTTAATTTAATTATTATTAATCTTTACGCTTCTTTGTGTCCATTGTACATGAAGTTGTCTTTCTTTAATAAAAGTATTTTACCTACCCCCCAAAAAAAGAAAAAAAAAGAAAAGAACTATGGGTATCTTTTAAATTTTGTCCTATGATAAAAGTTGGTGGAATGCTATAACATTTTAACAGTTGAGTGACTTTGGCCTAAATATATATTGGTCTGAACCATTCAGTTGGTTATTCTAAACAAGATTGCAGGATTGAAATCGTATTTTCCTGAGGTAGTTTGCCTCATATTCTATTAGTGCCACTTTGTAAGAGACATTGTTTGGAATTTCATTTAATTTTTGTAATATTACAATAGCAATGGAATTGGCTTGCTGAAAGGATTAAAACATTAATATATTTTAATGGCTGAGTGTGATGACTTCATGCTTACCCAGAAAAAGAAAATTTTAGTGGGTTCATAAATGTGTACATGCCCTCTCTTGAAATATGTGTAAGAAATGCATATAAATGTCATTACCTCTAGACTATATAAAGCTTCACATTGATGATAAGATATCTGTGTTTGTGTGTGTCTGTACAAAAACATAATTGTATTCTTACAATTCTCATCTTGTTTTAATAGCTTTCCAGTCTCAACTTCAATCATTTTATCTTTTTTTGTATGGTTTGCTTTTGTAATCCTTTCTGAGCTTTCAATTGCTGATACATTTTCTAATATTTATCCCAACTTCTTACAGTTACAACAATAGGAAGAAGACTTTCTGGAAGTTGCTTAATTTCATTGTGCTGGGATTATTATTAATCAGGTTGGATGACAAACCCTTCTGTATAACAGCCACAACAAAATTAGTGTAATTTAACTAGGACAAATGCGTAGGCCAGTAATATACTCAGATACTCATTAGATACGGTTGTCTTTACTTATAAATAGTGTGTTTTACATAGTCCTCTAGTTTTTCTTATGCATTTTCACTGCTTCCATGATGTTTCTGAAACAATTTTGAAACATTTCTGTTTCTGAACTACTAAAACAGTGCACTAAAATTTTGTTCCCTGGATAGCGATTCAGTCTTATGTCTCAAATTTTATTTTCCCACTACCATTCATGGATGTCCTATTTTGGAAGGTTGATGTACAGGATTCTATCATTTTACTGAATTTCCCTTTCTTATATTATGCAAGAAAATATCTTCCCTTTCATTACAAATTTTTGAGAAACTGCAACTTACTGACGGCGTTTTTGAAAACTTATATTTTTAAACGTGAATTTTAATGTGGGAGTTTCATTTCTGAAGGTGGACAAACAATTTGGGTGAAAAATTAAGTTTCTCCGCTTGTGCTCATTTTCTATTTTGTAGTCTAGGGTGCACCATCATAACGTTCATGGCTTCCTACAACAATTACCCAAGTGGTCATGCTTTGAAAGATTTGCACCAGATTGGTATGTTCTCTCTCTCTTAAAATTAACATGACAATGGGCTTGGAGTTGCACTTTTTTTTGATAAGGAATAAACTAATTAACACCAAAAGGAATGCAGCTGAGGTACACAAGAATTATACGAAAATATGAGCAGTTTAAAGAGACAGCTAGGATTACCTCTTGCAATACAGAGCATCTAAAAACTTAGAGAAATGTTATGTCTACAACATTTTCATAACAAATTTTAAGTGGCAGGTTGTTATAGGGTTTTTATTGGTGGGGCAAAAAAGTCATTTTAGTGGTAGGCTCAAAATAAAACCAATAACAACTAACCACTTATGATTCGTTGTAAAAATGTTGTGGACGTAGCACTTCTCAAAAACTTATGAAAAGAAATAGGAGAGAACACCAACCTGGAAAAGGAACTATGAATAAATTTAGTAGAAGTGCATAAAATGCACATAAAAATGCCTTAAATGAAACTCACACTGCTTGATGTTGGTATAACAATTCTTGCATAAAAACACAAGGTGCATTTATTGGCTCATATATTTGGCCATCCCAAATTGGGTGCTAATACGTATAAATATTGTTTGATTATCAGATCTGATAGCAAGTATGACATGTATTCTTGTTTGAGATTCAGACTTTATAATCTGTTTGATTAGTTTCTCGAGCTAAAATATTTGGGATGTTTTCTATATTCCCTCTGAATAAAAAGAGAAGAATAGATTATGCTTTTTCATTGATTTTTTTGGTAGGTGATCTTCCCAACAATACAAATGAGCAGTGGGTTCATATTGACCCCTTTTCAGCCATGAATGGCATCTCTCGCTTTTGTGAAACTGAGTATCCCTGGAGGTATATCTGATTATTGCTTATTGTAGACTAATTATAACTTTTGACTGCAGTTGTCTATTTCTTCTTTTATTTAAAAATGCTGATATTTTGGGAACCAATGATAATTCCATGGATGCAGCACTTAGATGGTCCGCGGTGACCTATTGAGTGACTATATTCTTAATAATTGCCTTGCCACAAACAAAATGATTCTTTTTTAAGATGGGATTTTTTACTTATTTAAACATCCATTCAGGACGGGGCTGAGATAACTCTCCTATATATAATTATTCTGAATAATTTTATCATAATCAGTTTATTTTGGCCTTTAACAAAATGGTCCTAGGAAAAATAAGCATTGTGCCAGAGTCTTTATTTTTTGAAATTAAACTCATCTTTAGACCATTTGATATTGAACAAGGATGGTGAAACATTTCAGTTTTTAATTCTGGGTTTGTTGATATTTTCTTGTTAATCATCATTTTGTCCATTACATGTAAATTTTCTGTTTGTGTAAGTAATCCTGAATAACATAGATAACTGTTCCAAGCAATGCAGCCTTTTAAAATTTTTTTTTTTTTTAAATATTGTTAATTGAGTTCTATTGGCATATTTCTTACATTGGAAATTCTATTTCATGTTTAAGTATATTTACTGTTCTCTAAGGTGCAAAGTTTTTGCATTAATTTATGACTAGACTATTATGTAATGCAGGTATTCTAAAGAAGAAGAAATCCCTCTAGAAGAATTTTGCCACAGAAATTTCACCTTTCTTATAAAGTAAGTTTTCCATCATCTTCTCTTTTTCTCATTCCTAAAAGCATCCTGGGCCAATTAATGGCAATAAAAGTATCCGTGCAGGAAAGCAATCTGTTTTTGGATGTGTCTTGGTCCTTATTTTTAGTTAATGCCTAGTGTTTTTTTCCTCCACTTTTTTTTTTTGATGACGTGGAACCTTGCCAAGGCAGAGCCCTTTGAGCCCACCCCTGGGAAGTAAACCACGGATATATGACCCCACCTACCAGAATTATGCATCAAATAATCCAGGGAAACTCCTAGTGGGGATTAAAACTAGGAAGTCTGAGTCTATAGATCATCCCAAGCCTCAAACCACTAGGCTGCACTCAGACGGGTGTTTTTTTTCCCTCTCTTTTTTCCTTTACACTGACAGATAGGACTGGATGAGCATTTAAATTCAAAAATTTCAAATTTTAAACTATCCTTAAGATATATAGGCAGTTCAATCTGAACTGGTGAATATTTGCTGTGTTCTGGAAAACGTGAATATTGAAGAGTACTGATAGTTCAGATAATGGGATAGATGTTTCCTCCTAATACATTGTATTCTATGTTTATTATGCATTTTTATATAGATTCTGTTCATTTGGCAGAGTTAATATATACTACCTTGCCAAGCTAGCTTGATTTTGTATTAAGAGTGAGTTTTTGCATGGTAGTTAGTCTGGAGATTAATTAGGTGAAGTGTTCATTCTGTACTAAAGGCCAATTAAAAATAAAAAGAAATTTGTAGAGAGGATGAACTTCCTTACTTGTCATGCTTTCTGGATGCACATTTTTTTTCCTTCACTTATAGCCTTATTGGTGATTTATGTTATAAATTAACAGAATTGGTAAGAGAGAATCATGGTTGTTGTAGGATAATTGGTGACGATCTTTTAGCCATTTTTAATAGATTTTTTTTTTTTGAATACTTGCACTATTTTTGGAGGGATTAGTAGGAGGAGGGGTGGGAAGAGATGGAGATGAAAATCCCTTCGTTTTGAAGGAGGGAAATAGAAGAGAGGTGGAGGGAGGGGGAGGCAGAGGAAAATTCCTCCTGGGCCCAGCAAGCTCAATCTGCCAAAAAGTGGGCTGATTGAAAGGAGGAAAGCCAACCCCTTATTAAAACTGTGCGACATTTCAATTTTGCCCACATCTTAAACCATTTAAATGGGGGAATAATGGTAGAATTATATCTTTATTTTCTTATTTGTTTAATTTTTCATTGCTTCTATTGCCAAGAGCCTTGTAGCTTAATGGCATTGTCTGGTCTCCTTTATGATGAGAACCAGGGTTTTTAAATCCCCCCTCCCCCACTTGTAACAATTGAATATATATATATCATCCCTTCAAAAAAAAAAAAACAACATGAGGGGGAATGGATGCCCTTCACTTATCCTTCCTTCGCCTTTCAACTCCACTTTTTAGTCCCTCCTACCAAACATAGTTGTCATGCATTTTAGTGTAGCTGTTGTTATATTCTGCAAGTCTTTTTGGTTCTTTCTAGTAACCAAAAGAAAAATTAAACTAAATACATAATGCTTACTATTGTATTATTCTTAGATAAGGTTGATCAGGCTTTATCAGCCTAGATTGCCTATACTTCTATCATCCTTATGGATGGGTTGCATTTGAGGTGAATTTGAGAACGCATGCTGTTTTATTTTGTGTTTTTAAGGTGTTTATTTATGGTTAGAGATTAGTGTCGCCCCTCCTCCCCTTTTTTTATTTTTGGTATCTTGTCTCATTCTTGTTCTCACCATTACAGTGAACATCGCTATATTGATGGATTCAAGTGTCTATTCTCTATAAACGGGTTCTCAAGAACTCGACTTCAAATAGGCTTCCCACCACTTTTACTGGTAGATAATGAACACTACCTTGCACTTTCACACATGCAAATGCTTGATATGCTTAGCATAATAATATTTTCTTTCTTATATCTTCTGCAGCTTAAAGAGCCCAAAGTTTTCATTCACGGAAATACAAAAAATAAGGATGTTATGAATAAACATTGGCCAGGCTGCTCGTAATTATCGTGAGGTTAGGTCTAATTCTCATAAACGAAACTTAAATTTTGTATAAATTCCACTTTGCACCTAACAGTTCATTTTGGGCAGGTCACAATCTTTTGTCTGAGGTTTGCATTAGACCTGATGGCCCAAGACCCAAGACCAACTGGACTTGATGGTTTACAAACCATGTTGAAATCTAAACAGCGGTGTCATTTGCGCTAGATTATTAACCCATTTCCGTTTCTTTGTATTACTTGATGTATGGTCTTAAAATGACGACGAGCATACTCAATGTACAGACTCCCATGAATGAGTAGGGAACAGATTTTGACCCAACATTTGGCTTGTCAGCGAAGGAGATTTGACATGGTTTAGCATCACAGACACGCACATATATATACAGCAAGCTTAGGGCTTGTTTGGTAAGGTAGTTCAAATAATAGTTTTTAGCATTTAAATACTGAAAATTGTGGGCCAAAAAAATGAAATAAAAAAGCGTTTGGTAAAGAGATTTCTTTTAGGAGTGTTGAGTTGCGTTTCTCATTTTAGAGAGTTTGAATTTTGAATTTAGAAAACTCATTTTACCAGTTTTTAGGTCCCGTTTGGTACATGTGTTTAAAAACTAAAAATTGTTGTTTGAAAACATTTGTAAAAATACGTGTGGGTGAAAAAGTGCGTTGAAATGCGTGAAATGTTGTTTAAAAATTAAAAATGATTGTTTGAAAACTATAACCAAGCACTCCCTTAGTTTTCAAATAACATTGTTTAATGACACTTTTGTAAATATGTTAAAACTATAGGTCCCACTTGATTAGACCACACTTAACAAAACTTCTATTTCTCTCTCATGCCTCCAAGACTTCTTTTCTCTCTTTCTCCTACCATTCATGCCTGGCTTTCCTCTAACGCCTCAAACACCTCTCTCTCCCTCTTTCACAACAGATTGGATACTATCTCATAAATTCTTCAGATTCACATTTACTCCTGTATCTACCTATGGCTCTATTCTCATAAATCCTTCACAGCTTTCAGATCCTACTTTAGATCTCCTAACAAATCCTTCCGAACTTTTTTTTAAATCCTTTCTCTCAAATCACATAAATCCTATATCTTTTCTTCAACTGCTTCTGTAAACCTCATTAATCCTTATATATGGAATCAGATACAGCATCTTCTTCTACCTCAATCCTGCTTGACACAGTCAATGTGAGTTGTTTCTCTCTTCAACTTGTTCATTGAGTTTTAAGTAGTTTATAACAGTGTCAATTATTTGTGTGTTTATTAATTTCTCTACAATTTAATGGTGGTTCTATTAAAATTCTTGGGTTTTATGGGTTGCTGATGAACTATACTTCTTGTGTGACATTCATACAAATTTGGACTTCTTGGGTCTCAATCCTTTGGCTCAATGATGCCTTCAAGAAAAGTAGGATCAATTCATCATGCACAAAGTCTTTTGACATAAACAACAGGAAGCTTGGCAAAGGAGCTCCAAAACTTCGTTGTGCTCATATTGTTTGGCATTGCATTTTTGTTTGGTTTGGTTTATTTATTTATTTAATTAAAACCGTCCAATTATCCATAGTACTAAAAGAAGTTAATTATGCATTGTGGACCTGGACCGTGTGATTCATTCTTCTTATAATAACAAAGACATAATCGGTGATACCTATGTTCAAAGTCAATAATTTGGAAAAAAATGTAATGTTCAAAGTCAATAAATTAGCAAAAAATATGATGTTCAAAGTCAATAAAATGACGCCCAACTTTTCTTCATAGTGTTTGGATTAGAACTCTTCCTTCACAAACAAGGATAGATCTATTTCTATCAAATTTTCATCTCTCACACTTGAAGATCATTCAAGAGCGTTATTTCTGTAGTCCCTACAAGTCTATAACTCCAATCCAAGCATCATGGCTTCTTATGGAACTATGCAAAGGCCAAGTACCTCCTCAACTTCGCCTCCATTCACTCAGCCTGACGACTCCAAAGACTCAGCACGTAAGAAGCGCAATGACTTCAAGCTCCTTTGCCCCTTCAACATCCCCATAAGCCCAGAAGCCGCCGCTGTCCGAATTATCAGAAACTTAAGGTATTTCGGATTATACTACACACTCTTTGTATGGATTATACTCTTCATAAGCCTTGTTCCCAGGCGCAAAGTTTCCTTAATTCTCTTGGTGGTCATGACAATTGTGACATCCTTGTACCTAACTTTACTGCGTGCACTGCCTAATTCTGTTGTCCTACATAGAATTATTGACAAAAGACTAGTACTGTCTTTGCTAGCCATTGGGACTGCGGTTGAGCTCATTTTGACAAGGGCAGCTATACATCTTGTTGTTAGCTTAGCTTGTGGAATACCAATAGTTTTGGTTCATGCAGTTTTACGGGTTAGTGATGATCTTTTTGTGGGTGAGGAGGCTTGTGCTGCTGGGGAATTGGTTCCTTTTGTACATGGGAAAACTGGTGGTGTTGATATTGAGTCTCCAGCTTCTGTTTGATTGAATGTTTTTTTTTTTTTTTTTTTTGGCCTATTAGATTTTGATTGTCATTTGAGAAAGCAATAAAATAAAAATAACTGACCTGCTATTTTTAAATTATTAGAAATTTTAATTCCAGAAAATCCCCATCCATTAGAATTTTGAAAGGTGTGTTTTGTTTTGATTCACTATTAAGTTATTAACGATGGAAAAAAGGGTGTTTGGACCTATGGTTGATAGCTGAGTCACAATTTATGTCCTTATTTATTTAGCCTTTGTTTTTTTCTTCTTCCCTTTTTAATGATAGGAAAAAGAAAAGAAAAAAGAAAAATCAAAGTACAAGTCAAGTCACTGATTTGCAAACTTGACCAAAACAATATAAAAAGAAAAGAAAATTTCTTTTACCAGAAAAGAAAAGAAAAAGAAAAGTGAAATACCTTTGTAAAGTACTAAAGTTTATCCAACTTCAATTTCTTAGAGCATCAACATTAGCTGTACTAAACAAATTCTATTTTTGCACATCAAAAAATTACTTTATTTATTTTAACACATCATTTTACAATTCACCTACATCAGATATTCTATTTTTCCACGTGACAAATTAAAATAATATATTCAACATATTAAAATAATCTAAGAAATCATACAATATAATACCAAAAAAAAAAAAAAACCTAAAGTACCACCACCACTATCCACAGCCCACACCACCAGATTGGCTGTAGCCACCGTTATTAGCCCACAACCACCAGATCACAAAAAAATCAACCCACCACCAACCCCTCAAAATCAAACAACCACAAAAAAACCCACAACCCAAAAAAAGCACCACAACAACATTGCAATAACCGCCGATTGAAAGAGATCTGAAGCTCTGGGAGGTGTAAATGAGGAAGATGGTGAAAATGGTGCTTCACTGTGATTGGAGCTTCAAACCTAAAATTATACTGTAGCAAATTGCAAATTCTTTTGGCATTTGACACATCTCATGAAGCAGGATTTTTGGTGTGTTGGTGTGCCAATGCTCTTACCTTAACTTTCAAAAGTATCTAATTTTGCCCATATGTCAATATTGGTGCAAATGCCTTATTCAAGAGGGTTTATTTTCATTGATTTATTGAGTTTAAAAATACATTGGATAAAAGTATAGTTGTATCTTAAAAAATAATAAAAAATTTAAATGTTGTTGTTGTGAAATTTTAAAGTACTCGCAAGTGTACGAATCGTACCGAAGTATAGTTTGACAAGAACGAGGTCGAACCCACAGGAACTTGAATGAACGTAGGAAAATTAAATCAAATTTTAACCAAATTAATCCTAATCTAGTTTAATAAAAATTGGTTTTTCTGAGATAAAAAAAATTAAGCAAATAATAAAATTAAGCAAATAGTTAAACTAAGCAAAAGATATAAAGCAATAAAAAGATGTAAACAATCAAGGGAAAGGAATTAAGGTTTTGGAATCTGCCTTGTAAGTCATATCAACATATATTTATGATAATTAATTTTTCCCAACCACTACATGATAATCTAGAAATCAATCTTGCTATCATGGAAAATATTCTCATTAAAATCCTTATTTTAAAAATCATAAGTATGTTCTTCTTCGCTTCTTAAGTATAAAACGAAATCATCAATTGTATCTGTAGCCAAACAAATCACAAGATATATTTAATTCTAAAAATCAAATCATAAATTGTACTCATTGACAGACAAATCACAAACGATATCTAATTTTATAATCAAGAATTAATAAACCAAGCATTCAATTAATTAAGACAAATCCTAAATCATGAGAAAAACATGATTGAACTCATATCTAGAATCTCATCTTAATCAATTGATATGAAGCAAGAACAATTTAAATCATTAAAGAACAACTATTGTGGGAAAAATCAAATCACATTAATATTACTGATAATCCTTAACACTAGCCTCAACCCCTGAATTTTTCCCTACAGAGCCTTTAAATAAATATTACTGATAATTCTTAATAAGGTTTCATCCTCAATCCTAATTATAAATTTAGCTACTCATGATAATTGAAAGAAAACACATAAATAAAATACTAAACATTAAACTAGAAAAATAATTAAAACTAACAGTCATGGAAGAAGTAGCCGCAGCTCTTTACACATTCAGCCCTCAGCCCTAGCACTAGCCTCAACCCCTGAATTTTGCCCTACAGAGCCTTTAAATAGGTCAAGGAATCCTATTACAAGTTGAATTCCCGTTTGGAGAAAATCCCAGATTTTTAGGCTTCATTTAACCGACAATTTCGGCCCATTTAACGTCAGAATTCGGACTTTTAGTAAACTAAAAAGTTGTAGCCCTTTAAGTTAACTTTCTAGCCCAACTTGAATCATCTCAATTGGGCATCTGAGCCGAAAGTTATGCCGAAAATACTAATTGATGTGCAGGCTAGAATCCTAATCCGAAATTGGACTTGGATTTGGTGCAAATTTCCTTTGATTCCTTACTCCAATTGGACTTAAATTTAATTAACTTGGTCTTCTCTTGAATTCATGCCTGGCTGGATGTAAGTTGGCTTGATTCAATTGGCCTAGCCCCACTTTGCATGTAAAGCTTGTGTTACCTGCAACACAAAGATATTATATAATCAGTCACAAAATAACATAAAAGTAAGGCTAAATATGTAAATATGTGAGTAATTTATTATATATATTTCATGCACATCAGTTGTAAATAAATTAAATGAGTTAAATAAACAATTTTTTTTACTATAGAAAAAGTTAAATAAAATACTTAATTCAACCAAGCGCTATCCAATTGAATTCTACCAACATATAATCATCATGATTTCTCACGATTACCACATGACCCAAAAAATATATATTTTTCATAAATACTATTACCACATGATCCAAAAAATATATATTTTTCATAAATATGATAGAATTTCAACCTATGACGTCCATTTTAGAATAACTTTTTTCCATAAATCCAAGATACCAATTGTTTTTGGCAGTATTTGATGACAAGGCTTTGGTAAAAATTGACTAACAATAAAGAAATTGAAACATGTAAAGCATATTAATTTCTACTCAATAAGCGGTAACACATGACATTTTCTCTTATATAAGTACTAGGTGGATTGTGAGGTCACGATTTCAAAACCCATTAGATACATGTATAACTTAGATAGTAGTAAATAAGAAAAAAAAAAAGAAAAAAAAAAAAAAGAGAAAAAAAAAAGAGCAAAGGATATTGACCATATTAAGCTAAATACGGAATAGAACATTTTAAAAATAATTAGGAACTCTAATAATGAAAGTTAGAGTATTTAAAATTATTTAAAGATCAATTTGTTACTTTTAAAATTTAGAGACTAAATTTTAAACATTGAAAAATTTTAATAACAAATGTTGTGCCTATCTAAATAAAATTCAATAATTACTTTATCAAGAGAACTCCACAACTCCACGCCTGACTTTCTTCATAGTGTTTGCATTAGAACTCTTCCTTCACATACAAGGAGAGATCTATTTATATCAAATTTTCATCTCTCTACTTTGAAGATCATTCAAGAACATTATTTCTATAGTCCCTACAAGTCTGTAACTCCAGTCCAAGCATCATGGCATCTTATGGAACTATGCAAAGGCCAGGTACCTCCTCAACCTCGCCTCCATCGGCTCAGCCTGATGATTCAATAAACTCAACACAAAAGAAGCGCAACGACTCAATGGCCAGGTACCTCCTCCGATTTGTCAGAAACCTCAGGTATTTCGGATTATACTACACGCTCATTCTGTGGAATATACTCTTCATAAGCTTTGTTCCCTGGAGCAAAGTTTCGTTAATTCTCTTGGTGGTCATCACAATTGTGACATCCTTGCACCTAACATTACTGCTGCGTGCACTGCCTATTTCTGTTGTGCTACGTAGAATTATTGACAAAAGACTAGTGGTATTACTGTCTTTGCTAGCCATTGTAAGTGGGGTTGAGCTCATTTTGACAAGGGCAGCTATACGACTTCTTATTATTTTAACTTGTGGAATTCAAATCCTTTTGGTTCATGCGTTTTTAAGGATTAGTGATGATCCTTCTCTGGACGAGGAGGCTTGTGCTGCTGGGGAATTGGTTCCTCTTGTACATGGGAAAACTGGTGATGTTGATATTGAGTCTCAAGCTTCTGTTTGATTGAATGTTTTTTACCATAGATTTTGATTGTCATTAGAGAAAGCAATAAATAATTGACCTGCTATTTTTGAATTAATAGAAATTTTATTTCCAGAAATCTCCATCCATTAGAATTTTGAAATGTATGTTTTGTTTTGAATACTATTTTGAGTCACTATTTATTTATTTTGCTGTTTTTTTTTCCTTCCCTTTTTAATGATAGGAAAAAGAAAAGAAAAAAAGAAAAATCAAAGTCAAAGTCAAGTCACTGATATGCAAACTTGACCAAAACAATAAGGAAAGAAAAGAAAATTTCTTTTACCAGAAAGAAAAGAAAAAGAAAAGTGAAATACGTTTGTAAAGTTTATCCAACTTCAATTTCTTACCTTAAGTTTCAAAAGTAGCTAACTTCGCCCATATGTCAATAATGGTGCTGATGCTTTATTTGAGAGGACTTATTTTTATTGATTTATTGAGTTTAATAATACATTGGATAAGAGTATAATTGCATCTAAAAATAAAAACTAAAAGCTTTAAAAGGTTGTATATAAATTAAATGAGATAAATAAACAGCCTTTTTTATTATAGAAAAAGTTAAATAAAAAACTTTATTCAACCAAGTGCTACGCAATCGAATTCTACCAACATACTTATAATCATCATGATTTCTCACTATTATTGCATCACCCAAAAATTTTTTTTTTCTACATAAAAACGAGAATTTCAACATACGAGGCCAGTTTTTTATAATAACTATTTATTATAAGGACAAAATACCAATTGGTTTAGGTAATATTTGATGACAAGACTTTGGCAAAAATTGACTAACAATAAAGAAATTAAAACACGTAAAATATATTACTAGTAATTTTTACTCAATAAGCTATAACACATATGACATTTTCTCTTTTATAAGTGCTAGGTGAATTGTGAGGTTGTGATTTCAAAACCCTTTGGATGTGTGTATTACTTAGATAGTAATAAATAAGAAAAATAAAAAAATAAAAAAAAGCAAAGGATATTGACCATATTAAGCTATATATGGAATAGAAATTTTAAAAAAAAAATTGAGAACTCTCGTGATGAAAGTTAGAGCTTTTGAAATCATTTAAAGATTAAATTGTTTCCTTTAAAATTTAGAGACTAAATATAAAAAAAAAAATTGACAACTTTTAATGACAAATGTTGGGCCTATCTAAATAAAATTCAATAATTACTTTATCAATAGAAGATTTGAACTTTCTCTATCTCCGTTGAAAACCCTAATACCAATTTAGCAATGACTCTAGATAACAAAAATATGATGTATATTTCAAAGAAATAAAAGAAAGTAATAAGTGTAATACTAGAAAGACATAATTTTTTTTTACTACAAATTTCACAAATTTTGAATCGCCAAGATTTTATTCGTTATTATTTGGATCGATCACAAACACCGTGCAATTGTCAACTATTTACAACTTGTCATCTCAAACTCAAATTGTTAAATAAATTTTGAAATTGTTTTATTTTTTTATGAATTATGATTCTAGACTTTTATTTGAAGTGGAAATCAAGAGCCAAGCACTAGGGACCATGTAAATCAAAAAAAAAAATGCACTAGGGACCATGAGGTAATTTCAGAAACTTATCTACAAGGGCAAGACCAAAAAAAAAAAAAAAACCCCTCTGAGAAGTGAGAATTGCCGAGCAAAACCACACTCATTCGCAGTACACAAACACTCTCTAAAAGCCTCTACCAAAAAAAAATGCTTCTCCAACCTTCTCTTCACCACCACAACGCTTCTCTCACATCCTCATCCCTCTCCTACTCCTTGCCTCTACCATGCAGAAGCATAGTCCCCAATCTAACACTCCCAAAGACTGCAAATTACAGAGGAGTCCCAATCACAGTCACTTGCTCTATCTCACAAATCCACAGCTATGGCCCCATGGACTATGAGCGTAGACCCATTGTGAAATGGAATGCCATATACAAGAGAATATCTATGATGGAAAACCCTGAGTTGGGTTCTGGGACTGTGTTGGACCAGTGGGAGAAACAGGGTAGGAGGCTCTCAAAATGGGAGCTTTGTAGGGTGGTCAAGGAGCTCAGGAAGTACAAGAGGTTCAAGCCAGCTCTTGAGGTAAAAGAAAACGTAGTTTTTGGGTACCTTTTTGATGTTTTAGGTCTTTTTCGGTTAATTGCTATGTGCTATTTTTGGCAGAAATATCAAGCTCTTTTTTGGTTCTTTGGCTTAACTGGTATGTGTTACATGTGTTAGAAATTGGTTAAATTGACTGGTTGGGTTAATGGGGTTGTGATATTGTGTATCATTTTTGTTCTGTATGTTGCTGTGAACTTTCTGTTGAGCAAGATGCTGAATTTGGGTTTTGTAGTGGTGTTGCTGTTTTCAGCATGTTTTGCTTAGAAGGGTATTTGTTCTTATTTATTTTGGTGGGAATTCTGTCCTGGTTTGATGGGATGGGGAGTTTGTATACCATTGCTGTTTGTGTTTCTTGGTATGATCCTGCTCTTTAGATGTTAAAGAAGTCTGAGTAGCCGAAGGAAGGGAATTTGACAGGGTGATAAGGGTTATAGTGTTAAACCCTGAATTCCGAGTGCAAGTTACGGCGAATAGTTGAAAACAGAAACCTTTTGACGAAGATAATTGTATAGCGATATAGTAACAGTAATTGTAGGTTAGAAGGGCCGGGGAGGAATCTGGGGATGAAAGTGGTATCTCAAATAAAATTATGGTACAATGAAACATGTATTGAAACCTTTTAGTGTAGCTTACTGGCTGTAAGGAAATTGAAGAAGATTTAGAAGTTTGACATCAAATTTGAATACCAAAAATGGGCTTGGTTTGCAGTAGCATCTTCACTTGTTGTGATAAAAGTTGCAAATGTGATTAGTTTAAAGCCAAGGATGATCGTAGATAATATGAGTAGAATGATGGAATGAACCATGAGAAGGGGGAAAAGGGCTTAAAGATTAAGTTTTTGTCACTGCAATTACTATAATTCTAAAGTTAAGGGATCCTTGAGAATCCACATATTTTTAATCTGAATCATTATCTTGTGCTCTTCTAAATAATCCACTTTAAGACTGTTAATTCTCTTTCCATTATTATTTTAAGGCATAATGGCCTTTAAATGTGTAGCAAGTGTAATGATATCATGGATTTAAAAAATAAATAAAAAATTTAATGAGGATAGCATGGCATGCATTAATTGTATACTAGTATTATTCCACCAATATCAGTACAACTTGGTTAAGCATATCAGAATGCAGGGCTGCAACTCAAAAAAAAGACATTCTACAATTATTATAAATTTGTCTGGTAAAGCCACACAAACATCATCCTTCTTTGGATTCATTGTTATAATATATTGTTGAGTTTTTTGGTTTTATGATAAATAGTGTTGGTTGTGAGGTCAAATAGAAACCTTATGCACTTATTGTCTAAGATCATATTCATGTAGTTGAAAAAAAAAATCCATGGAAGGTTTTGGATGCCTTTATCTGGTTTTCCTATATCTTAAAGAATGAAGAGCATATTCTGTGCTGGATTCTGCTGTTTGTAAGCTCCTCTTTGTTGGATTAGGGCAAAATATTTCTGACATGACTTGAAGCTAGGGTTACAATACATGAGCGATTCCTGATTGAAAAAATTCATTCTGTGCACCTACATGCTAAAATTTTCATTTATTGTGCTTGTGTTTTTTCTGTTCACAAGATCCTCTTTATTAAATGAGGGCATAAATTTCTTGGACAGATGGTAAGCATATCGTGAATATGGGGTTATAATGAATGGTAGATGCTGAAGTTATCATGAACAAAATAGTCCATTCTGTGTAATTAAACATGACCTTTTGTAATAATCTGTTAATTGGAAGTACAAGGGTATTTCCATTCTAATTAGCATTTTGGCACTATAGATTTCATCATAAACTGATGTATTGGGTTATAGCTCTATAATTCTTTCATTGATTAACCATTTCTTACTTTTTATATTTATTCATTTGGATGAAAAGCCTTGGCTTGCATTATTATTAGGTTTGAAATTTTATGCATTTTACAGGTTTATGATTGGATGAACAACAGAGGAGAGAGGTTTAGAGTAGCATCTAGTGATGCTGCAATTCAATTAGATCTAATTGGCAAGGTTCATGGAATTTCTAGAGCTGAAGATTACTTCCTGGAGCTACCAGATAGGTTGAAAGACAGGAAGATATATGGGGCTCTTCTCAATGCTTATGTGAGAGCCAAAATGAGAGGAAAGGCAGAATCTTTACTTGAAAAAATGAGAAGTAAAGGTTATGCCATGCACTCACTTCCTTTCAATGTGATGATGACTCTCTATATGAATCTCAAGGAGTTTGATAAAGTTGACTTGATGATCTCAGAATTGACTGAGAAAAATATAAAACTGGATATATATTCCTATAATATCTGGTTATCATCTTGTGGATTACAAGGATCTGCAGAAAAGATGGAACAAGTATTTGAACAGATGAAACAGGACAGGACCATTAATCCCAATTGGACTACATTCAGCACAATGGCTACAATGTACACTAAGATGGGGCAGATTGAAAAGGCTGAAGATTGCTTAAAGAATGTTGAGAGTAGGATCACAGGCCGGGATCGGATACCTTATCATTATCTAATAAGTCTTTATGGAAATGTTGGTAACAAAGAAGAGGCTTATCGGGTGTGGAAAATTTACAAAACCATTTTTCCTGGTATTCCAAATTTGGCTTATCATGCTATAATCTCTTCTCTTGTTAGGCTAGGTGATATTGAAGGGGCAGAAAACATTTATGAGGAATGGTTGCAAGTAAAATCATCTTTTGACCCTAGGATAACAAATCTTCTCATGGGTTGGTATGTTAAAGAGGGAAATTTGGATAAAGCTGAGAGTTTTTTCAACCATATGGTTGAAGTTGGAGGAAAACCAAATTCAAGTTCATGGGAAACTCTTGCTGAGGGGCATATTGGAGAAAGGAGGATTTCTGAGGCTTTATCCTGCTGGAAAGAAGCTTTTATGGCTGAGGGATCATGGAGTTGGAGGCCAAAGCCAGTTAATGTGTCTGCCTTCTTTAAGCTGTGTGAGGAAAACAATGACATGGAGAGCAAGGAAGTTTTCGTTGAACTGTTGAGGCAATCAAAATCTCTTGAAAATAAAGCATATGCATCACTCCTTGGCTTGTCTGATGGAGACGTCAGTGGAAATGAACTTTCAGTGGTGAAAGATAAAACTGATGATAACAATGACAATGATGAGGATGAGAACAATGGGTCTGAAGTGCTTCTTAACCAACTACAGGGTAGCCTGTGATACTTCTGTTGTATACATAGGACATTCAGTTTGTTAGACTTAAAGGTGCGAGTTCTTGCTGAAGTGGGTCTCTTGCAATTTTCAAAGAGCTCTTACAAAAAAGGCAGTCCAGTATTACAAAGTTCTGCTAATAGTGCCAGGATAGGGATTTTGGAATTTCTCTGTGGAGCTGTAATATCCTTGTAGGTGTTAATACATGGAGCTTTACTCAGCAGATGAATATCTCAGATGTTTATATCCAAAATCTCATCTCTGTTCGTTGGCCGTGGGAGTCCTTTTTCTAATTCAGTTTATCTTTTGGACCATACAAGTCTCAAATTTTATGACTTTTTTACAGTTTGCAGAAGCAATGTGAGTCTTGTTACCAATTGTAGCTTCAACTTCAAAATTCGATCTAATGTATTGTGATTCTCTGTTTTACAAAGGTGGTTCATTGTTTTAATTTCCGAAATGCTTTTGCTGTGTATGATAGCATTTCTTCTGTAATTTTTCTCAAGCTGTATTAACATGAGGTCATCTAACCTCTGTGAGGTTTCTTTTTACACATAGTTGGATATTAGGTGCAGGGAAATTCTTACCAACCATTAATATGGTTTTATCTGAACTAAAGGAGGTTTACTTTTCATTTACATGCTAGCCTAGTTTTGGTTCCCAATGAATTTTTCTTTCTTGTCCAAGAAAAAAAAAACTATGAAGAAAGAGTACACTGCTAATTCTCTTTTTATAAAAGGACTTCCTTTCAAATGTGTGTAGCACTGTGGCCAACTTTTGATTAGTTGTTAAAGCCTTTATTTTTCATAAATGAACTCTCTTTGGACGTGTTTTTTGTATGAAGGTGTGTGAGATTACGAAAAAAGAATTCAGGGAGCTCCAGGAATCCAAGTGGTCAAGGAGGTTGGATCAATCATATATGTTTCACCCCTCTTCTCTGAAAGGCTTATTGAGGTTTCCGAAAGGCCAAGACAATGAGAGCTCTGTGGGCTCTAAATTGGGACTGTTGATCTGGTTTTAAGGGGACAGTTCACACAATTTTTGAAAATGGTTAATATGGCACATCATTTCTTGTTGTTTAGGTCAATCTTCTTCTTCCTTATTTTTATTGTGTGTGGCGTCACCTGGAATATGACTTTCCTTTTCTTTTTTCTGTTTTCTTATTTATGAGAAGTTTGTAACTTTTATTCTTTTATTTAGTAGAAGATAAAAACAATATATCTTGAGTCACAACCAACTCAATCCTCTAACTAAGCTACAAAGTTATGAATGCCTTTGGGATGCAGATCAAGCTAGAATATGCACCGGCTTCTTTGCTTGTCTTCTCAATTTAAGGTGGAATGGACTACTCTAAGCAACATGACGTTTTAGTTTCAGTAGAGCACCAATAATAATTAGATATGTTTATGTTGCAGTAAATTTCTACTACAAGAATTAAATCATCTATATATCAGTGAGCATGAAATGTAGTCATTCTTTACTCATCGGTTAATCTTTTAAAGTATATTTTTTATTTTATGCTGCAATAAATTTCTACTACAAGAATTAAATCGTCTATATATTAGTGAGCATGAAATGTAGTTATTCTTAACTCATTAGTTAATCTTTTAAACTATATTTTTTATTTGATAGTTTGATAATAACAACAAAGGAGGGGAATATGATTCATTTGAACCTTGGATGCACCAAGAGGTGCAAACCTGTTGGGCTACAATGCTCTAGCCTCTAGGAATCTTTTAAAGTATATTAGTTAGTATTAAAATAAATAATTGACACTAATTAAGCTCTCTTATACTCAAAGGGAACAAATGGGTTTCAAATTAACTCATTAGATATTAAAGATCTGAGTTCGAACCCTCCTATACCAAAAATTAATTAGTATCTTAGTTTGATGATAAAGAACAATTATCATGGAGCAGAAGTTATAGGTTAAAATTTTATCCTATCTATTAAAAAAAGAAATCAAAGGGATTGATAAAGATTTCTCCTCTTCTTAGACATATAAGTGAATTATCAGAGTAGTTTTACCAATTCTAGCGACAAATCCTCCTAGTGCTGCTTTGTTCAAGGGTGGAGCTACACTTAGCTATGGGGGGCCATGGCCCCCCCAAAATTTTTAAAAAACTTTATTAGGTGTGTGTATATATATATATATATATATTGTAATTTTTTTAGATACTAGACCTCAAAATTGATAGTTGGCCCCTCCAAAAAAATAAGAGTTGGCCTCTGCAAAAAAATATTGAATAACTAATTAACCGGGTTCTAAAAAATAATTGTTAAGAACAACAATCTATCCGCATTGTAAACAAAAAAAAAAAAAAAAAAACTTCTTTTTGGTTTTTTCCTCTCTTAATTGGTAAGTTTTGGTTGTTGAGTTCAAATAGTAAGTTTTTGATAAAATAAATTTCCTGGTAGAGTTATTTTATTTGGGACTAAGTCTTTCGCTGTTGTTAATTTTTGAATTGTTTGTCAATACTTGATTTAGTCACAAAATGTTAAATGATAAAAAAAAAAAAAAAAAAAAAAAAACAATGGTGGGGATATATAGAAGTGACAATACTTAAATAGGTAGAAATTTTTCTCTTGGACATAAATATATAATTTTTATTTCATTTTCAATGTGGGACCAAGTCTTTTGTTTTTTTTTTTGATGAACAGAAAATTTTATTGACAAACAAAAGAAACGAAGACTAAGCAGCAGCTACAGCAAATAAGAGTTCAGAATTAATTACATCCATAAAAGGGCTAGGAGCATAACCCTGACCAAAACAACCAGTTAAATTTTTCCCTAAACACCAAGAAGCTAAAACATGGGCTGCTTTATTTGATTCTCTAGGACTCCACCTGAAGACAAACTGCTGGCCACGGAAAGCCCACGATAGGGTATCTGCAGTTATGGATGAGATTCTCCAAGGCACTTCATCAAAGGGGGCTTTGAGAGCCTCAATACAAGCTTTGGCATCGCTCTCAACCACTACAAACTCAAAACCACGAATAACAGCAACGCAGGTCGCCAAATTAATGGCTTCAGCTTTTGTTGTTATTGCTATTGTTGTTAAGTTTCATTGCTATTGTTGTTAAGTTTCCAATTGTTTGTCAATGCTTGATTTAGACAAATGTTGAATGAAAAAAATAGAGGATCTTTAATATTGGGGTTTGATAACACTCCAAAAATAAAAGATTTAAAAAATTATAATTAAATAATGGTAAAACGTTTTGTACATATTGGTGGCAAAGTAGACAATTTATATAAAGTGTATGTATGTATCAATATATGTAATTGCGTAAATGTATGTATTTATGAATATGTAACTCGGCCCTCCCAAACCAAAATTCTTGGCTCTGCTCCTGGCTCTGTTAATCATCCAAAGACAAGTTTTCTTTCCAACTAGCAGTTGTTTTAGCTGCGCATGGCGGAAAACATGCAGCGTAACAAAGTGCGCAGCTTTCTTCTCTAACTTTAAAGTACAACCCACATTTTTTCTCGCACTCCTTGCCACAATACATACCTACAGCAAGCGCAAGGTTAGAGGACGAAGGGAGAGAGTCATGGAAATGTGTAGGTGTTCTAAAGGTAAGAGAGGGAGTAGGATAGGGAGGAATAAGACGAGGAGATAGAGCATGATCAGCTTGAACTACAATTAGCATGAGCATATACATGCCATTATAACTAAATTGAGATTAATCATACTATTATCAATATGATTTGGAAGTTTAAAATGAAATCAAAATCCATTCAAGGTTGAGCCTTATATACTGATTTTTCGAATGATTCTAAAATAAAGACAACTTTATAATTTGAAAATCAGTTCATCCTTGAAATATGTTTTTATTAATGAATAAAATTATCATTTAGACAAAGGGTTGTTTTAAAATTATCATGTTTTGAATTTGTTAAGGGTCCGTTTGAGTAACTTATTTTTGCTGAAACTAAAAACTGAAAACTGAAAACACTGTAGCAAAATAATTTTTAAATGTGTGAATGGTGCCGTGAGACCAATTTTTAATATTTTTTAATGCGTGAACAGTGCATGCACTGTTCATAAACAGTGAATTTTGTCTCTGAAAGTCAATAACTGCGGCTTAAAAAAAAGAAAAGAAAAAAAGAAAAGAAGGAAACGTGAAAGGACTAAACGCAGACGCAAGATTAAGTTGAATCCAAACACATACTAAGAGTCATGAATAATTGAATGTAGTTTTGTAATTAGTTGCTTGGAAGAGAGGGGGCTGCTCGATTTTACACTTTCTCTGTTAAATATAAAACCAATAGTGGGCTCCTTCTTAAATAAAGATATCTTAATTCGAAAATCAGTTCATCCTTGAAATATATTTTTATTTGATGGATTTAATTATCATTTAGACAGAGGGCTATTTTAAAATGACAACTTTTGGAAAACTTAAAACTAAACGAAATATGGTTATATATAATGTTTTTAATTGTTTTGGAGTTTAGACCAATGAGATTTTGACATGTAATTAATCTTAATTAACTATACATGAGAACCAACTATAATTAATTATCCACAATCACATGTAGGTGCTAACTCTAATTTTAAATGTATTTTGTTTGTTAAAACTTGTGTGGTTTGATCTTGTGATTTGGTGGTTTGATTTCCAATATTAAGGCATGGTTTTGATTGTTAGGAATTATGATATTGTTTGTAATTAGCTTTTGGCTTACATTGCAAAATTACCCTTTTATCCTTGATTTTAGGTTAAAAAACAAATGCAAAATAGGGTATATACAAATAATAATAGTATGTACTATCTAGATTCTTATGACTAATATAGGAATTTTTCTGTTGTCACAAGAAAAATAAGTCAAGAATACTTGAGAGGCATAAATCATGCTAAGCTAGTTTATACACCTATGTTTTAGTGGTCATTTCAACCTGAATAGGAGATCTTTTCCCATATAATCAGGAAAACGAAAGAAGACCTAGAAATGATTCCTTACATCTTTGCAATCGGTAATTTGATGTATGCTATGGTTTCCATAGGCCCTTATTGCTCATGCGAAGAGGATAGTTAGATATTTATGGTCAATCTTGGCAAATATCAATGGCAAGTGGATCTCCAAATGTTTGAGAGAAATCCAAGGCGTGCTTGAGTTTTGGTGAACCTAATCAATTTTTAAATGATTATATAGACACATAAATATAGTTAAGTGAGCTTTTGTTCACTTTTATCGTGGGGGTTGTATTATGACAATTAGAGGACACTAGACTTGAGTAAGAATGCTATGTATCAATCTCATAAGAAGCATATTGATTTGGGATACTATTGGCTATGGCTAGTTTTTGAGAAACAATTGATGTTATGGAGAAAAGTGTTGAACGACAAAAATCCGTTTGATATGTAGACTATGGTTATGTCTAGTAAGAAACTTGAGCTCTGGGCTGTGTTGGTCAGCATGGATATTAATTGAAGATTTGGAATGTTAATCTACTTTCTCAGTGGGCTTGAGTGTGAGATTGTTTTGAGTGCACCACAACTTGGTGTCTAGACCAGACATGGAACCTAAGCTACTTAAGGTACTTATGTTGTCGGTTGTCGGTGGCTAGTAGGTCACATCTCACATCAACTCTCCTTATTATTATTGAATCAAGAGAACACAGGTGGTTGGTGCAAAACGAACGGTCCAACGTGTTTATGTGTATAGAATCTTTAGATAGTAGCATGCAGCGAAAGAGTTAGTGCTAGAGAAGCTGTGATTGGGGGGGAAGAAGGAGTTGTTTTTTATTTGGCAAGACACACACAAAGAAGACAACTTATGGGTTTTCTCTAGGAGGAGATCTCCTTGTGTTACTGGTTTCACAGGATTCTAGTTTTTTGTAATGAGATTGTATTTATTTATAGAGATTGAATATTCTTCTACATAAAATTGAGTATTATAATCTCAATTTTATTATACTGTATTTGTTAAAATTAAAGGATCAATAGAAAATTGATGTTGTAGAGAGCGAGAGAGAGATAGAGAGAGAGAGAGTTCCATGGTTCGGCCTAATGGGCAGGAATGAAGCCAGAAGTTCAATTGAGGGGGGGGGGGGGGGGGTGACCTTTATGTATCAGAGCACATTGAAGATGTTACTCTCTACCTTGATAATGGACTTATAGTTTCCAATTTATTGGGGCATTCTTGTGTTACTTGACCTTGGAATCTCTTGACATGGAAAGCTAATAGTGTCATGTGGCTTTTGAAATGTCTTTTATTGCTTCTTTTGGCTCCATATGAATATGTTTGAATGACTTCACATGTGAAGTTACTTCATAAATAGATGTGTCTATCTCAATGTGTGTGGGCATGCATGCTTGTGTAGTCATCTTCAACAAATAAACCAAAACTTGGGGATTGTGAGTTGTGGACTCATCCTCATATTTAACCACAATTGGATATTTCAAAATATTCTCAATAATTACCATCTCTTTATTTTTGTCATTATCCACAATCAACTCAACCTTCTTTTCTTTGACATATTCATCAAATTTTTGACAAGTGGTATCTTCAATCTTCAATTCAATAACTTGTTGCAAGTCTTGATTTTTTTTAACCACTTCAAAATTTTCTTTATAAATAGGTTGCTTCTTGTCAACCCTTAAATCCTTTTCTTTTCTTGACACATGGACTTGGCTGTGATAATTTTGGTTTTGTGGATGACCTTTCATGTTTTGAATATATTTCTTTTCATATGAATGTACAGATTTATAATCAACACTTGTATAATCTAGTATATCATAATAGTCATTAGGAAACCATAAATCAATTAATACTTTTTTCATTCTTTGCCAATAGCAGATCAGTTGCTTACCTTGCCACTTTCTATCAATTTGAATGTCTTCCCAACATTCCTTTGCTTCATCACAAATTTTCCAAAAATTAAAATACTCCTCCAAATCAAGAAGCCAGTCAATAAAATCTAACTTACACATATCTCCATCAAAGAATGGAATTTTCTTGTAATTAGGAGTGCGTCTTTGAATATATTGAACATTGTTGTTTTGAGATGATTTCCTATCAAGAAGAGTAGCAATCTTTTGCTGGATTTCGCCTATAATTTGCTGACTCTTTTAATGAAATTGTTGATTCTCATCATGAGCCTTTTCACAAAACTTGAGGAACTTAGCCCTAGAAGAGAGGACCGTGTTGTCGACGTTGTTGCCACCATCGTTGTTGTGGTGGTCACCGTCTCACCAGTTAGCCATAAAATCAGGGTATGTCAAGACTCTGATACCAACTGATGTTGTGGATAAACTAGAATCCATGAGGGATTCCCTGAATTCACAAGGAAATAAACTAGAATCCACCAGAGAAAGAATTCGACAAAAAGTTTGTGCTTTATTAATCATAATCTATGGAAAACATTTACAGATTTAGGGACCTATTTTTAAGGGCTCCAAAAAAATTGAAGAATAAGAAAATATGTTCTAAAATAACTCCTAATTAATATCTAACCATAACAGGAACCAAATTTGACCTAAAAAAGCATGAAAAACACCTAAAAACAAGGAAATAAAATGCCCTAAACCTAAAATAACGAAAATGACATAAAAATACAAAAAATAATAAATTACAAAAATTAAATAGTAGATTCTATCCTACATCACAATTTGATTATATTGGAGTGAATTATGCTTATACTTGTTGTTGTTGTAGTAGTAGTACAAGGAGATGATCAACCTCTGCTTTTTAGTTTTCCTTCCTATCCCACACCTTGGTACACTTGCTCATTACCTTGACAATCCTCCGTCGTACAAAAAAGAACATAAAAGCATTGAAGAAAATACAGCTAAAATAAATGTTATGAAATCATATCCCGATGCCTATAAACTTTTGTTAAGAAATTTGTATACCCTCAAGCGTACTTCGTAGGATCCATTTTGTATACCCAAACAATTGGCGCATATGGTTCGGTGGCAAGACAAATTTTAGGAATTTTAGAAGTAAATTCTAGATTTTAAAAAGCTTCATCTTTGTTCCCTCTCCATCCTCTTTGTCTCTCTACATGGAAGCATAAGAAAATAATCCTTATTCCCTCTCCATCTTAGAATTTTTTTTTTTTTTTGGTTGAAGGAATTCTTATGTGTTTTAAAGAAGGATAAGGGTTCTCTTAATATTCAAGAATTTTATAGTTTGATTAGTTTACACTTTATGGTGTTTCCAACGACAATATCCAAGGTTAAAATCTCCTTTCCCTTCTTGTAACTATTGAATTATAAATTAAAATAAATAAATACTTTTTTTCTTTTTTCATTGAGGTAGCAAGAAAGGTTTCTTATGAATTAATTATTTTACCCACTAACTTTATTTAAGATAATCTTTCTTACATAATTTCTATATATAAAAAAAAAAATTTAAAGGAATATATTCTTTAAGTCACAAATCATTATGTAGTTTACCCTGCACTGCATGGTCATACTAATGTGTTACTAGTTTAATCACTAGATAAACAATGGTACCTTTTCTGATACAACTTCCTCATTTAACGTCTAGTAATAATATAATAAATTAGGAAAGGATATTTAATGATAATTAACATATTAATAACAAGTATTATTCATATTATGATTGCTTTAAGAGAGAGAGGAAATGATTAAATGAGGGAGAGTAATGCTACACGCACAAGATAGTGGGTAAGTGAATGTTGTGTGGGAAATAAAGTTGGCATAGGCTGGTTGGTGCTGGAATAGTGTGTGGGGCTAAAGCCTATGGGCAAGTCAGTGTCAGGTTGATTGAATGGTCCAACAGCTTGGGATGAAAGTTAGCAAGTGCCCAAGTAAAATCAAAACACTGAACTCAGAGGCAAAGCTCCCCAAGTATGCAGTTGGATGACTTTGATGTTATTCTGGGTGATGAATTCTTTGTGGCATCAAAGGCAGCCTTGTTGCCTTTCATTGGTGGGCCATGGGTGGGCAAGGGTGCATGTGCAAGTGTTCAACAGCAGATGGTACTAACACACACGTGGTGGTTCATGACATTAACTGTAATTTTAAATGTCTATAAATGAAAAATAAAATTAGGATGCTGGCATTTTTGACTTTGTTAATCATCTTAAAGCACTTTAATGGGCTCTTGTTAAACCAAGTCACATCTCTTCTGCATTCATTAATATAACAAAGGCAAGTCACAGTTCAAGTTAAAATTCCCCCCACAAACATGCACACTGAATTGAAGGGGTTGTACAATCAAAATTTCAGATAAACAATGAAGAGAAATTACCTTATACAAATAACAATCTCAAAAATGGTAAAGTTCCCTCAAATCAACATTTTCAATAAACTCTATATGCTATATGCTTAAGCTGCACAAAAGTTGTCCTAGGAAGAAAAGATGCTAGACAGTCCCAGAATCACCTGAACAATGAAAGAGGCAGGAGAAATTGATTCAACGAATGGCACATTGAATCTAAGAAAGTTTTTGTGTCCCATCTGAAATGTAGCTGCATGGTATGAACAATGAGAACACTGTGACGGCAGGAAAAGTAAGAATGAGCTAAAAAAGAAAGTGTTGGTGCATTTTAATATTAATTATAAATAAATTGTTAAATTCATATCAAGTTATGTCACATTGTGGCTTCGTCACATAAAATGGGTCCTAACACTTTTTTTTTCCTTCTGTTTCATTCTCAACACCAGTCCCCAAGGCCTAAGTTTAACCAATAACTTATCTCTCAAAATACCAACAGCCGAAAATAGAAGGCTAGATCTTGAGTCAAAGACTTAGCCAAATGCTGAAAACTTAGTCCATGATCATTTAAGTATCTCACTTTAGTTCACTGACCTGAAATATTTTGGTGCAAGCACCAATTGCTTGAGGTTATGACCATTCCTGGTTAGAAAGATGAATGGTAATATGATTGCATAAACATAAAAAGTACATGAAAAATGGCAATGATGTCTAGGTAATTAATTGAAGCTAAGCCTTCTCTTTTTCTTTGCAATTCATTTGGCAATAATGGACAAATTATAAGCAGCATACAATTCATTTTCTTTGTCTCAACAAATTTAAAAGGATACTTTAGGAGAGTCATAGCTATAGATACCTGCTATTTGAATTTTCGGTGGTTTGACTACAGGGCTTTTAGTGATATAGCAGAAGAACGAAGCTTCACACCATCGTCCTCCCATTTAGAACTTGGGGCAGTTGCTCCAGCAATAATTGCCTACATATGAAAAGGAGACATTGGTTTACTTGATGAAATCATTAAACACCAAAATGAAAACAAAATCACTGGCATCATGGTTTTCTTGTGCAAATCAAAATCCTAATTTTTTATCAGAAAGGTCTTGGGCCTTTCAGTAGAATTCTAATGAGTTGATCAACTAATAGGCTATAGGCTCTTACAATATCCATCACAGGCACAAAAGCCTGGTATGTACTGGCTATATTTTTTTACAAACAAGCATTCTATCACTGAAAAGAAAGAGTAACAAACCTTTCCACTGTTAACAGCAGCCATTAATGCTACATGCTGTTCATCTCTACCAAATTCATAGAAGTAATAAGTCCTGAAACAAGTATTTGAACACCAAACACGTACATTAGGAAATGAAAGTTCCAAATGTTACATGCAAAGGCTTACAAGAAATAGTGATTATATTTTAACATCCTGACCACTCTATAATTCATGGAGATACTGCTAGAAAGTGGATAGTAGAGTCTTAACGTAATCCAATTAAAAATATAAGCAAAATAGATCCTCTTATTGCTCATAACTGTAGGTATGGTGGAAAGGTGATAGAACTCGTGCTACATCAAGAATTTATTCTTCCACCATTATATATATAAAAAAAAATTTTAATTTTCCTCTTAAGGCCCAACTTCTACTCTGATAGTATTAGATACCATTTTCTAACAGCCTGCCATCAAATCAGAAAACAAACTCACCTGAAACCTTCCTCTTCCTTTATTTTTATAGTTCTTGCAGAGTATAAAGTTGAACCACCTGCCACGCAGCATGACTAGCATTCAAAACCAAAACCAGAGAGCAGAGGAAGACAAGTTGACTCAGGTAGTGGACAGCAAAAAAGAATTCAGAGCATTTTTACCTGGAACAAAAATTTATGCTGCCTTCTTCAAAGAACCTAAATCAGTAATATCCTTGGCCTGTTCAAGTTATGAAAGATAAGGTAAGCTTCACAGGGAGTTTACCATGGGAAGTCATATATGGAAACTAAGAAGAATCTTATAATTTGAAAGCCTGATAGTCCATAAACGATGGTCTCAATTCCAAGTCATTAAGATATAATGGCCAAATTCTGGACTTGCAAACATGATGTGTAACTAGGGAAGCCAAAATGGAATTCAAATTATACTTGTCACTAATGGTGAGTACATTCCTTTTGTTTCTACACAAAATATATATAACTGAAAAAAGCCACCTCACACTTTGTTTAGATCTATTAAGCACAACTTCGTACATTACAATTTATAAGTTTGAATTTATATCAAAATATTAGTTGGTAGCAATGATTTGAAAATTATATACACATGAATATGGTTTAATTAAGTTACATATATGTAAATTTTTAATGCAATGTCAATATATATATATATATATATATATATGTATATATATTTAACCCGATATTACCTGAGTTTAGAGAAAAATATATTGAATAACATTCAGTTGCTCTAAGGATTTAGCATCCGTGTTAAGCTTAGAAAGAACAGGATGTCCAATTGTAAGATTAAGAAACTACTAATTAAATTAAAAAATATTTAAGCTGTATAACTCAATACAAAATTTAACTTAGAGTTATGTGAAAAACATGAAATTAACATTTCCATAATATGGTTTTGGTGGCTCAGTTTGCATTGAACCACATCTTTATTAACAGACATCTCGGCTTAATAGCAAATTCGGATGGGTGATTTAAACAACAACGTATTTCACTCATCGCATTAAATATTTGTTGCATGTGAAATTCGTGCTAAATACAACGGTGACCTGAATTTTTTATTTATTTATTTATTTATTTTTTAAGAAAAAGAATTTTCGAAAGAACACATCGCTATATAGCATGTAAGAAGAAAATGACGTCTTGAATGTAAAGTCACTTCTTTCTCTTCTTTCACTCCTACCCCTGTTGTCCTATATTAATTAATAATTATTAGGTTTTAGGTTAACAAATCTCATGAAATTGTAATCTAAATTGAGTTAAAAGTGGGTGTCAAACGCTCAAGATTTAAAGGTTCAAGATATAGCTAAAAGAAGTCCTTCATTCAAGAGTTCGATTGTCTTTTGATTGATACTGGATCGGTCGAATCTAGACTTTCGAATACCTTTCACTTACTGTTCAATCGATGAAAAAAAGATTTTTGACTTACGTTCGACTGCTACTCGATCAATTGAAAATCTTGAAATTACAATATAACGTGATTTCATTTAAGTCGGTTGCTACCTAGGTTTCATGCCCTACATACAATATAAAAGACATCATATGAGCATTCATTCATAGAGGTTTTGAAAGACTATTGTTGTGCACTACATTGAAGGAAAACCAAAACCTAAATTGATCAACCCACGAGTTCAAAAGTCGATATTCACAACAGAGTTGCTACCTTTCGGTGTTCAAGAGCTGAAACCACAAAACCTACAATTCTAGTGTACTGTTGTGGAGTTCAAATCTTCAAGAACAGTCCTTACTCCTTAGGGTCAATCAAAGAACCTAATTGTAATCGCAGATGAGGTTTGTGAAAAAGGATTCATGCATGAAGAGTTTAGAAGTTCTAGAGATACTGTTGGGTCACTTCAGTAAATTAAGCTACTGAGTAGTGACTAGGGCCAATGGTTTGAACTACATTGTAAAACTTCTCTTCTATAGTTGATTGCATTATTTGGGAGAGGTACACTTGTAGTGGTTTTTCCTTTGTGGTGTTCTCCATCAATTTTTCACGTTTTCATCAAATTTGTGTGTTCATCTACTTGTTTTTTTAAATTCCAAAGTTGGTATTCATTGCGGTTGTAATTAACTATTTTAAGTTGTATTCACATAACCGGCTTAAATTAATTAATTATTAATTAATTTGTATAATTAACAAAGGGATCTAAAGATCTTTTTCCGTTAATCTTAAGTTTGCTAGAGATAAATTTATCTCCTTAAAGTGTTGACACGTGCCATTTAACTTTCCTTTTGCCCATAACTGCTATATATATACATTTTTTTTAGAATGATATATATTTACATTTAGAGATTAAATTCTATAAGGATGGGGTGTAAAACTTATGTTTTACACCATCCAATAAGTGATTGCCACGTTAGCATTTTACTTAAAATTTATTAAAATTCAATACATCCTACCACACCTAATAACATCTTGATAGATTCCTAATTTGGTTGGATTTATATATGGGTATTAGAATTGATTGAGTGTGATTGTGTTTATTCTTAAATATGTGATAAGATGATGTGGCATGTTGATATTGGAGGGGTAAAACATGAGTTTTACACCACGTCCTTATAGAATTTAATATCTTACATTTAATTCCCATTCAAGGTATATAACCTTTTAAAGCGATTACCAATCTTGTATCTCTATATATTAGGAGGATTTAGAAAGTTAATTACAACTTCAAAAAATGATTAAAATACCCCTAATTTAATTAGATAATCCTTATCCTTAAAAAATAAAAAAATAGGGTTAAAATTATAATTCAACAAAATTCCAAAAAAAAAAAAAAAACTACAAGAAAAACTTTTCTCCTAAAAATTAGCACACTCTCTATTTAAATATATTTCACGCACGTTTAATACATTTTTTTTCCTAAAAACTAGCACACACTAAACCAACAGTTTACTCCATTTCAATCCCTAAATTTTAGTTTCTTAAAAATCCATTTATGTGTAATCTCACTAACAGTAGGTAAATTCAAATTGAAAAATTAAATTAAACTCAAAATAAAAAAGAGCTCCATTGCATGTGCGGAGCGCGTGTGATGTATTAATTATTCAACAACAAAAAAAAAACCCATGTATATTAATTAGATAATATGTCACAATTATTAATAAAATGTGAGTGGTCATATAGGTGTATCGCTTATATAAATCACAAACCTTAGGAGTAAAGTGTCAATTTATTTATTTATTTTTATCAAAAATAGAATTCTACTCTAACTTAATTTAAGTATATATGAGTGTGAATCTCCTTCTTAGAGACCTAAACCTCGACTCTTACCCCCCATTTCACAAAAATTTGTATTTGTAGAGTGACCATCATGCCAATGGTACGCGGTAGTGTAAACTGTCAAATATTAAAGTTGTGATGCACCATCCTTTTTGATATGCCAATATTGACAAGACTATTTTGTTGGGTCTTTACCAAGATCATATGCATGTGTGGGTTTTATGGGCATGTTTTGTTCGATGCAATGTGGACTTCTAATACATGCACCTCGTCTTTAATCCAACTACGAAAGAGACCTTGGTAATATTACCAGCTTGCTATACATCACCATAGACCTTGTTACCACTTGTTTGAGAGATAACACTATAGGGAGACCCTAATTGAGCCCTTAATATAAGACGAATTCTACTTCTACAACACTTTCATAACAAACCCTAAGTAGCAAGCTGTTATTAGTTATAATAGGTGTTTACCATTGATATCACTTTTTTATCCCACCAACAATAGCCTGCCACTTAAGATTTGTAGTGAAAATATTGTGGGTTTAACATTTCTTCTAACACAATACATATAAGACCACTTAATCCAAAAGATTAAACTTATGAGTTTTGGACCAATTATATTTTGTTTTCCTCATCTCTTTTACTTTTCCTCTATCTGAGGTTTGTATACCCCACCGTTACCCAATGCAAAATATGTAATCACAAATTCTTTTAGCAATCTTACACGAATTCCGATCCCAAAATAGTGGGCTTTACTGATCAAACCTAAATCATTGGTCCGTCACAATAAGTACCTTTCTTAGTACCATCTTGATTATACACGCAAAAATGGTGATCGTGGTGAGAAAATATTGTCTTTCTAGTGCTTTCTTTTTCTTGATTAAATTATTTATATACATGTGAAGGTTCCTATCCGTGAGTAAGACAATTCATATATAAAAATGCCATTTATTCCATATGGAGGACTTTGATAATTGATAGTACTTGTTAGAGAGTGCTACACTTTGGAAAATTTCTTTCATTGAAAACAAGATGCACATAATGTGACAGAATTTCATTACATAAATATAAGTTAATGGGCTTGAGTGGTCCAACAAAATTATGAACACATTGCTTTTATTGTACTGTACTTCTACTCCTCATGGGAATTAGTCACACATGAATGAAACTCCCATAACTCATAAAATCCAACCCGAATCCAAGCCCAAAATAGCCTACAGGTAGGTGCATGGTGAGTGGTCCGTAATATTTGAAAGAGAATTGTTATGTTCATAACATTTTTTGCAACAAATTTTAAGTAGCAGATTATTTCTCCTTCTTATTAGAAGGTAATAAAGTAATTTTAGTGGTAGGTTCAGATTAAAACCAGTAACAACTTATTACCTAAAATTTATTATTAAAATATTGTAAAAATATTGTGGATTTAAAACTTTTCTACTTGAAATTCTAGATATGATTTTGTTTGCTCTTAAATTTTAGACAAATCTATGCAGTCACAGTTGTTCATTTGCAACTTCTAACAAGCTGGATTATTCCTCAGATTACCATTCTTTCCTATCCAAACTTTATTAGTCAAGCTTGTTGTTAATGATCCTTAATTAGTTGTCTCAAACTTAAATCCAACCCATCAGTACTCTTAAATTCATTGTTTTTTCTGTATGCTTGGAACAATAGCAGCATATACCAATGCTATAAATCAACATAGCAAATCCATGTTATGTCACCCAATTTTTTGGAATCAAAACACATGCTAGATCTCCCAAAAAGTGGGCCCTTCAATTAAAATCACAAATTTCCCACATGTAATCACATGATGGGTATGGCATGCCACCATCACCATAATGTTACAATAAATCGCCAGAAAACCCCAAATTTTTATCAACAAAAAGATACTGATCCACATTGTTCCACCTATGTTCCCTCTTTCACGAGTTAAGTTTTTGAAATTAATAATAATAATAACAATGATTACCCAACTCAAAATCACAAACTTTTAATCAAAAAAGAACTCAAACCCACTAAAAGAGACTTGTCGGTCATTATTTAAATATCTGAGGGTGTTTTGGTCAATCAAAATACCAACGAATTACCGACCACTGTACCTGTTTTTTATTTTTATTTTTATATATAGACTAGTGCTAATAAACCTTTTATAGCCCAAATTATTCAACAGCAAAATTCAAACACAGAGAGCACTAAAAGTTGCAAAACAATGGCTGAATTAGAGAACCCAAATCTGATGCCAAAGCTCATAACTTTTCTCTCTTCTCTTCTCCAAAAAGTGGCCGATTCGAACGATCTCAACCGTCAATTCCAGCCCCAGAAAATCTCTGTCTTTCATGGCCTATCTCGACCAACCATCTCAATTCAAAGCTACCTAGAGAGAATTTTCAAGTATGCAAATTGTAGCCCTTCCTGTTACATTGTTGCATATGTTTATCTTGATCGATTTACTCAAAGCCAACCCGCTTTGCCCGTCAATTCCTTCAACGTTCATCGTCTACTAATCACAAGTGTCATGGTGGCTGCAAAATTCATGGATGATATGTAAGCGTTATAAGTTTTGAAGTCAATAATATTGGATGCAGAATTTCAATTCCTTGCTTTTAATTTTCTTGAAACTTAATGTTGTATGTAACTTAACGTTTGAAATGAAGTGACAACTTTAAATTCTTGCCTTTTCTTATTTGGCTTTCAAGTTTGTTTTGGAGCATGTTTCATAGGGGTATAAAATTGTGAAATTCAGTATTTCCTTTATCTGTTTGACCTGATGCTAGAATTGTAGCTTGCTGTTTTCTTTTCTGGGTTTGATGTATTTGAATGTTTTTCTTTGCAAATAATTGAAACTCTGAAAAGTCTCTGATATTAAATTTTGGTTTTCTATATCCTGCGAAGCTTGTATTCACTTTTTTTGTAAAATCATAATCACTGGATATTCTTTGTCGAAGATTAATGCTTCCACGTGTAGATACAAAGGGGTACAGCCATGTGAAACCCTGGTTCTTTTACATATTGCCAGCCAAGAAGCACGTGATTCCAGCGAAGTTATATAAATAATTTGATTTGAGGTCAATGAACCATTAAAAAAAAAAAAAAATTTGGCCTTGCTTAGTTTCCTATTTTCACTTAATTTAAATGCCTATACTATAAAATTCATTTTGGTAATTATGTAACTGGTTATTTTCTTCCACAATCATGTACTAATGTTCTGTTTTTTGTTTATGGTTTGAAATTTTCAGTTACTACAACAATGCATACTATGCAAAAGTTGGAGGAATCAGCACAATAGAAATGAACTTTCTTGAAGTAGATTTCCTATTTGGTTTGGGCTTCAGATTAAATGTGACCCCCAACACCTTCCACATCTACTGCTCCTACCTCCAAAGAGAAATGATGATGCAACAACCACCTCTTAATCTAGCAGAGTCATCTATAAATCTAGGAAAATCACTCAAACTCCATTTGTGCTTCAATGAGGATGAGCCCTCTCATCAACAGCAACAATTAGCTGTGTAATTAAGCTTTTAATGCACATCTCAAAAATGCAGTTAGATATAGAAGTAGTAACATTGTCCTCTATCTCATTAAGCTTATGATTTTTATGTACCAAACTTGCTTTTGATGTTTTTTGGTTTTACCTTTATTGGACTTTGGAATTGAAGTTATTTTGGAATGTACATATGGGAGTTTCTTCTTTACAGTCTGGCTATCAAAGTCTCATGGGTCATTAAATTTTTTTAAAATTGTTATGTGGTGGATACTTGCTCTTATGTACGCTAGGATACTCTTACTTTTTGGGTTGTCACTATAAGTTCAGAGGAGGCATAATAGGCTTATACTTGGATTTTGTGTAGGAAAAATGTGTGGTAAGTGGTGAGTGGTGAGTGTAGAAGCTAGTTTGGTGACATGGGTGGGTCATGGGATGAGAACGATAGTAATGTACGCAAAGAGGACTATTTTGTTGGGGTTATATTTTTTTGCAGTGAAGACAGCTTGTTCTGTTTCACAGTTGTACAGATTCTTGAAAAGGGAACAAAGAGCATGTGTAATCATGGACAGCTAGGAGAGAGAGAGAGAGAGAGATAGAGACTGGTAAACTTGGATTGGCCTTGCCTCTGGACCTTTATAATTTGACCCAAAGTTTCTATCAAACTACGCCAAGTTTTGGGCTGGCGGATTAATTCTAGGCCCAAATCCTAAAAGACAGAAATGCCATGGGAAAAAAGCCCTTTCACTAAACTCATGATCTTTTGAAAAAGAGCCTTCATTTTTTAAACATGAATTCTACAATGCACATTTTTTTTCCCTCTCTCTCTCTATATATATATATATAAAATAGTGATCCTTCTAAAATATCATTTTATATAGTAATAGTGATACAACTTTTTTATAGAATTTTCTTTGCTTTTTATTTTTTCATTTTTATAAAAGCTAAGGATAATATATGAATTTGAACTTTCTCTATTGAAAATTTTCATATGTTTTAGAATATATATATATATATATACATATATATATATATATATATATTTATAAGTTATCGTTTTTATAGGATGGAGTGAGTCCATCTTTTGTGTAAAATACACTAATAGTCGATATCTTCTTCTTTTCTCCCAAAAAGATGCAACACTTACTAAAGATTTTGGCCACTTTAGGTGACATTTTCCTGATATTGGCCCGCCAATTCCTTTACATTTTGATAGTTTGAGGCAAATTCAAACAACTATGTGAACTTTCTTTTCATTTTTGAGGAAAATATGGAATTGAAACTATTCTAGATTTGTCAACTAGTTTTCCCTATGCCTCCTTTTAAACCCCCCCCACCCCCCCCCCCAAAAAAAAAAAAACTCCTGCACCAAAAAAGAAAAAAAGCAACATATTCATGGATCTTGAACTTATGATCTTACCCCCACCTTTTACTTATTTTAGAAAGAAATGTTATATGTGAATTGCTTTACAACTTAATAGTACTGCCTAATCTTTTTATAAAGAGAATTAAAGTTCAAAATTTTTTTTTCTTCCTAGCTAGTTGTTGTAATAATTAAATTATCAAAAAAAAAAAAAAAAAAAAAAAAAAAAAAACAGCATTTGATTTAAAACTCATTGGTCAAATGCACATACCACCCTGACAATCACAAATTAGGGAACATATGACACTGGATTTATACTTTTCTTTTTTCTATTTAAAGACCATGACTGGATCAGATCACCATCTTTTCTTTTTGTAAATCTACTTCGAAGTTTGAACAGCTATAATCCTTTAATTAATAAACCTATTAGGAATTATACTTTTTTTTTTCCTATAGATTTTCTTCTTTGGTCATTACTAAACAAGGACCTCATTGGGGTTGGCTTTATAGGCCCACTCAAAATAGTAAACTCTTCAGGCAAATATCTTTATCTAAATGCCCGCGAAATCATTACAAAAAATCCTCAGGAAAATTACTTTTATTGGTAATTGATCAAATAAATTCCGACATAAGCATCATAAGCAACATTAAAACTTTATGATATGTTTGAAAATGTGTGGGAATCTGGTCTAAAAGAAGATGAACCTATCTTAACTATTTGTGTTGGATTGAGTAAAAAGAGGCCTGTTTTTGAATCTTTCATTCCCAAATTTTCATCTTCGACTGTAAACTTCAGTGAAAGGAATATTATGTCTTTGTCTTTGATGCCAAAACTTCAAAATAGATAAACCCTTCTCACAGCTTGCCCTTCTATCTTAGTAAATAGTCAATGTCCAACATTTGACTGTATGCACTCAAAATAAACTTCTTAACTACTTATTTTTATCTGGATTTTAAAAGTTCATAAAATCTTTTGATTAAATCATTTAATTTTACTTTCATTCAATTGAGTCATCTAAGTTTTAAATTTATTTAATTCAGAACTTTCATCAAATTCTGCTAAAAAAAATTTCGTTAAGTATGCAATTAACTAATAAAAAAGATATTTCGAAAAAAAAAATTCTCATACAAAAAATTTATAAAATATTTTTTTTAATTTTATAGATTATGTATTGAGAGAGAGTGTGTAGGAGGCAAAAAATTAATTGGGCCAATTACTATATGCCATGTCAAAATTTAGTAACAAATTCAAAATTTATTTGTCATTAAATTAATTAAATCAAATGATGACATGTGTCATCCAAATTGACATCACATTGGCATATTAAAATTTGCCACATGTCATTTGGCTCACAAGAAAATGATAAATTTCCTATTCAAAATTGATAGATAATAATCTATATTAAAATAACTAAATAGAATAGAGATAATTACCTACAAGTAACAAATTATGGTAGGACTTCTTGTTGATTATTATCTTTGTCAAAATAGAATATTTATCACAATAGATAAATAGAGATAAGTATCTAATAAATTAAATTTGGGCCAATCAAAGTCTTCTACTTATCTTCAAAAAGATCAATTCAAAGTGAGACTAATCCTCTGAAACCACTATAAATAAAGGACACCCCACTCTCATTTTCCACCAAGTTTTCAAGAAGCCAAAGCTCTGGAGAAATTCTGCCTCAAGAACAAATGAAGAACATTCAAAGAAATTCACTTAAATTGTTCTTCCAAGACTTGAAGTTCTATTAAAATCAAGCGCAAGAGCCTCCATAAGCTTCAAAAGTTCTAAATTGTTGAAATTCAACGGATCAAGCTTCTGAAGCATTGAAGAATTTCAACCCAAAATCCAAGAATCTTCGAAGAACTTGAAGAACATTTGAAAGACTTGAAGAACAACAAATCCTTAATAAGCTCAAAGCCAGAGATTCGTTATAAAGACCATTCGATTCAACTTCCCCTCAAAGTGAAGAAGATTTCGCATTTGAGTCAAGATTACAAAGAAGATAGAATCAAAGGATCACTATTTTGTAAAAGAGTCAAAACAGAGAATTGTACTCACTGTTGTTGGAAAAGAATGAGCAATCTTGTTTAGTCCTCAATAGAGACTAGCTAGAACTGGTATGGCTAGACTAACAGGGCAACTTGCTGCCATGAAGCTTGCAATCTTGAAGGTTCCAGGATGAAATGTATTAAGATCTTCACATGGCAAAACAAACGTAAAGAGCCAACAAGATAGTAATGCGGCTAAGTAGGTCTCTTCCCATAGTTCATATTCAATCTTGAATTTGACAAAAGGACGTTTCCCATATTTGGACCAACATTGTACTTTATCAAATAAACCATCAAGATTATGAGTCTTGATAGGATGACTTAATCACTTTGTCCTCTGAGCAGGTGGTTTTGAATAATTCTGTTCACTTCTACACCAAAAGCCAACCCAATCACTCACCAAAACACACGAATCCCCTTCCTTTCTAGTATTAAGGTAATGAAAAGCTGCAAATAAGTGCTCACAATGCTTTAGGATGAACCTCTGTTCCCTGTCATTTACTATCAATTCCTCACAGTAAGGAATGACTTTGTCATAAAGAGGACCAAAGATAGGGAGCCACCAAGTCGATACAAATTCCAAAGAGAGATAGACATCTCACCCAGTGATGTGCAAAGGGTGTTGGTATGTGGGCACCATGCTTCACAAAATGATCGCATTATATCAACTCTTCAATCATATGTATAAAGAGATGCTAAAACTGCATCATAGATATAAGTCTTGATAAGAGTCCCCTTGCTTCTAAAAAGGACATCTTCAAGCCGTTCCCAATATAAAAGTAGTTAACTACACTCTCCATTGATCTTGAAAAGAGCATCCCAACACGTTCTGCCTAAAATAATAGCGACCAAGAGTCATTAATTAACGTGACTCCAAAGAAGAATTCTTGTAAAGCATGGTTGCCGTATTATTTCAGGCAGAACGCGTTGGGACGCTCTTTCCAAGATCAATGGAGAGTGTAGTTACATACCTTTATATTGGGAATGGCTTGAGGATGTCCTTTTTAGAAGAAAGGGAAATTCTATCAAGGCTTATACCTATGACGCAGTTTTAGCATCTCTCTATACATATGATCGAAATGCTGATGTAATGCGAACATTTTGTGAAGCATGGTGCCCACACATCAACACCCTTCACACCTCACTAGGCGAGATGTCTATCTCTCTTTGGGATTTGTATCGACTTGGCGGGCTCCCTATCGTTGGTCCTCTTTATGATGAAGCCATCCTTGTTGTGAGGAATTGATAGGAAATGATGGGAAATAGAGGTTCATCCCAAAGAGCTATGAACACCTATTTGCGGCTTTTCATTACCTTAATACTAGAAAGGAACTAGATTTGCATGTTTTGGTGAGTGAATGGGTCGGCTTTTGGTGTAAACGTTAATAAAAACATTCAAAACCACTTGCTCGAAGGACAAAGAGGTTAAGTCGTCCTGTCAAGACTCATAATCCTAATGGTTTATTTAATAAAGTAAAAGGTTGGTCCAAATATAGGAAACTTCCTTCTGGCAAACTCAAGATTGAAGATGAACTATGGGAAGAGACCTACTTAGCTGCATTACTATCTTGTTGGCTCTACACGTTTGTTTTGGCAAGTGAAGATCTCAATACAATTCTCCCTAGAACCTTCAAGATTGCAAGCCATATCAGTTCTAGCTAGTCTCTATCGAAAACTAAACAAGATTGTTCATTCTTCTCCAACAATTATTTGTTTGGATGCATGCTTTCCCGTACAATCTACATTTTCAAGACAGTCTTTATCTTCAAGATCTTCTTCATCTTCAAGAGTGTCTTCATCTTCAAGATCATGCATGGACAATCTTTATCTTCAAGATCGTCTTCATCTTCAAAATCGTCTTCATATTCAAGAGCGTTGCATTGGTAGAGCTTCAATACAAGACGACAATGAATGTGCATCCTTGCATGGACTATCTTCATCTTTAAGATCGTTGCATCGGTAAAGCTCCAATGCAAGATGCCAATGAATGCACGTCCTTGCATAGACAATCTTCATCTTCAAGATCGTCTTGATCGTTGCATTGGCAGACCACTTGGCTTGGGGGACAAAATAAACTCTTGCAAGATCTTCGTCTTCAAGATCATTGCATCGGTAGAGCTCCAATGCAAGATGCCGATGAATGCACATCTTTTCATGGACAAGTGCCAATAAGTCACCATATGACATTTTCTAAACCAACGCAAAACAATACAAAATAATAATAATAATAATAATAAATAGACATGTAAGAAAAGAAATTCACAAATAAGAAAGCTTTTGTACAATACCTCCAAAGATTTGGGCGATGGAACTCTTGCAAAATTTGAGGCTAAATTATTCTAAGAGGACCCGTGGCTGCACAAAAGGGGGGGGGGGGGGGGGGGGGGGGGTGGGGGTAAGGGGAGCGATGGCAAAGAATAAATTAGACTCATATTAAAAAAGAAAAAGGAACAAAAGGAAGATAATCAACCAATCTAACTGAATCTCATATATCCGTATTTATTAGAAGGGTCCCAGAAGTACTGTTCATGCCATATTGAACCCCAAAAAAAAAAAAAAAAACATGCATAGAAAGCAAAATCAAGATAAAGTGAAAAAGATAATTGTCTCATACTTGAAGAGAGAAAGAACCTTTGAAGAAGAAAGGAATATGTGCATAGCAAGAAGAGTATCTCTAGCGCTTTGTGATATGCCACGATCTGAAGATGAAAAAAAGAGTGATAATGAAAAGCAAGCAAAAGAGAAGAAAAGAAACATGAAGGTAAAATTATGAGAAGAGAAGATCATTCTGTTACCTGATTGAGAAAAAAGAAAAGAAAATTTTTTACTGAGATCTTTCTGCACTCACGCACTACACCAGAGAGACTGCGAATTCAGTTCTTTGCGGCTGTGACTATCCTTTTATAGGGCTGGTTAAAGAAAATTTAATTCCAACTAGAACTCATTCAGTCGAGACGAATTTAACTAGGGGAAGAAGTCTTTTGCGGTAAGGATAAAGCTTCAGGAGTACAAACATCTCAGTAATTAGTATTTGCCTACTAGTATTCCGAGTTTAAGTAGGACTCTTCGAAAGATAAGAGTTTAAATCCTTATTCATTTTTGGACTTTGGATGTTGATATCAGGAAGTTTGAGTTGGAAAAGAAGTCTAAAAGAAGTCCTCCTCGGATTGAAGTTGTCCAAAAGAATACTATCCATTATTAATATTAACGTGGAGTCATATTGGCATGGTTATAGTCAAGGACCAATTTGGCTAGGAAAAGGAGTCGAAATTACGAGGAGATTACTCCTTTATCTGATGGTTAGGATCTTGGAACCTAGCAATACAAGCTGTTCACCTGTTATGAGGAGTCTTTATTATTCTATGAAGCATTACAAGTTAGTATCCTGTTTAGAGTGAAGAATTGAAGGGGGTGAAAGACACATATCCGAAATCCAGTCCTAAACTCTATGAATAACATTTGAACTTTTTGAGTCTTGATATACCTCTAGGTGTCAAATGAGTGGGTTTGGAGTGGGCATAATTAGGTTGGGTATATAAAACCCATTTACTCATTAAAACCCATTTAACTAATTACTTTTAACTCAAATCCAACCAAATCTAATTATTATGGGTAAACCCCAACTCACATAATTACCCAATTATCAAAATTACCAAAATGCCATTAAAGTGAAAACCCTAACACTTTCTTGGATTCCCTTTTCCACTCTCTCTAGTCTCCATTCTTGAGATTAAAAAATTCCACATAAGCACATCCACATCAGCAATTATATTAAAAATCCAAATAAAAAAAATATTTTCTTTTCTTTTCTATTTTCTCTCACTTTCTTGGCAACCAAACAGTGCAACAAATACAAAGGAAGGTCATTTCAAGCTCAAAACTTTCCCAGGAAAAAGAAAAAACTTTTCTTTACAATGGCCTCAGTTGCGAAAAAACTTCTTGTTGTATCAACAACGATCTTGCGAAAAAACTTCTCTTTACAGTGGCCTTAGTTGCGGCTCTTGTGTCGGCTTCTGCCTCCGCCAATGCCTCCCAAGATTGGACCAAGCTCCTTCACGGTAATTTTCTTCTCCACTACATCCTCACAAAATGGAAATTGAAAATCCAAACTTTCTTTTTCTTCTTTTGATTCTCATTTATGTGTTTGTTTTTGCTTTTACAGTGATTCTGATTGGTTTCTATGAAGATTTGATTCAACGAGTTTGGCTGAATTCGTTGGTTTGATTTTTGATTTCGGTGTATTATGGCAAAGATCTACAAGTTTCAGTGGTAAAAAGCTGTGATTTTTTTCTTTGTTTATTTTATTTTTGTGTTTTGTATTTTATTTCGTCTTTTTATGAGGTTTTGTGTAGAGAAGAATAGTGAAAGATCAGAGAGAGAGAGAGAGAGCAAGCAAGAGAGAGAGAAGTGTTTGGAGGCTGAGAAAACCCGAAAACACTGAAACGTCTAAGGTCTTTTTTTTTTTTTTTTAGGAAGGGCTGGGTTGAATTTGGATAAATTGTTTTTGGGTTAAATGGGCCTTATTGGGTTTTTAGTTAAAACCCAATAATCACTGGGTCTAATTGGGTTGATGCCCATTTAATCCAACTAATAATTGGGTGGATTTGTGTTCAATTAGAGTGGGTGGATTTGGGTGGGCAAATGGGTTTGGGCTTACTTTGCCACTCCTATATACCTCAGCCAAGGGATATGAACGTGGCTTGGGCAGCGAACCAACCTTGTGGGATCATTGTGGTATGGTATAAAAAGGTATGTATATATGAAGGGTGCTGAAAACAATAGCATCAAAAAGTTGTGGGTCTTGTCTAGTTTCTATGCTTAGAACTGTAGACGTGCCCAAGTCCGGAGAGGGCATTTATAGGAATCAAAAATTAATTGAGCCAATTATAATATACTATGTTAAAATTTAGTGACAAATTCCAAATTTATGTGTCATTAAATTAATTAAATCAAATGTGACATGAGTCATCCAAATTGACATTACATTGACATATTAAAATTACCCAATGCCCAAAAGATAAAGATAAATTTCCTATTCAAAATTGATGGATAACTATTTTTTATTAAAATAACTAAAAAAAATAGAGATAATTATTTACTAGTAACAAATTATGGTAGGACTCTTTATTGATTATTATCTTTATCAAAATAGAATATTTATCACAATAGATAAATAGAGATAAGTATTTATAAGTAAAATTTAGGCCAATCAAAGTCTACTATTTATCTTCAAAGATATCAATTCAAAGTGGGACTTATCCTCTGAAACCACTATAAATAGAGGACACTCCACTCTCATTTTCCACCAAGTTTTCAAGAAGCCAAAACTCTTGAGAAATTCTGCCTCAAGAACGAACAAAGAACATTCAAAGAAATTCACTTGAATAATTCTTCCAAGACTTAAAGTTCTATTGGAACCAAATTTAAGAGACTCCATAAACTTCAAAAGTTCTAAATCATTGAACTTCAATGGATCAAGCCTCTAAGGCACTGAAGAATTTCAACCCAAATTTCAAGAATCTTCGAAGAACTTGGAGAACATTTGAAAGACTTGAAGAACAACAAATCTCTAACAAGCTCAAAGCTAGAAATTTGTTGTGAAGATTGTTCGATCCACCTTCCCTTCAAAGTGAAGAAGATTTTGCGTTCGAGTCAAGATTACAAAGAAAATAGAATTAGGAGATTACTCTTTTGTAATAGAGTTAAAACAGAGTATTGTGTTCACCATTTGATTAATACAAAATTATATTTGTGAAGCATTTTTCAATTGTTTGATTTTCAAACTTGAGAAAATTTTGTGTTTAGACAGAGAGAGAGAGAGTAATGGACCAAAGTGGGCCAAATAGACCCAATTGGACCGAATGTGCCGAACTAGACTAAATTGGTCCGAACTAGACCGAATTAGTTTGAACTGGGCCGAATAGACTGAACTGGACCTCAGTGGACATGGACCGAGGTGGACTGAAATGGACCAAATATACAAAATTGGACTGAAATGGATTGAAGTGGACCAAATTAGACTGAATAGATCGAATGAAGTGAAGTAAATTGAAATAGATTGAATTCGATGAATGGACCGAGGGGACCGAAGTGGACCAAAGTAGATTATAGGCTTCTTTGTTTTAGAGAGTTTTAACCTATAACGTCTGCTCTTAACAACAGTTTTTTATCATTAGACTAAGCTGCCAATCAGTTTTTGATATAGACGGGAATTGAATTTTAGATCTCTTATTCAAGTATCTGGAACTTTACCAGTTGAGCAAACTGGAACCCATAAGTAGATTATTGGCCTTGATTCAAGAAATTTCCTCTTCAACCCTCTTCATGAGTAGAGTTTCAATTCCTATATAAAATTATTTAAAAAATAAATTAATTAAAAAAAAAAAAAACAGAGTTTCATTTAGTTGAAGAATTTTAGTCTGTACGTATGGCTTCTCAAATTGCAAAGCCAATCTACGTTGTCAACTCACATTTCAAGCTTTGACACAGCTATTCAACACACCTGAGTCCATTTATGCTGTTTCTTTGACATTGCTGAGGTCTCTACTTTCCCACTTTGTCTAGAACATTCTCATTTCTCACTGGTAGAATAAGTACCTGTACCTTCAGATCTAATAATCCCTTGGACCACAAAGTGTAGCTATGTAGTATTCCCATCAGTTTCCTTTCTACATATCTTCATTATTTAAGAGTGCATCAAAATGTAATTTTCGAATAATCAAAAACTAAGATAGTTTAGCACTGAATATCGCCAACCAATCAAAGCTTTAAAACTTAGCCAAGGCAGCTTGCTAACAATGTCGATCAATATGAGACAACAGTCTTTACCAACAATTTATGACAAAGGAGGCCAGAAACAGTATCTTCTCTTACGAATTAAATTTTGGAGATGGTCCAAGAATAATACAGACTCCAATATTGGACGAAGAATATTATCCTATCCTGAGAACAACTCATGGAGTTTGAGGAATCATCAACTATTCTTTAAATCATCACTTACAACCTAACAAAAAAGAAATCTAAGGCTTGAGTTTCTACAAGTCAAAATTCATGAAATCTAACAGAGACTTCAAGATCTGACTGTAAAGATTTCAAAAAATCTATCGGCAAAACAAGTGCTCACTCATATATATGTTAGTATATTATATATTTGCTCAGGACGCCAACTCTGTTCCCCTTCCCAATTTTTCGTTCATCAAAAAAGAAATCATTAGCCTCAAAAAGAAGGGCAGAACAAGCATAATAGTATACTAGTGCTAGCTGCCCCTTTGAAGGGGCGGCTAGCATTGGTGTACCCCAGCTCCATCGTTATCCGCCACATAATTTTCCTTATCAGCATTTTTCGTTTTTTTTTTTTACTGATTTCTGGTCCGATTTTTGTGCGACTGTTTAGAGGCCATTCCAAGCTCTGCTTTCTTTCAATTTTATATGCATGGAAATATCTGGATGTCTAGTTTCTAATGCTTCTAGACTCATTCAGTTTGGAACTACAGTCGTCAAGATATCATGCACAGAAGGGAGGTGACGCAAAGCTAAAAATTCTGAACATCTTCCCTTGAAAAATTCATATCTTTTAATCCGGAATTGATATCGTCAAGCCCTTTTGGTGAAACTTAGATAAAATCTTGTTCTTCAAGGTGGTCCATCTTGTTTATTCCAGTTCTTGCTCAATTGGTATAGTTTATTACGCGAAGTTGGGTAAAAAATTGTCAGTTTTTTTGAAAAATACAGAGAAAACTTTATTAAGCTTTCAGTATTTTTGTGATATCTCATCCGTTTTAACTCCGATTTTGGCCCACAAACTATCGTTTCGAAGGGAAATATATTCCTTATAAGAAGGTACAAAATCCAACATGATCCAACAATCGGATCAAAAGTCAACTTTTTGACCACCCTCAATTAATGTTTTGGTCAGATTTTCTGTAAAACAGGTTTTTCAAATGTTGTGACTTTTTAATTTACCATTCAAACATGTTTTATTTATTTTTTTCCTTTTTTGGCTTTGAAACTCATGTTTTTTCACCTTTTCTAATTTTTTTTTTAATAATTTTTTGGTCTTTGTTTTGACACATAAATCGGGGCCGGACAAAATATGGTATTGACAATGTGCGTACAATTCTTATTGATAGGTGTATATTGTTATATGCTCTTATCACTAGTGCTTCCATGTGTCTTTCCTCTTTTTTCATTTAAACAATTGTTGAGGTCCATAGGAATAATGCTAGGAAACAAATACTCTATTTTACTGTTTCTATCCTTGGGATCTTAGAATACCTAGAGTTTGAGTGTCCCTCCTCTTTTGAGCTTGTTCATCAAATGGCACCTCTAAGAGCTAATTTTCTAAAGTAGTGCAATGCACAAAAGAAGACAGCAAAACCAAGTGAAGGAACAACAAAGAAACAACGAGTGGGGCATTCACATGAGGATATGCATATTGATCCTACAACTGTTGTTATCATTGATGATGATGAAGATGTAAATGTTGATGCTGCTACTAGTCCTTTTGGAGCTTCTCTTTCTCTTTGCTCCATGCTTGAGAGAGTTCTTGATATGCAGTCGTCACAACTTATCATGATGGAGATATTCATGACGATGCAGGTGGCTCATGGACAGCTTTTGGACTCCTTGATATCTAATGTACATGTTGTTGCTTTGAGAGCTGATTTTAGTGAGTATAAGAGCTCTTTTCCACCATCTCCACCCTTGAATGATTGAGATGATTGCCTTTGGCAATACATAACAAAAAAGGAGAGTAGTAGTGAGGAGAGTTGTTACACTTAGGGGAATTTTGGGGGAGTTTTTGTTTGAGTTTTTGGAGATGATGTATGTACTTAAGGGGAGTTTGAGTTTAGTTTATCCATGTTTATTTTGTTTAGTATGTTTGGTTATTTTTCTTTTGTTATAACTTGTCTCACAAACTTGACAATATTGATACATTGTTTATTCTCTTTGGGTATCTTATTTTAGTTTGGATTTGTGAAACCAAGTTATGTTTTATATTGTATTTTCCACATGCGCGTTTATAGTTTGTTTTTCGTTTTTCAAGAATTTACAGGTTAATTTTTCAATGATGTTGCTGTTTATTATTGCAACTTGTAGATAGTAGATTATGACTGAATTGTAGTAGGGCAATAACTTGTATTGGGTTAGATCTTGAATTTGAGCAATTCATGTGTATGTACGTTCTGTCACGGATTGCCAAAGGAGGAGATTGTTAGGTTCTAAATATTTAAGATTAAATGTTTAGGTTCTAATTTTATGTATGTTGGAAAACTGAGTACAAACACATGTCTAGTATAAGATATTTATGTCTTAGAACAGTTTTAGACATTGCTCAAGTTGATTCAAGTCAAGATTCAAGAACAATCAAGCTACAGAAACAAGAATTCAGAAATTGCAAGCCTCGACCGATTGAGTGCGTTCTTCGATTGATCGAGACACGGATTTTGCAGACTTTAAAGAAGGCCCAAAAGCCCACAAAACGTGGGTTTAAGTCCAACATTGCTAGGTATAAAATAAAAACCCTAATACACGTTGTCCAAGTCTTGTGAGTTACTCTTGTGAGATCTGAGAGATTCTATAACTTTCTAACTCAACAAGCATCTATTGGAGATAAGATTGATATTGCATGAACTAGTGGAGATAAGTTGCTGCATACAAGATCTATTACTGTTGATGATCTAAACCTTTGAGTGGAATCTCAAAATCACAAACTGGAGTGTTTGTGTGCAACAAATTCAAATAGAAGAGTCCGTAATTTCGGAGCTACGTGTGGTCACGTGAGTAAGTACTATAAGAGTGAGCATTAGATTTAAGGAAAAATTTATTGTAAACACTTCCATTCTTATTTAGTGAATTTGTTGCCTTGTGGATTGTATAGGTTAAATCATCCCTAGGTCTTTTATCTTGAAACTGGACAGTTTCATTAGTTTTCCTAGGTCATCATATCGCTTGTCTTCTTTACTATTCCGCTTTATGTGATATTATTGTTATTGTTTAACCTAGATATGCTTAATTGACCTAAGTAACAACTTAGTTAATTTATTAGTTAAAACAATTTGAGTGTTCAGAGGTCTAAATATACAAACAATTTGTTTTACTGAAATTTTTTTTTTCAGTTAACATATTTTCAAGTACTCAAGGTAACAAAATTTAACAAACACAAAGGACCAAAATTGGTGCCTCACAAACACCAAATTGGCAACCTCATCCACCCAATTGGGGTGGGGGTAAAGAATTAGGGTAAAATGCTAAAAATATTTTCTGTAAAATATTTAATGGCAAAACAAATAGAGCAGAAGTATTTAAAGGAAATTTTTTTTTTTGATAAAATCACTCGCATGCATATTCACTGTTTGTCTCACTTTCTGTTATTTGTTTTGAACAATTGCTAAATTGGCATTAATCTCTTCCATTACTTTCTATCCAGTTCAAACGTATTAGATGAAACTCTACTTACGATAGGATTCATAATCCTAGTAGACAACCATAAAAAAAATACTTATAGTGAAAGCAATAATCACGTAATCAAGTCAAAAACTTGCATAATCCTTATCCAACTCGAAAAAGAGATTGTAAACCGACTTATCTCTAAACCGACTTCTCTTTCTATATATAAGCACACGCAAACCTGAAAGCCATCATAAAGAAAAACTAGTGTTTAGTTTGTAGGCGATCAATCTCTTGTGTGTAAACTAAGCAATACAAAATCACAAAAACACAAGGGTCTAGCAGCACCATGGCCAAGAAGAAAGCACCCATGGAGATTAGCGTTGAGATGGACAAGAAAATCTGGCACACGTACGTAGTTAACATTGGTGAAGAATTCATGATAAACACCACATGGGTTGTTCAGGATGAGGAACATCTCAGTTTCTGTATAGGCGAGATACGAGAAATATATGGCAAGAAAAAGAATCTTCTTGTTGGCCTGTGTGCTGATACCGGCCATGGCTATGGACGAGGTTTCTGCAACTACAAAGGGATGGCGAAAGATGCTCCATTTCAATTATTGCAGCTATGCGTTGGGAGTCACTGCCTTCTCTATAACCTTGATGATGTTAATTATTCCCGACGCAGTTTCACCGGCACCAAGCACAAAGTTCTGAAGGGCTTTCTTTATGATAAATACACCACTGTGGTTGGTGTTGGGATCAAGGAGGTGGCACAGAAGCTTGAAAGAGAGACGGGTGTGATCATAAAGAATCCGGTGGAGCTTCGAAAATTGGCTGAAGCTGAAAGGAGTTTGAAGGGAAACGATGTCCGTGGGTCCAAATTAGGAGATTTAGCCAAACTGGTATTGGGTGAACACATGCATTTTGTAGAGCCTAAGAAGACGACATGGTGGAGCGATAAATATGATGAGTATGGGGATCCTCTACTTTCAATCGATGTAATTATGTATGCTACTGTTGAAGCTTTCCTTGCCTATGAGATTGGATCCAAGTTGTTGAGATGTTCGTATAGGTAGTAGCGGTCTTTTAGTTACCATGGAGGATTTTAAACTTAGGATTCTAGTTATGCATATAATGCAATGAGTATGTATGGAGTAAGAGATATTTAAGGTTTTATGTCCTCTTTTATGAGATTTCATCATTTTATATTGGAATTTTATTTTGAGATTTTTTTACCATTGTATGGATAGGTGGAAAAAAAAAGTTATTGCTAAAACATATATTAACAACTATATGTTTCAAACATTTATTAATATAAATAATATTTCATGAAAATTTCATTAAAAGTGACATTATTATTTACAATGCATAAAAAAACTTATCGGATAAAAACAATATTTGTTAACGCATTTGGAATTGAACTCGTTCCCCAATATACTGAGTGCGGTTCTTAATCCAACTTCAAAATAAAATTTGCAAAATATGAATTTAACACTTTAAAAAAGTGTTATATCCCTAAACTTATTGTTTCATTGGTATCTACCGTAACAATATGTTACAATACCTATCGATAAAACCATAAATCCCTTAATCTCAGACTATGATTTATTTATTTTTTTGGGAAGGATCACAAACTATCATTTGATTTAAGAAATTTTGTTAAAATCCATATTTCATAACCCATAACCCATAGATACCCATTTTCCATTAGCAAGTACTAAACAATATTTCTATCAAATCCTCAAATAAATAAAATTTAGGTATTGTTCCTTAAGTTTTCCTCTTAAAATTCAGCTATGTGATTTTTTTTTTTTTTCTCATAATATATTTGAAAATCTAGCACACCAAAAATTGAAATGGTTATAACAATAGGTTTATAAGAATAACCAATGAACAATTTGGATGGTTATTATTAATTATTATTATTACTATTTAATAGTATTTAAATATGATATAAAATCCATAAACAATACTTTGAAACCAAAATATCACTGTGCAATGTCTAACGCGGGAAAACAATTTCAAAAACAAAAATCAAACTAAGAAGTAGCACATATTAGATCTCATTCTTTCTAAAGACTGGGTTGGCTCGCCCCATCGAGAGCTGTCTTCAAAGGAAGAATATGGGGAGGAAGATTTGCTTGTGCCATGTTTCACTGTTATGAGTAATATATTAAGGTTTGGTCATGGTGTCTAGATGTATGCGCTTAAAGCCTTAAACACTCAAGGTCTATTCATTATCTGTAATCTAGTACCTAGCATGTGCATGCCTTAATGTAGTATATGCGACCTCACACTAGCTAAATTCTTCGTACATGAATTCCTTTCACGAATCTCCACCATGATTACGGCTTGACTCTCTAACCAACGTCAAGAACCTCCTTGAATTGATCTCTGCAACAACGCTAAGATTAATGGTTCTGTGACTTCAGCTCTTAATCACCAAAAGCAGCAACTCCTTTGTGAATTTAAACTTATGAACTTACGATTTAATCAATTTTAGGTTCAAGTGATCTCTAGACGTAGGGCATAGCAATAGCCTCTCTCTAATAGTTGTGAAATTATACCTATAATGAACCTTTTATGTTTCTCCAAAAAAATAATAATAATAATGAACCTTTTATATGTTTGCACGTTGGGCATGAAAACCTGCTGCCTAATTCTTTTTTCATGAGTTTCAGTTGATCAATCTTCAGTCGAAAGGCAGTCAAAAATCTTCTTTGGATTGATCGAGTAGCGATCGAAAGGCTGTTGAAATCAAATGTTCAATTGATCAAGCATCGTTTGAATGGCAACCAGAATCTTGAATAACTATCTTCTTTCGAGTTGTATGTTGGACCTTTTGAACTTTGATTTTAACACACTAAAGACTTGATAAGATATTACATTGTCATGGAATTTGACAATGCACAACCTAACAATACAAAAACAATAATTTGGAGATAAATTATTTTGTATCCCAAGATATTAAAAAAACCAATAGATCTCACTTTAAAAAATGGTCTTCAAAAATAATTTTGGTATATTTAGCCCAAAAAAAACCAAAAGATTTGATATTGCCCTAAGAGATAACTCTAGATTTAATGGCAATATTTAGCACTACTCCTATCATCCCAGCAGTGACCACTATGACCATTGATGTTGACGAAACCATCACAAGCAGGTCATTCTAGATTTTGAGCTCCTTCTTGTCCACGCTGCAGTCATCATTTATAAATGTAAATGATCCAAATCGGAATACAAAGCCTTCATAGCAGGGGGAGGAGAGTCCTCTAAGCAAAATACATCGGAAGAGATAGACATGTCTAGCGTAACGGGCCAAAATGTGTGTCACCAAGTTAGCATCATGTCTAACACTGTGAATTGAGAACCAATGCAATATGAGACAAATGATATAGTTTTTTTATAACTTTTATGTTAAATGTGTGATAATAATAAAATAAAATAAAAACTAAAATTTAGTTCATTTTTTTAAAAGCTAGTGTTTTGATAATTATTTTTTATTAAAAAAAACTGAGACAAAGGGAAAGAATAAAAACTTTTTGCCAAACAAATATCTTGTAATTAATGATTATTAAAAAAAAATCATCAGATTTCCAATGCACATCTGCCTTACTACCGGCCCTTTGTTTTTTTGGATAAATTGTAGTGGTATACAAACATCAACACACAAGAATGGGCCTGAATGAGATGGGGAGGTAGAGGAGATTTTAATTTTTTAAGGTGTTTCTATTAGGGCAGTAGTACTTTAGTGTGTGTAACTATGGTAATCATGGAATATTATGTGAGTATAATAAATATGTATTCTCTACTCTTACATAATAGTAAGTCTCACTAATTTATTATGATTCTATTTGAAATTGTATTGTCTATTATTTGAAAGAAAATATAATATATCAAGATTCTAAGGAAGAGTCTAAATATATATAGAATAAAATTTAAATTCAATTTTAAAATATTTATTAGAATAATAACATGTAAATTTGTGAGGCATAAAAAACTTATGTGGTATAATATTTTGAAGTTAACCAAAAGTCAAATGACTTTGGTTTATATTTATTATAAATAATCTTAAATTGACACCAATGTTCTAATTAAAGAATTAATTATTACTAATGGTCAGAGTTAACAATTTAATAAACAGCAAAAACACAACACCACAGTAAAAAGTAGTACAAAAAATATAACAATTTTGGGTGATGATGCCGAAAACTTTAGAAGAACTCTATAAAAGAAAAATGGTTGTAGGAGTATTCAGCTCCATACAAAATTTTTACAATAGAAAAAACAACTACAACAAGTCTATACTCATCACAAAATGTATATGGACTAGATGTGTGTCCCTAAACTTTGGAATTGTACTATAGAACTTCCTCCACAAATTCTTCGATCAAGTGAGGGTTGAGTGAAGTCTCTCTTTGATTTTAATGATCGCTTGAGCGAGTCTTAAAAGTGCTCAAGCAACTCTTCATAAACTGGCAACCTTCAAATAGCAACCTGACTCACTATATAACTTACTTAATTTGCAATTATTAAATTAAAACCCTCATTAAAGAACGTTTTTGCATAGGAATTAGCCAACTTGGATCAAAATCCTAACAAATGTTGAGTTCAAGTATACTTCGTATGTTTGTCAATGCTAGACAACTGAATAACTTCTCATTGAATGTGATTTTTGAAAAATTACCATTAGAATATATTGACCTTCGATGAGTTAATTGATAGGATTATCAAAGATCAATAGAAATTCCAACTATAAAATATTTAAATTTCAAGTTTTTTTTGTATTTTAAAATTATATACAAGACACTAAGAGCCTTGCAAATCAATTGACAACTTCTTGCAATTGACAACTTCTTGTGTTTCCAAAATAGTCCTCCAAAATTCAAATCATTAATTTTTTCTCCATTGTAATTATCAAATATTGTAAAATAATTATAAACAATTATATGTTTATGAATCAAATAATAAATAACATTTAATTAATATGAAATGGAACATATTTCTTAGGAACAAAGAGAGTGTGTAACATTAACAAAGAATTCTAATTAAACATATAAAATGATAATCTCAAAACGACACATTGTCACTGTAATTCGTTTTAATATACAAACCGAAAGGGTCACCAATATACTATTTTAAGTTCAGCATTATTTCTTGTATTCCTCTTATGGACAAGGAGAGTGTGTGACATACGTTATTGGTATTTTGTGTAACACCGCAGTTTATTTGTTTTTTATTTTTGAAAACTAAAAGACATTTATGCATCGAAAGTTTGATGATTTAATAAACCTCATTTGGATTCTAACGATAAGTTCCAAATCATTAATAGTGACAACATAGAACATTTGAAATAAACCTACACCATATCTGGCAATCCTCAACATCCAATAAAATGGTGACACCTAACCCTTATCTAGTTATCTTATCATTATTATTACACATAACTCCCGCATTTTCCCTTTCATGAGTCTTCATCAGGTTCCACTTTCTTAAGTTTTGTCCTTTTTCTTTTCTTTTTCATCCTAACTTTCTTCTACCTCTAATCTCTTCCTTTTCAATTATTTATCATTTGTATAGTGAAATTCTTAAAAAAAAAAAAATTATGTAGTTTTTAAAATAACTCTAATGTTGAAACTTGGAATACTATCAAACAAAGTCACCATTATTTTGATGTAATTTTTTTTTTTCTATTCTCTTCTATTCTTTCAAGCATTATTATATATAACATTTACACAATATTCATTTTTGTATATGGCAAATCAGACAACTTTTTTATACAACTTAGAGCATGGGCAGTGGGCTTCTCAAATGCCAAATTGTGAAGTACATTTGGTATTTGGGCCCAAATTGCTCCAGCAACTAGATGGCTATACTTGTGACCGGCCAAATTTTTTTGGCATAGTGCTATAGTGCGATCTCATATGTGAGATTGCATTGTAGTGCTATGCCATCCAAAAAAAGTGTATTTTAATAGCACTGCAATCCTTTTAACAGAAAGAAAGAGAGAGAAAGAATAAATAATGTGTTGTATTGTAAATTATGGTAATTGTGAGATATATTATTTTATTGTGTATAAATATTATTTTAATGAGTAGAATAAGAAAATAAAAGTTAGGATGCTGGGTGTATTGTAAAATGGTATGGTATAATTGATAAAGTAGCTTTTTAGGATGGTAAAATAAGATGAGATATGAAAACCGGTTGTGGATGCTCTTAGTGTTTAGGACAATGATAAATTCTCTTAAGTTATATATACATACATACATATAAATATAAATATATATATATATATATATATATTTATGACTTTAATATTAGAAAATTAAGATTCTTTTCCTATACACACTCATATATACTTATATATGTCTGTATATTTATTTAAATATGTGTGTTGAGTTTATCTTAAATCTCTTGATTAATATATCAATATCAAAACCGGATTCTCCAAGCAAACATTCTTGGTTTCCACTGCTCGATCTTGAGTTATAATAAAAACCCAAGAACACTAACAAATATTAAATGTCAAGAATTATTTTTTTTTCAGTAGAAAAAAGAAGAATAAATCTAACATTTGTAGTGAGGATATTAAGGGCCTATTGGGTTTGATTTTTTTCAAGTGGTTTAAATCATAAAAAAAAAATATTAAACTTTATTTATATCTTTCTTGGTTAAGCCAAAAAAACGAAAAAGATAAGAACATTTTTAACTTAAAAAGTCCATAAGATTTACAACTAAAGATACATAGAAGGGGGAAAAACACTCCAAAAAAGCTAAATAAAACAGACCCATGCAAGTTTGTACATGAAAAAGCTATACCAGTACAACAATTTTATGGCATAATAATACAGAATTGGAACATGCATGCTAGACATCTTCTGAAGCTTCATTTTTTTTTGGATCGAACGGATAGAAATTCAACCTTCGACATCTTTTGAATTTTTGGAAATCTCACTTCCACATTTTATGCACAAATTATCTTCAGAAATCTCCCTTCTACAATTGCTACACAGATTCTCCTGTTTCTTCCTCATCCACACGATCATAGCAAAGCTCGACTAAAGCCCCTATCAGGATGTACCGAAATTTAAAAGAATTATCAGGAGTGACTGCAAATATGGCAGATCCATAAGTTACAAGCATTGAAGCGGTGGCAACCAATATTTCTATATAGAAAGGGAAGGCATAAGTAAGACACATTATAACAAGAACCGAGGAGGAGAGTGCCAGAGTGTTAAAGAACAAGAAAACATAGTAGTCTTCTTTTCGAGACGCATAAATGGCCCTCCCTGGTTCATGTCCAAAATCATCATCTTGCCAAACCCCACCGGGAGGGTTAACCCCAGATTGAAAAGTGACTGCAGCAATTAGAGTGGCAACTATCAAGAGAATGTTTCGAACATCGCCTGCCTTGTCATTCTCTGGGTTATATTGGAAGTCTTTGAACCAGCTCTTGCTTCTCTTACGTTGCTTAGGTTGAAAGCAGCTAGCCATTAATTTTTCTCGAGCAATAACAATGTATCAGTACTGCTTCATGCTTTTGAAGCTAGGTCTTATCTATATATATAGAATGAAAGTTATATGCTTCTCTCTCACTCTCTGATAGTCCATATGCACCATAACTTTTCTTGCTAATTGGGCCCAAATTTTTGTCCATTACCAACAGGGATTTGTCCATATATATTCCAATGTTTGAGTAATTATAGACAAATTTGAAAATTTTCCCTTTATTTTACAAACAAACCTGCAATGCATCATTGATATTGATATTGATATTGTAGATTTTTCTTTTATGAGAAAGACGTCTCAAGGTACCTGTAGATTTTTCCTTTTTGACAATTTAATCCACATAAATCATATCAAGTACCAACATCAAGAATTATCATAATAATTTCATTGAATATACTCTCAAAATAAGTCAGAGTTCTAAGCAGTAATTACAAGGACCATTGGCTACAAAAGGAAAAAGGTCTGAATAAATAATTACATAACATCAGTTTATCCCATCAGTGAGAATAAAGTCACAACCACTAGAATATATAAAAGAATGAGTCAATTAGCATACTCTAAGATATACATCATCTACTATCTCCATAACAAAAGTTCAGCCTTCATCAGTAGTTATAAGTTTAACTACTGTTAGCCACCAAAAAACTGTCTCAAAAGATTATTGCCTACTCTGAAAAATTTATAAAATAACGAAATGAGACAGAGCCCAGTAAGTAGCATAATTAATAGGGGTGGGGGAGATGCAAGTTTCATGATAATGAACATTTTACAAAACATGTTATAATTTGGGAATTTCCATTTAATTTATGCAAAAAAAATTTCATTAACTACATGACAAGAACAATAGGAATAGTTTAGTACCAAGCTTCCAAAGGTAAACTCCATTCCATTCACTATGAGCCATAAAAATCACCAATACCCTTTCAAAACTAGAAAACCTCGCCCAAGATGCAACAAAGACCAATAAGGACAGAGATATCACCCAAACATCATACCGTCACAAACAAGTTAGATCCCAAACACACTAGCATAATATGTACTTTTTTTGGCATGTGGTTTGTTGGCCCTGCCAAACCTCACCCACACCCTCAAGGATTTATCTATCCCTTCTATAGGTAGCAAGGGATAACATGTTGTGTAGTACCACTTTTGCATGTGGTCTCTTGGCCCTGCCTAGCCTCACCTACACACTCAAGAATTTACCTCTCCCCCCCCCCCCCCCCCCCAAATGGGCAGTAGGAAATGACGTGTCGCACAGTACCCCTTTTGCATGTGGTCTTTTGGCCCTATAGGCAGTGGCCTCACCCACACACTCAAGGGTTTATCAGTGTCATGCTAAGTGTGAGTCTCCAACTTGGCTTGTTGTCACCAAGACGGGGTAATCACCAACATCATAGCACAAGGGCAAAGCCACATTAAAATCTCACAAGTTCAATGTATTCAAAATACATAGTCTACTTCCAAGTAGTTTCATAAGGTATTACAACAATCAAATATCCACAATATTCTCAAAAGTATTTCTTGTCAGAAATGTTTTGTATCAATATTTCCCAAATAATACAAGACAAGATAAATTAGCACCTTTAAGTTTCCAATATACCATAAAGTCCATGAATTCCTTATCATAGGATTAAGTCAAAGATGCTCATATTTTTCATGTCAACAATTCATACATTTCCCCAAATGCAGTACCAAATATGATGCATTTTTATATAAAATAATATATAATAGGGTCACAACACTATACTTTTAAGAAAACATAGATCCACATATAATTTCCCAAAATGTGTTTGACCCAAAACAACATTTATGCAACATGATTACTTTCCAAAAAATCCCATTAAAAAGCTACTTACCTTGCAACTCGCAATGGCCTAATTCTCCAAGCTCTAAGGAGATTAGCTAAAACCTAAACAATATCAAGTAAACCTATACAATATCAAGTAAACCTATCACAATAAACATAGAGCTTGAAATTGTCTTTAGCTACAATTTAAGAATTGCCAAATAAGCACTTAATTAAGCAAGCCTAGTATTTACCCTTATCAATAATAATAATATATTTCACTTCTAAGTTTCTCAACAAATTGATTCACAAGGCATAAACTTCAATTCATAATGTTAACCCATTTAATATCTCCAACATTATGACTAACTTCCATAATAATTACACTACATCATTAACATTTAATATCTCCAATATTATGACTAGCTTTCATAAAATTTAAACTACAAGACTCATGAAACCAAAATCACGATATTCTCCAACACAATCCATATAAATCTTTTTCTAACTCCAAATAACTCAATAAAAATTATATTCAACATCTATCTCACATTAAAGATCCAAAACTCCCAAAACTTCATCACTTAGATAGCCACCATTGTAAAAATTACAAACCCACATAACAAATAAATCCACCAAGACAAAATCTATACGTATAAACATATAAATATCACTTCCAAATCTCATAAACCACATGAGTATTATTATCAAAGCTTAGATAAAATATAACCTCAAGCAAAATATAAAATCCACCAAAAAGATTAGAAATTTACCTTCAAAAAAAAAAATGTGAAGGTGCTTAGAGGTTCACAAGGATTTTCTGATGATCTTGCCGGAAAAATACGGTGGAGATGGTGGTTTGTAGTGGAACCCGGTGGGAGAGTGAGGGAGATGAGTGTGTGTGCTTCAGTGAAAAGAAAAGAAAGCAAAACGAGGAAAAGAGAGATGACCGGCAACCCCAAAAGAGTGAGAGAGTGTGTGAGATGTGGTGGGTAGTGATTGGCTTAGGTGGGGCACGTGGGACACCCAAATATATCTGACCATGTATTTTTTTTTTTTTTTTTTAATTGGGCTGGGCTGTTACAAATATATTTATCAACTGCCTAGTAAGAACTTTGAAAAAGAGGGTGTTCCCATCAAAAAAAAGAAAAAGAAAAAGAGGGTGTTAAGTTTATTGATCAGGGCAAGATTTTTTTTAAAAAAAAAATATAATTTTCTTATAAGATTTAAATAAATTATTTCTCAAGAAATTAAAAAATATAACTTTAAGGAAAAAAAATTAAAAAACATGTCAAACTAAAAAATATAATTTATGCTTTTACCTAAAATCAATTAGACATATGTGATCAATTACACTTTAAAATCACAAAATTTGGTAACTGGCCTTTTTAAATATAACTTTCACCTTTGTCTATCAAGTAAAGCCCCCCAATTTTGTATGAAGTGGATATTTGAGAAACGTGTTGCGCTAAACGAGGCTTGGAGCAGAAATTCTTCGTCCACAGTTTACAACCTTGCATGGTAAAACAAAGTAACTTGTGCTGGGACCAATTAACCAAAAGAGGTTAATTAGAAAAGTTTCAAACTTTAATTTTGATTAATAATTGAATCTGTTTTAGCCTTATCTTCTCTCCCACCTTCATAATAACATATATACCAGCTGAAGTCTTTTCACTATTATTTATTGTTTTCTGAAATATCACTATCTCGGTTTCGTATTCAAATTTATATAGATATAGAATCTTTGAAAAAAGAAAAAAAGAAAAAAAAGACACATACTACATTTAATTCTTAAGCGTTAGAAGTTAGAACAAGCAAGTGGGCTATTAAAGTATAGCTGGCCTGGCGGACCATTACATGATCTAAAACAACAGGTATAAAGTGCAACACTTTTCAAACTAGCTATACGCTCAATAGTGAATATGCTTAGTTTTTATCATTTTCTTGAGTAATTTTTTTGTTCAGTTTATTGTTAGTTATTATTCTTGATTTCTAGTATTTTGTTGATCTTTGGGACAATGTGCAAAGTCACACGAGATCTCAATTGAAAAGAAAATCGGAGTTTCTTAAAAGATTGATTGAAATGATAGTTTCTTCAAATGATTCTTCATGAATATATTACTTTGTTATTTGTGGGTCTAATAATTGTTTTTGCACAAATTTGCTAGTATTTTAAGTGCTAAATGAAGTAATTTTTTCTAAATAAAATTTCAAAATGTTTAAGAGATTAATATTTTTACTAAAGCCAAAATTATCTCTTAAACATGTCAATGAAGTTAAGAATATATTACGAATACTATGTGAATTCTCAATTTAAATTCAATTCTTCATATAAAACTTAAAGATCTTTCAACTACGATCAATAATATATGATTTATTTACTTTTATAAGAAAAATAGTATATAAACAAAACGTATGATGTTAGAAAATCTTTATAAAAAAATTAAACTAAAAATTTCTCAATAATTTTTGGTTTTGTTACCTCTCGACCCTTAGCAATAACAAGAGACCTTTTAAAGGATTTTCCTTTTCTTTTTCGATATAATTAGAACAAGGGGCTTTGTCTCACATTACTAAGGAGAGGATTGGATATTAGTTTTATTATTGCCTAATCTATCTTGAAAGTCATAGTAATTTTTTTGAAGTGGAATTGGAGGTTATACCATATACGTACCTATCCTATGCTCAAATGTGACAAAATATGTGTAATCAACTAAAATACGTACCTATCCTATGCTCAAATTGGAGGGGATCATTTTAGCTTGGGAATTAGGACTAAACAAGGTGATTGTGGAGGGAGACGCAAAAACCGTCATGGTGGCTCTCATGGAATCGGCTCCTGGGGCTACTCCAAGCTCGATACAGATGGTAGTGAAGGGCGCTAAGCTCAGGCTGCAGAATTTCATGGCTTGGCAGGCTCTGTATATTCACAGGAACAGCAACACAGCTGCACATGCGCTGGCTAGACACGCGCGTAATGTAATGGACTATATTGTGTGGGTGGAGGACACTCCCCCAATGATTCTAAAGAATATTCGTATGGATGTAATTTCTATGGGTTTATCCCACTATCAATGAAAGACTTTCAATCTTGACTATCAAAAAAAAAAAAAAACTAAAACAGCAAGTGCTTAATAAAGTGACGTCATAAAGGAGTGATCGTATTTTTGCCACTAGGAGAAAGTACTTCCCGCTATTTTGGACTCTGAAATTTTCCACAACATTCACGTTCAATATGTCCAATTCGCATTCTCCCAAAAATTAAAGAAGATGAACAAATTAAAACAGGAGGAACTGACAGCGTTTGATGTGCCATGCATATTGGCTACAATGAAGCTGTCTAGCTCCAATAATTCGGCCCACAACAACAATAGTTCAAAATAAGATTTGATATAGACTTCAAAATCACGTAGCACCTTTTTTAATAAAATAAATAAAAATTAAATGAAGGATAAATAGCAACATCGAGTAGAACAAGTTTAGCCTATAGCTGTATAGCACAAATAATTCAAAATAAAACCTGTTTAACCATATCAAATTGAACCTATGAAAAATAAAAGGAAACAATTAATGACACTTCAAATTGCAATGAATCAACATATGATACAGACCCATATTCCACAAATTTTTTAATTATAAAGCTAAATCTCTTGCGTGTTTAGGCTCCACAAAAGTTGAAAATTGAGATGCAGTATTGTCAGTTTTTCATATTTTGAGCTAAATATTCTTTCACACTCATTTATATCTACTATTTATATATATATATATATATATATATCCACAATTGATACAAGAATGTTTACATTTTAACGTATAAAACTAAATGTGAAAAAAAAATAGTGAAATAGAAAATATGGCAAGAATCAAAACCCTTTTTTTTTTTTTTTTGTCACATGTGAGTTGATGGACAGCTGATGATCTCATGATCCTGCTAAATCAATTTGTTTTGCGAGTTAAATCCGAAACTCCAGGTCGACCCAAAAGAGACTATTAGCTATCAATTCAGCTATTCAACCTACAAGATAAGGCAAACACAAAATTTGAGAAGGGAGACACATGTTGTTGATATGACCTTTAATCTGTGTCCAATGGCATGACATAAAATAGAGCAATATGTGTATTCATCTAGTGAGAGAAGAACAAGATAGTGAACATACAACGACAGGGAAAACAAAATGTTAACCTTCTAACAATTATTATTTTTAAAGTAACAGAATAGTTCAATTTCCAACAACAAAACATCAGTTAGTAGCACAAACTCATATGTGTCAAATACAATAAAGAAGAATTATTGGTTTATATTGTGACTAAGATTTACATAGTAAACTAAACAAATGTGTACAACATTATACACTTATACGTAATTTATATATAATACATAAAACTATAGACTAAGGAAAAGACTCTAAATTTCATTAGATACCAGGTTTTTAATTTTATCAGTCAAAGTCTTAAACTTACAAAACATTTGAAGCCTTTGTACATTTCTATTATTCATTTTTATTATTTTGGGATGGAACATAGAAGAGGAAAAGGAGAAACCACTAATAAAACTTTGCATTCCATATAACTAACAAGTTTTGATTATCTGATAGTCACTTTCCACCATAGTTCTCAGAACCGGACCGGACCGGGAGGTCGGACCGTGAAAACCGTGAACCATGATGAAAACCGGTTTTTTAAGCATAAAGAACCGGGCATATGTGGCAATTCCGTGAACCCCTAAAACCAGGGTTGGACCGTACGAACCGGTCAAGAACCGTGCGGTCCAACCCCTTAGCAATTTTTTTTTTTTTTATAAAAAAAAAAACTTAACACAATTTTATTCTACTTAATTAAATTATCCATCTCTTACAAAAAATAAAAAAAATTATAATTAAAATCCTTCAAAAATATTCAACTTTACTTCAAAAATTAATCATAAATTTTAATGTTTTCATGGTTATTATTTTATTTTATTAACTTTCTTATTTAATTATTAATTATATACTTGAAAATCATTAAATTTTCCTCACATATATAAATATATTAGTCAATTTTACTAGTTTTATAAATTTAATATTTATATTTAGGCTTTAATTAATTATCAAATTAATTATGACGTCATCACGGTTCGATCTCGGTTCAACCTCGGTTCGACCTCAAAAACCTTAAACCTCTCCCTTTTACGGTTCAATGAACAGTCCGGGTCTGAAAACCTTGCTTTCCACTACAAGAAAAGAGTCTACTAGCGAGGGCCATATTCCCTCGCAAAAATTCAAATATCGTTGCAAAAAGTTATTAGCGAGGGCATTTGGCTCTCGAAGGCTATCGTATTTGCACTTGTCACTAAAAGAGATTTTGCGACCATACATTCGCAAATAAATAATTTACGAGGGCAATTCACTTTCGCTACTGAACAAATTCACCCTCACAAATATATTACCAAACGACGAGAAAAGTCGACAACTTATTTTTAGCGAGGGGAAATAGTAGTCGTTAACAACTATTTGTTAGGACTATTATACCCTCGCAATTTGTTATTTGCGAATTCCAAATTGACGACATACTTTTTAGTGACAAATAATGACATCGCTAAAATTTATTTGTGATGGCTTTTAACCCCTCGCAACTTATTTTTAACGAGGGGAAGCAGCCGTCGTTAATAACTATTTGTGAGGACATTTATACACTCGCAATAATGGCATCGCTAAAATTAATTTGTGAGAGCTTTTAACCACTCGCAACTTATTTTTAGCGAGGGGAAGCAGTCGTCATTAATAACTATTTGTGAGGACATTTATACCCTCGCAATAATGGCATCGCTAAAATTTATTTGTGAGGGCTTTTAACCCCTCGCAACTTATTTTTAGCGAGGGGAAGCAGTCGTCGTTAATAATATTTGTAAGGAAATTTATACCCTCGCAATAATGACATCACTCAATTTATTTGTGAGGGCTTTTAACCCCTCGCAACTTATTTACCCTCGCAATAATGGCATCGCTCAAATTTATTTGTGAGATCTTTTAACTTCTCGCAACTTATTTTTAGCGAGGAGAAGCCGTTGTCGTTAATAACTATTTGTGAGGACATTTATACCCTCACAATAATAGCATCGCCAAAATTTATTTGTGAGGGCTTTTTAACCCCTCGCAACTTATTTTTAGAGAGAGGTTAGGGGTGTCACTATTCTATTAATTGCGAGGGACTTTGTCATCACTATAAAGTTATTTATGACCAAATTTTTATGTCATCGGTGGTAATATTTTATATAATTTTGGAAATATATTATTATTTATTTTTAATTTATTTTATATCATTTTTGTTTAACCATCATGTTACAATAGTCCAATAATTACTAAAAATTGATCCATCAAAAGATAAAAATTCATATAAGTTCAAACTTTAAAATATAAATATACAAAGAAATCCTGAAATTCAACTTTATTTTAAACTTGAACAACTATTCTATGACAAGATCTATATTAGTCTTCCTTTGAGTCGCTCTCCAAGTTGTTTTCAACCTCTATGTTATTGTCTGAGTTGTCCTCTTCATCTCTGCTAGTACCATCCTAAAAAAAAAAAAAAAAGAACATTAAACATGAGTTAAAATGAAACAATTTAAGTGAATTCTAGTATCCCTAGACCGCTCAAGGTAACCTTTTTTTTTTAAAAAAAATTTAACAATAACAATAACTTGATTTGATTACTTAAACCACTATCAAAATTAAATATAAATTAAAATAATATAACAATTATGAAAAATGTAAACCACAAAACACATATGATATACAAAATTAAATACAACACCTATACACAGTTGTCAAAACTCAAAACAGTAGATAGTGTCATAATAGTCCTATTATCATTTATCAAAACTAAATATAAAATAATATAATACTATAATAGATGCAAGCTATAAACCACAACAAACCAATAGAAAGTTGTACAAGATCCAAGAGGCAAAAACATAAGTTTGAGATTGTACCGTGGTAGTTGGATCTATGTCAGATTGTTGTGGTATGCCCATCGATTGCAACTTTTGTGCAAACTTCTCCACAAGCTTCTCCACAGCTTTTGCAAGTTTGGAATCCATTTCCTCTCTAAGACGAGCCTCCAAATCTTCTTTTTCTTTTGTAAAATCTTCTCTACAACGTTTGCTACAACCTTTACCAGATGAAGTTAAGCCGTACACATCCTTAGCCTTAATACCTATTCCCATGCCAAGAACACGACCATGACTTGGTTCACCAACCACTTCACGAAAGATCTGATAATCATTTGTCTTAGTACCTTCAGAAACAGCTTTGGCCTTTATGGCATCCATTTTATCCTACACATAAATAAAAACCACGTGGATAATCAAAACAACAAAAAAACTAAAGGTGATAACAAAATTAAAATTTTGGTATAAGTTGCATACATATAATGTCTTAGCATGATCAGTTGCCCATTCTTTGCCATCCTTCTTTGTGTGAAATTTCTTAAAGCAATCAATGGGGCTAGGGTCAGAGCCCGTCTCAAGATACTGCAATATTTAAAAGAATAAAAAAAAATTGGTAAAATTATTAAACTATGTAAATACACAATAAAATGTAAAACTATTTGATGATAGTATAATATACCATTTCATATCTGTACTTGGCCATTGGTACAGAACCTGTAGTGGAGAAAATTTTAGACTTATTTTTGTTGTCCTTATTTGTCAAACTTGTCTCCTGCATGCATAATTCATACACTAAAACATTAGTTTCTATGAAAATATTAACAAATAATGGTTAGAGAGAGAATGAGAGAATTTATGACATGTATTTAATTTATACTCACCCCCCAATCTCCCTTCATCCATTTATCCACCATCTCTTTCCAAAAAGGTGTAGGAATGAAGGACAGACCATTCTTGTAACGATCTTCTTTCGCTTCGTACTTCTTAAAAATAGGATTTCTAATGCGAAACATCCAATCAAAATAGCGGTGTTTCATTGATTCTATAAATGCCTTCTTGACTTCCTCATTAGGCTACTTATGCTTAAAGCGTTGAGCTCTGTATCGAGCATATAAAGTCTCTAGCTCAGAATTTGGGTATTCTGTAAAAGTTGTCCAAGTTCCATTAAGTTTTTGGTGCAAAAGAATGGTAATCTCTCAAGTGGCTTTTGGTGTAATAATTATGAAAATAGAAATCAAACATGTTAACAATATCATATAGCTATGATACCATAATTAATTTCAATAAACCAACATAGCAATAAGTCACTCACTTGCCATCATAAATCTCAACCTCTATTTCACCATCTCCAGCATTGATGCCTTTAACCTTTCCTCAACCCCTCTTTTTTGATCCAACATTAGTACCTATTGATAAAACAAATAATAATAAAAATTTGATAAAGATTGTGTACCTATTGACATAATTATCTGGAATTATGTCAATTGTTTAAGTAAATGCGATAAAAAAAAGGTATATAATGTAATACTACCTATTAAAATGGAATTAGAGGCCTGATGTGCTCTTTCATCAGTTTGAGGCTCAGATGATGGACATCGAGTTTGTGAGAGCTCCTGCTCAGAAACTTCATTATGATCAAAGGAAGGCCTAGTTGACTGAGTTTCTTGTAGTTAAGAGTCTTGAGACTCACTAATGCCTTTATCTTTCCTCTTACCTTTCCTTGCCATGCCTACCTACTATTAGAAAAACTAATATTTGTAAACAACACAATGAAAGTAGAATATAAATATGTTAATGCGGTCACAAAAAATAAAGAACACTAGCAGTTATGAATATTAATGTGAAATTACACATGAAACACAGCTCTACCTAACTCACAAAGCTTTTACTTCAATGACATTACTGTGAAAAAAAAAAAATATAACTAACAATTTTTTCAGAACTAAATACATGTTTATCATCCTATCACATTGATAAATTGAAACAGAAAAAAATTCATTATATTACAATACAAAAAGATATCACAGAATTCAAAAAATTATATACTTATAAAATAAACCAAACATACTATTCTATCACATCAATTCTTAAGATTGATTCTGTGAATCATCCTTGTAACATTAGTTTATTCAAAGTTAAAGTAGGTCTTATTTATATAGATAGTAAAATATTATTTTAGATGTGTACCTTTGACTAATGGATCACCAAAAGCTATAAGAGCACTCTCATCAGGTGTGCCAAATGCCAAATATTTGGCATTTGGCACACCAAACACTTGAAACCAACCCTCATCAGCTGTTCCAAATCTCAAAAAATTTGACACATATCTACAGTACCGTCTCAAATATGAGACGGTACGAACATCAATGCCAAACACTGTTTGGCTTATTTAATTCATTTTTTTCTCTCTCCTCCTATCATTTGTCTCTCTCCGTCTACAACACATCTCTCTCTCTCTCTCTCTCTGTCATTCTCATCGCCGTCTCGCCAAGCCGAGAGACAGAGACCGCCCAGGCTCGCCACTGATCACTGACCCACTTTGCGACGAAGAGGAACTCCAGTGTGAAGGACATGGTGGTCGGAAGTGAAAACTTCCATCAGTGACGGCGATGAAAGTGGTTGTCCTGATCTGATTGTCGCTCTTGAAAGGTAACAAACACTGAAGGAGGAGGGAAAAAAAAATTGTCTCGATGTATGTCTAGCTTAAACCCACCCAAAATGTCTCGGTGTATGTTCGATTCAATTTATGATTTTAGTGTAAATTGAAATTATTTTTATAATTGATTTGGTGGATTTGGGATGTGGGTTTGTTTAATTTGGTGGATGTGGGTTTGTGCCAATCTCTCTGGTTGTGGTTTTTTTTTTTTTTTTTTTTTTTTTTTTTTTTTTTTTTTTTTTTTTTTGAGGTGGTGTTGGTGGATGTGGGTTTGTGTCGGTGGTGGTTGTTGGTGTTGTTGCGGCAGTGGTGGTTATGTCGTTGTTGTTGTTGACGATGAGGATGATAGGGAGTAATTAATATATTATTTTATTGTGTAGTAAATATTATTTTAATGTATAAAATTGAAGTATAGAACATCTGATAAATGAAATGTTGTAAAATGATAGAGTAGGTTTTTTGTGTGTCAAAATGACATTTTTTATGAGAGAGCTGATGAGAATGCTCTAAAAGATTGAGCAAATCTGCTAATAGAAAACAAAAATATGAAATTAGGAATAGAGAGAGAGAGAGAGAGAGAGAGAGAGAGAGAGAGAGAGAGAGAGAGATAAATTAGAGGCGCAAAGAATAAAACTGGAGGGGATAAATCAGTACCTGGCACCCTTGTCTTTGGTTTCGTTCTCTAGCCTCTCTGTGATGAACTGGAGGCATAGAAAAAACAAGAAATATATAACAGGATTTGTGTGGGAAATTTTAGCAGAAAGTAGCGGCAAAGAGTGAAAAAATTATGTGAAGTAGCGGCAAAGAGAAAAATAAAAATCAAAATAGGAAATATTTTAGGAAACATCTGAAAGCTTATTCAAAGATCCTATAACCATATACAAAACCCATTAAAAATAAAATATAAACCATAAATTAGATATTGAAAAAAAAAAAATACTAAGAGCATCTCCAGTACAAACAATTAAGTACAAAGTCATTTTTGGGAGAGCAAACCCAAAAAATCAGCTCCTTTCCTCTTTCTTCACTCTTTCCCTTCTTAACCGAGCTCATTTCTCTCTCTCAAGTGTAATGGTAACACAATCTAAAATTAAAAAAAAAAAAATTTAATTAGAACAACAAATCTAAAATCAGAACAACAACAACAACAACAGATCAAGAACATGGAAAAAGACAAATTTAATTAGAACAACAAATCTAAAACCGATCTAAGTTGGCTAATCTTCAAGAGGCAGCAGAAAAAAGGCGGTAGTGATCGAGCAACAGTGAAGAGGCGGCAATGGACAAACTATTTCTCTTCTCTCCTCCGTGTCTGACTATAATGAAACCAAGAAGGAAGGGGTTAGGGTTTCATATTATAAATCTTTGGAGAGAGGAGTGGGCTATGGCATTGGAGGCAGCTGGGGTTTGGATTTGGAGAATCGGTTTGAGGATTGAGACTGTGAGAGTTTGAGAGAGGCAAGTAGAGAACTAAGACTGAGTCCCATGACCATGGACAAGATCATTCAATCTGAAGTCTGTTACTGAGTCCGAAGTGAAAAGTGAAGAGAGTCAAGAGAGTGAGGAGAGCCATTAGAGATATGGAGAGATATTCTGATATGTAGAGTGTGATTGTCACCGTTAGATTGGGTCTGATATTTTTGGATTATAAGTTTATAACCGTAGATTCAATTTTGTGTTATTGTATTTGTGCCACACGTGACACGGCCCACACTACCACTGAAATCAGTCTTCAGTGTTCAATCATATAAATTAGAACAAAATTTTCCACCTTCTTTCTTTGATGTAATAGTTCACTTGGCCATTCACCTATCTTGGGAAGCTAAAGTTGCAGGTCCAGTGCAATACAGATGGATGTATCCAGTTGAGAGGTAAAGTTTACAAAATTTCATTATAATCTAAATTACAATTGCACACTAGTATTTTATTTTTGATAAAATTTCATATTATGCCTTCAAATATAGGTATTTGCACAAGCTTAAGAATTATGTCCGTAATAAGACACACGCAGAAGGGTCTATTGCAGAAAAGCATTTAGCAGATGAATGTCTAACATTTTGTTCTCGCTATTTACATGGAATAGAAACCAAATTTAATCGGGTAGAGCGAAATTATGATGGAGGTACTTCCGCATGTGCAAATACCTCTCAATTGTCCATATTCTTAACACCTGGACGACATTTAGGGAAAGCAATAAGGTGTGAGTTGAATGATGATCTTCACAATGCAGCAACATTTTATGTCCTTCAAAATTGTGTCGACGCTAACTGATTTGTTGAGTAAGATGATCTTCACAAAAATTACTTCTTTGATATTCTCATGAAATGATATTAAAACTGATTAGGATATTTAACTGTGTGCAGAGAACATAAGAATATCCTTACAAATGCAGGTGTTCTCGACAGTGATAGGGTGCATAGACAAGAATTTATTGTGTGGTTTGAAAAAAGAGTAAGATATTAATTTATTTTGAAAATGTGTGTTTGTTTATATTTTAAATACTACAACTTGAGTTTAACCTTATTTAGGTTTTATTGTAGATCACCAACTTATATAATACAAGGCAAGTTGATGGGCATATGCTTTCATTAGCTCGGGACCCTGAGAAATGGGCTACTTTTTATCGTGGTTACAATGTTAATGGGTTCAGATTTCATACAAATCAATGTGATGAAAGTAAAAGAACACAAAATAATGGAGTTATGGTGAGAGGGGAGGATCAAAGTTGCAATGTGCCTTATTATGGACAACTAACAGACATTGTTGAACTTCAATATACTGAAGAGAACAAAGTTGTGTTATTTAAATGTGATTGGTATGATGTATCTCGCGAAGGAATTGGTTATAAGAGAGATCAGCACGGAACCACTATTGTTAATACATCACGAAAGTTGAAAACCGTAGAGCCATTTGTATTAGCATGTCAAGCAACTCAAGTTTACTATGTTAATTGAATAAAAGATCCCACATGGAATGTTGTGATTGAAACCAAACCACGAAACCTTTATGAAATGCCATCAGATGAAGAAGAGCCATACCGAGAAGAAGAAAATTTACACTATAATGCAAATGTGCTGCAAGAAGAAAATGAGGATGATGATATAGATTGGAGAAGGAGTGGTGTTGAGAATATGATAATTGAGTGACTTCAAAGGCTTACAGCCTCCACTCCATCACCATATTTGGCTTCATCCAGATTAGTTATCTGTGTGCATAATACTAAGGGTGCTTATTGAAATAGAAATTTAGTTATAGACAAGGTACGGGTAGTTATCTCTCTTGCTCTCTGTCTTAATTCTCTAAGGTTATTACCCTAGTATAGAATGCTCTCATTGACCCCATTGAGTTTAATATGTGATTATACTATCTATTTTGACTCTGTCTGAGCTTGAAGTTGCTTTTTTTTTTTTTTTTTTTGGAGATACTATTGCTGGCTTCATGAATGTGTCCCCTTCATGCTTATATATCTATTTTGTTTCAGACATGCACTTTAGACTAAGGAGGCAGGGACAATGGAGTCATGGACACAATTTAAACTGCATATTTGAGCTTGATCAAAATTCATGGATACATGGAGGTTATTAGCGAGGGCATTGACCTTGAATATATCAACTGCAATCAACTCAAAAAAGAGCATTAAAAATTTACTTCCTTACCTGATTTCTTTATCATTTGAGTCAATGTCTATTTGGAAGTAGAGTCAAATTTGTTTTGAGAATATCAAAATGTCTATAAGTTGATAATAAGAATAACTTAAAGCTTTTAGTGGCAAACAACGCTTAAATTTTAGTTTATTTTGCTAGACTCTTATATGATCTTGTTACTTACATGTAACACAATGGTGGATTTAATGGTTTAGAAACATTTCAGCAATAAGAGTGAGTTTTCATAAGTAAAACTTTTTTTTTTTTTTGGTAATTAGGGTGTTAATGTTAGTGGTGGTTGATTTTCTGAATTTTAGATTGCAGGGATAGCAAGAAAGCTGGGTATTCTGGTGATTGCGGATGAAGTTTATCACCATCTCACTTTTGGAACTAATCCATTTGTGCCAATTGGAGTATTTGGATCAATAGTGCCTGTTCTCACACTAGGGTCCATATCAAAGTGAAAGAATGTTATAGTTTTTCCTCTTTCAAGCAATTTCAAAAGTTAATTGCCTCCAATTCTTACCACTTAATTGCCTTGCACTGATTTTAAAACTGAGCTTTTTTTTTTTTTTTTTTTCATCTTATTTCCCAGTACTATGAGTGATTGGCAATCACTGATTGCTATATGTGTTGTGGATATGTAAATAACATTTTTACTATAATCTAGTTCATGCAACTTTCCAAAGAAGTGATCATGTAGTTCTTGTAGTGTTTAATTACACAGATAGAAAATGATGGATAAATTAGAATTATGAAGTTCAAAGTCAAGCTGAGTCCGAAGGTTTCAAAGAATTTGAGCAAACCATCTATAAGTTGGTGGCCTAATTGAAAACCAGAGATGAAAAACAAGATATTATGAATTTTAATAGGCATAATTTTGAATACAAATTTCCTATCACTTTATGTTTCACCAATCATTATATTCTTAGAATTTTAGAATAACTTTTATCTCCAAAGAAAATTAATATTTTCATGATTATTTGCGAAGGCCAATTATGGCCCTCGCAAATAATTTAGTATTAGTGAGGGTATATTTTTAACTCACACAAAAAATAAACTTTTTGCAAGGAATTTTTATTGTCCCTCGGAAATAATTTGGTGGGAACATTTCCCTCCAAAATTTTTTACATTTTAATGATTATTTGTGAAGGTCGATTCTAGCCCTCGCAAATAATTTAGTATTAGTGACGGCATTTTTTTAACTGTCACAAATAATACACTTTTTGCGAGAGATTTTTAATTGTCCCTCGCAAATAATATGTAGGGAAAATTTCCCCCCAAAATATTAGCATTTGTGACGGCTATAACACATAATTGCGACAGCTTTTTTTGTTGGTCACAAATATTTCACATTTTATCAAGTATTTGCGAGGGCTTTATTTTGCCATCGCAAATAAGATTTTTTGAGAGGGCTTTTTGGGTCTGTCATAAATTCTTGGTCGCTAATAGGCTTTTTTTTTGGGTAGTGTTGTCACTCTAAGCAAAGATTTCTAGCTTTAAATAAAGCTTTTTTTCTTTACCTTCTTTTTTCATTGGCTATGAAAGTGATTAATGCTATTTTTGGAAGTTTGGAGGGAGAGGAGAGTAGAGGGGATTAGAGGGGATGAGAGTAGTGGAGAGTAGAGTAGAGGAGAATGGTTATCGTCCACCTTGTTGGATATTTTTAAAATTAAGTAAAAGGGAGGGGAATAATTAGCATTTTAATAGTTTGTAATTTTGTTAATATGGTAAGGGTAAATTTGGTAATTTATTTGGTCAAGCATTTCTATACTCTACTCTTCCTCCAAATCTCTCCAATTTAGGAGAATTCAAAATGAGGGGTTAGAAGTAATTAGAACCCCTCCAAACCCCTCCAAATCCCTCTCTCTCTCTCTCCTCCCTAAAAAATCTAATTAAGGTAATTTAACTTGCTCTCCCTTTACTCTACTCCACTCCATCTAAACAAGCTATAAAGAATTAGCCACAGATGAATGCAGTTTAATAAAAGGTTTTCTGTTTTTTTTTTTTTCTTTTTTTTTTTCCACTCTATTACTATTCAAAATAATATAAATGAATAATGGACATGGACTTCAAACTATAAACAAGTTCATAAATTTTGGACTTTAATTTGATAATATTTAAAAGTTTGACCTTATATGAAACAAGGTTTAAGTTTTGAGCTTTTTAAAGTGATTTCGCCTACATTAAATAAGTCCTTTCATAATGTCTTCAAATTTAAGGAACAAACTTGGAGTGCGGTGAGCAGGAAAGGGTGTGTCCAACTATCGTAGTAGGGAGGACTAAATTTCATGGTTGGAATGGTTTATGGTATTTGGGGTAAGGCTATTCAAGGTATTTGGGCTCCTTTAAATAAGAATTTAGCATATTAAGTTTGAAAACAAAGCAAGCAAATAAATAAATAAAAATGGAGAATTGGAAAAGAAATGGATGATGCAATGTGTATAAGTATCTTTCCTATATTTGGCTATTGAGTTTGGGCAGTATATTTGGTCTTTGCATAATAATAATTAAAAAAAAAAAAAAAGAGTAAGAAAAGAGGGTTTCAACCATTCGGTGTTCTTTCCTAAAGGATGCTCATCTATGCTGACTAGGGTTTGTGTAGTCTCTTATTTTAAGGCATTTAATCGGAAATATTGGCTAGGGAAATATTAAGTGATCATTTTTAGGGGTGTTCACCAAACCATACAAACTGTAAAAATTGTACTAAAACTGCTCACAAAATGGCATAATTAGATCATACTACATGGTGTAGTGTGGTTTGCGGTTTCATAATAAGAAAATTGCACAAAGCGCACCACACCACACCACACCATCTCTATGTATTAATATATTTATTTATTTTTAATATTAAATATATTATTAATAGTTTAATAACCCTAGTTTTCAAAAAATTTTTTTTTTTTTTGATAATCCTAGCAAATGTTGACTAGGAAAGCTAATCCAAAATAAAGAAAAACTAGTTCAATAATTTAAAATTTGGCTCAAAACAAAGAGAAAAATTAGTTTGAGCTAGGTAGGAAAAGCCCAAAATTTGAAAAATATATCAACTTCAAAGCGTATCTTATATACCGTACCGTACATGTGACCATAAAAATAAAGTGCGATGCAGTTATAGTTTTAGCTAAACTCTAAACCGCACCGCACCGCACATGTGACCACAAAAATAAAGTACAATATAGTTATGGTTTTGACTAAACTGCACCGCAAAGTGCAATGCTAAAAATGACCTAAAATCACATCGCACCACACCACAAACATCCTTAATCATTTCAGTATGCCAAGCTTCAAGTGCATAGGCAGTTTGATTATTCATTTAATTACTAAAACACACCATTGGACCCTTCATACCAAAATACCGAAGCTTTCCTTATGAAAACCCATTTAACCAAACTAAGTTTAACTTTATTGCTGAGTTTAGTAATTAGCAAAGGAAAAGGGGTATGACCCTAATTGTAAGAGGAAAGATACCTTTAATCCAAAATTTTGAACATGGTTAGGACTAACCCATCACCATTCTAAATTATCTAAAGAATAATAAGTGAGTTTCTCACTAATTGGGGATATGAGATCTTATTCAAAAATAGATAAAGTGCTACTATAGTTACACTCAAAGTAGAAAAACAACACCTCCCTCTACTCTTTTTTTATATAAAAAAGGAAAAAAGAAAGTTATACTAGTAACTAGTATTTCTGTTCTTTTAATGCACCCTTTGTCTTGTCCCTCTCACTCACAGATAGTACGTTCATACGTGTTCCTGCCAATTGGGACCAAATGTTTGTCCATTACCAAAAGGCTGATAGTCTGATGCTATATATATATATATATATATATATGTCATTATATCTTTTCCATGAATACGTGTGTAAAGAGGTAGTGTTAAACTTGCTGTGTACATTAAATTATTTTACGCACTCAACAATAATTGAAATTGCCTGTTGAAGTGACGATTTTCAAATTAAAAATTCGTCGTATTTCAATTATTTTTAGATAATGTGTAAAACAGTTTGAATATAATAAACATTACTTAAAAGTTTATTAAATAATTTTATTAAAACAACGTCAATACCTGGTTTGATGTATGTAATTTCTTTATAGAAACTAAATAAGGTTAAAAAAGAGTAAATAAAAGATTAAGTTCTTTCTTTTGTTTTTTTTTTTACCCTGTTGTTTTGTTATATAGAGAATATAAATTTATAAGTTGTGACTTACTTAATATTAGAAAATTAAGAATTTTTTCCATAAAAATTGTATATAGTTACATATGTCTATATATTTATTTATATATGGCTTCCACTGCTCTTAATTTATAAAAATTAAATTTAAAAAAAAAAAAAAAACTTTAGAACCCTAGCTAATATCAAATGTCAAGAAAAGAATTTTTTTTTAAATAAGAAAAAAGAAGAACAAATCTAACATATGTAGTGAAGATGTAAAGGGCCTAATGGGTTTGAATTTTTCAAGTGTTTTAAATCATAAAAGTTTATTAAACCTGATTTTTATCTTTCCTGGTTAAACCCCCCAAAAAAAAAGAAAAAAAAAAGAAAAAAGAAAAAGATAAGATAATTTGCAACGTGAAAAGTCCATAAAATTTACAGCTAAAGATACATAAGAGGGGGAAAAAAGCACTTCAAAGAAGCTAAATCAAACAGACCCATGGATGGAAAGTTGTACATAGAGTAGCTGTACCAGTACCACGACAGTTTTATGGCATAATAATACAGAATTGGAACATGATAGACATCTTCTGAACTTTATTTTTGATAGAACTGATGGAAATTCAAACTTTGACATCTTCTGCAATTTTGGAAATCTCACTTCCACATCTTCTGCATGAGTTATCATCAGAATTCTCCCTTCTACATTTGCAACACAGATTCTCCTGCTCTTCCTTTGCTTTGGACTTGACCATATAAATCAAAACTCGTAGCACAAAAGGCAAAGCAGCTGCTATGAGAATGAACCGAAATCTATAAGAATAATCAGCTGGCGTGACAGCAAATATGGCCGATGCGTAAGTTGCAAGCATTGAAGCTGTGGCAATCAATACTTCTAAATGGAAAGGGAAGTTATATGTGAGAGACATAATGACAAGAACCGAAGTGGAAAGTGCCACAGTGTTACAGATCAAGAAAACATAGAAGTCAGCTTCTCGAGACGCATAAATGGCCGTCCCTGCAACATGTCCTTTAAGTGTTCCATTCGGTTCAATAGTATCTTGCCAAACTCCGCCGGGAGGGTTAACCCCAGATTGAAAAGTCACTGCTGCAATTAGAGTTGCAACTATCAAGAGAATGTTTCGGACATCGCCTGCCTGGTCCTTCTTTGGGTTATATGCGAAGTCTATAAACCAGCTCTTGCTTCTCTTAAGTTTACCAAGTTGAACGCAGCTAGCCATTAATTTTTCTCAAGCAATAACAATGTATCAATGCTTCATGCCTGTGTCCCTAGACTTATCTATATATAAAAGAATCAAAGTTATATTCTTGTCTCTCTCTCACTCTCTGATTGTCGTCTTCTCTTTTCCTGCTAATTGGGCCCAAATGTTTTTCCATTATCAAAAAAGGACATATATACTCGGTGGATGTGCTTCACACGGGTTGTCCATATCTATTCCATGGTTTTGAGACTTTTGAATAATTCTAGAGACAGTCAATTTATATCCAATTTTACATGATTAAAGACATATTACCCTATTCATTAAAAAAAAAAAAAAAAGACATATTAATTACCCTACTACTCAAAAGTTGATTGAATAATGTTCTTAGCTATATGGTAACATTTGAAATTTTAAGTAAATAAAAAAATGAAAAATATTTTTTCACACTAATTTACATCCACTATTTCACACATATATTTACTATTCATGTGAGAATATTTACGTGTTAATACATAAAAGTGGATGTGAAATAATGAAATGTATGAAAATCATAACCTAATAATAAATAAATAAACAAAGATGTTATTAATAACATAGAAAATAAAGAATGGTTAAATAGTGAATCACAATGTACTTTCTACTTTCTAAGGATTTTTTTTTTTTTTTTTTTTTTAGGTTATATAGAGAATGTAGAGGGAAATTTATGAATTATTTTCTTCACTCTCTCTTTTCTTTTCTTTTCCTCATCTCATTAAGTTGAAATTTTCTCTAATTTTTTTTTTTTTTTTTTCAAAAGCAAACCCGCAATACATCATTGTTATATTTATCATCTGCCTAGTATGACCTTAGAACTAGAGGATGATAATTAAAATCGATCGGGGCAGGATTTTTTATTCTTACATTTTAAATATAATTTTCTGATAACATTTAAATAAGTTATTAATTAAAAAACAATCCACTTCATGAAAGTGGATAGAATGATCGAATTCATATAAATGAAAGTTGAAGGATGAAATTGAAATTGAAAAAAAAAAAAAAATTGGGTACAAAAAAATGTGTCGAACTAAAAAGCATAATTTATACTTAATTTAACTTAAAATCAATTAGATATATGGTGATCAATTTTTATTACAACTTCACCTTTGTCTATCAAGTAAAGGCCCCCATATTTTGTATGGGACCAATTAATAACCAAAAAGAGGTTAATTAGATAAGTTTAAAATTTTAATTTTAATTAAAAATTGAATAAGTTTTAGTTTTATCTTTCCCCTCACCTTCGTAAGAATATAACATAGGCCTCTTTTCATTATTATTAGAGTTTCTGAAATGTCATTATCTCTTTGTTTCGTACATAAATTTTAAGAAATGTTATATTTACAACATTTTTACAACACTTTTATAACAAATCATAAGTGGCAAATTGTTATTAGTTTTAATTTGAATCCATTATTAAAATTACTTTTTTGTCAACCTATAACAACTAGTAACAATTTGATCACTTAAAATTTATTGTGAAAATATTGTGAATATAACATTTTTCATAAATTTATATAGATATAGAGTCTTTGCTGAAAAAAAGAAAATAGAAAGAAAACACTTGCTAAATTTGACTCTATAATCATTAAATAAACAAGCAAGTGGACTACAAAATTATAGCCGGTGGACCATTACATGATCTAAAACCAAGAAAAAAATAGGTATAAAGTGTAAAAAAAGGAATTTAGTGCGTCCAAATTATGCATGCACACTTACTTAGAGATGGAGTCATGAAAGTTCGGAAATGTGTTGAAAACACAAGAGCTGTTTAGACCTTCAAATTAAAGTTACGGCTAGATTGTTTTTATTCTAACTTATCTAAGTGCGGAAACAAGAGTAAATGAAATGCAAACAACCGATACTACTCTAGTACATAAACATGAACAACAAACAATAAAAGTAAAATACAAGAGTAAGGGAAGAAAGAATGCAAACACAAGATAATACGCCGATGTGTTATCGAAGATGAAACCGAAGAACTCGATGAAAAACCTCTCCGCCGCCCTCCAAGCGGTAATCGATCCACTAGACAATCAGTTGGGATACATGAGTTAGCAAGAGACCCTCCAAGCGTAATATACTCGATGTACCTAAGCCCTCCAAGCTCCTACTCCAACAAGGCTTCTCAGAATCGTGTCTTGTCTAACTTTTCGGATCCCGCAATAAGCATGATTGCATCTACCAAGCCTCACTGGCTTCTTTTGGCAAATCTCCAAAACTTCCCAAGCTCCAAAACACTCTCTACACTCTAAATACGTGTGAGTTGTGTTTGGGTACAAATCTACTCTCAAGGTATGACAATGGGAGAGGGATAGAGAAGAGGCTACAATGATTTCTCACTAAGGATGAGTAGCTCTTTCTCAAAAAAGATGGGTGTGTGTGTTGTAGAAAACCCATCTAGGGTTTTTCTCTCTGAATGGTCTCTCATACATTTGTGGGTAATGAGGGTATATATAGTATGGGTGAATGATAAGAAAGTCACACATTAAAAACCTCCAAGCAGAATGTTTCGCGACTATCTCGCGGGAAGGCCTTACTCGCGAGACACTCGCAAAAACGACAGCCTGTCACGACTCTTTAGCTTCCAGTCATGTGCTTCTCACATAACTCTTTCGCGGGTTAGCTTCCAGCGAGACACTCGCGAGATCCACTAATTCTTCATTTAAGCTCGAGTCTTCACCAACTTGACACTAAATCCAATACAATAAAATCCCACAAAGTATAAGGAAATAAATTAAAGCAAATACAACACTTTTTGTCATGAAATAAAGCCAACATAAAACATAGTTGTAAATCACAACTTTACAAGCCAGAACTTAGAATTGGGAGGGCAGCTTTGCTGTTGACTACATATGGTAACTTTAGCCTCTGGCTCTGCTACTTAGCTACTTCAAATTTATTTATTTATTTATTTAGTATCTTTGATGTATATTGCTAGGCAAGGACAAAATTATTTTGTTTAAATTTTTTTAAAATGCCGGGTTGTTTGTTTTGGATAAAATTGGTTGATTGGATTTAATTTTTTTAATATATTTTTGCTATTGGTAATTTTTGTTGATGGATAATTTTTATGGCCTTGTATATTTTGTTTTAAATTTTAGATCTATAAATTTTTTATAGCCTTTAAAAGGAGGAAAATGCTAGAATTACAAACGTTTTTATAAATTACCGATATGGTTAGTGGTTATTATTATGTAAAAAAATTATGTAAAAGGTGGGTCCAAATGCAAACCAATAAGAATATCTACTTCAACAATTTGTAAAAATATTGTAGAAACATTTTGTCATGTAACATTACTTACATAAAAAATTAAAGATATTGTTAAGGGGGGCAAAATGTAATTTTATAGAACAAATTGCAAAAATTAATATATAATATATACACACACACACACACACACAGAGATAATTTTTTAAAAACAAATAGTGCTCAATTCTCTCACATTCAAGGTGGGGTCCACTCATTAAATTCATGGTGGAGTCCACTATGAATGTAAAAGGAGGGAACATTATTTCTCTGTGCTTCGGGAATACCTAAGAATTTTCTGTATGCGATGCAAGAAAATTTTATTTTTATGCTCAATAGATAGTGTTAATCATGTACGGAAAGAGTCATTTACAAACACAATCAAAATTTGGGATTATGTTGCTAGAAAATAAGATAATTGTTTTAGGATTATGAGCTAATCAAGTTTATTTTGCTAATTTGTGCAATTCTCATCATATTGAGGCTAAGGCCCCCTGCTAAAAAATTGATTAATTATTAGTAATATATGTTGGAGCATTTTAATATTAAATAAATAAAATGAATAAATGTAATAACATAAATGTAAAGATGTGAGAGTGAATATGGAAGATGAGGAGTTAGTGAAAATGTTTAATTCCACATTGAAAAGGAGAGAGACTATTTTATTCTTTTTAATTGTGGTGATTAATGGGCTAAAATGTATTGACTCAGATATTGGGCTAGATACATGCGCAAGAGAGATTCTTGTCAAAGAAGGGTGTTCTTTCTGGTGGAGCTTTGGGCTTGAACACTTTGTGCAGAAGTTATTCTAGCCATACGACACTTGTTGGGCTGTTGTATCCTGGGGGAGACAAGTCAGAGAAGGTCTACACCGGTTACAAAGTTTAACCAACTAAGAGCTTGAATCTCCTTAAAGAAAGTGAGTGCCGCGCCTCAGTCCAAATAGTGTTGTGTAATTTCTCTCTTTAAAGTAATAAAATTTAGAAGTATTATTCAGTTTCTCTTTATATTATTTCTATTATCATTGTATTTGCACCAACAATATATATGTTATTTATAATTTATTAAAAATTTTAATAGTATTAATTCCCTTTCACACACACAGAGAGAGAGAGAGAGAGAGAGAGAGAGAGAGAGAGAGAGAGAGAGAGATGAGGAGGAGGAGGAGGAGGAGGAGTCTTTAAAGAACTCTAAGTAATCGGTAGTATCCGATCTTGAAAAAAAATATTAAGATCACAAATAAATTATACACATTTTATAAAAGTTCTACTTAATTTATTATTTTCGTGAAGATAATATGTGACAATTCTTTAGTGGTTCTAATACCAGTATATGTAATAATTAAATAATGCATGTGGCTAAAGAAAATTTATTTTCAAATTTAAAATAAAATACCTATTTGGTATGAGTAGTAAAATTAATGTTTTCTTAAGGAGTTTAGGTTTTGTCCAATTTCAACTATGCACCTTTCAGACTATACTTTCAATATGCTTAGTTTTTATAATTCACAAGCATGCTCTCATATTTTTATATATAATTTGCGTGTGTGCGATTTGAGTTTCATACCATTTCATTTTGGTTCTAAAGATTTGCACCCAAAAATAAAAAATTTCTGATATCTTGAATAAAAGAGCAAATTTATCACTTGATTTCACAATACAACAGCAAGCCATCAGCAGGTGATGTCACCAAGTGACATGGCCCCATACTAGAGTCAGAGGTGTAAAGCCCTAAAGGAGCGATCGTATTATTGTCACTTGGAGAAACTACTTCCTCAATTTTGGAAAGTAAAACCTGGCCTATTTGGATATTATTTTTCATTTAAGTCCAACTGAACAATTTGTTTCAAATTAAAGAAGATTACAAGAAACTAAGATCGTTT
>CM064911.1:27343116-27670616 GCA_032727855.1 Quercus ilex subsp. ballota | reverse complement strand
ATTTGGGTGGGGTGAAACCCCATATGGTGGCTCCACTCTTGTCACAAACATTATTCCTCTCTCTCTCTCTCTCTCTCTCTCTCTCTCTCTCTCTCTCTCTCTCTCTCTCTCTCTCTCTCTCTCTCTCTCTCTCTCGGATTGCACAAATTTATTATGGGTAAAATAATTTAACACATAATGACAATGATCTGTACAAACAGTATATATTTTAATTGTTAATACGTACAATCAAAACTGAAAAGAAAAATTAATTGCAGCCAGAACAAGCAAAAAATGATTCTCATTAAAAGATCAGAACTGTCACATTTTCTCTAAATGCTCTCTGGATATTTTGGTCACTTTTTTTGAAGTAGCTCTCCACTTGTTCACCTTCCCTTGGTTCTCCTGGAAATGTTTTTAATGTTAGGAATTTAAACAAATGCATAGAAGTCTTTTAGTATAATAAAAGAAAGAATTTGGAAGAAGCTTAAGGGTTGGAAAGAAAAATTATTGTCGTAGGCAAGACGGGGTTATAGAGGTGAGCAAAAGAAAATCCATTGGCTGAGCTGGGAAAAATTATGCCTTCCAAAGGGTGATGGTGGTATGGGGTTTAGGGAGTTAAGCAAGTTCAATGAATCCCTTTTGGCAAAGCAAGTTTGGAGGCTTAAAACCCATACTGAATCTCTTTTTTATAAAGTTTTTAAAGCTAAGTTTTTCCCTAATTGTTCCATCATGGAATGCGATAACCCAAATAAGGGATCCTTTGCTTGGAAGAGTTTGTTGTAGGTTAGACATGTATTAGATCTGGGCACGATTTGGAGAGTGGGAAATGGAGAATCTATTATGATCAGAGGTGATAATTGGCTGCCAAGTACCTCAGCTTCAAAGGTTGTTTCTCCGGTCTCAGTGCTGAACCCAGACTCATGGGTCTGTGACCTTATAGACCACGAGACTCACACCTGGAGGAGGGAGCTGATATCTCAAGAGTTCCTCACTCATGAAGCAAGTTTGATTATTGGTCTGCCTTTAAGTCTACAAGATGTACTAGACAAGCAGGGTTGGTTCCCTTCAGCAAATTGTGACTTCTCAACTCGATCAGCCTACAAGCTTCTAGCCTCCACTGACCGGGCTGTCCAACCAACTAGCTCTTCTTGCAGTAGTGGCAAAGCATTGTGGAAGGGTATTTGGAATTTGTAGGTCCCTCAAAAGGTGAAACACTTAGTATGGAGCGTAGCAAATGAAGCCATTCCTACATTGCTTAATATGTGGAGGAGAAGGGTGGTTAATTATGTTTGCTGCCCAATGTACAAGTCAGATACTAAAGACACAACCTATGCCCTGTGGGGCTGCAACTCTCTTTTAGCAATTTGGAATTCCCATGATGAGCTAAAGAAGACGGTAAGGTACAAATTTGGTGTGTTCTCTGATCTCTTGGAAGTGGTTTTCCACAGGCGAAGTAGTGTAGATGTGGATGTGTTGGCTATGATGTTTTGGCTTATATGGAACAATAGAATTTCAAAAAGAAGTGGGGGGTTCATCACAGAGAATCATTTGATTCGGTCTAAGGCAGAAAGCATGCTTAACGAGTTTTGGTCAGCCCATGTTATTCATAGTAAGCCTTCTGCTAGTGTAGCTCGAGCTGTGAGGTGGATTCCACCCATCTCTCCCTTGTATAAAATCAATTTTGATGGGGCAACTTTCAAGGAGCTGAGTTGTGCAAGCCTGGGTGTAGTGGCCTGTGACTTCTCTGGCCGTGTGATTGGTGCTCTAGCTAAAAAAATACCCATCCCTAATACAGCAGCAACGGTTGAGGCTTTAGCATGTAGAAGAGCCTTGGTTTTTGCTAAGGAACTTTGTCTCTTTGATTATGTTTTTGAGGGGGATGCCAAAGTCATAGTAAAGGCTATTCAGACAGAAAATTCAAAGCATCCAGAGTATGGCCAGGTGCTGAGTGATGTTTTAATCCTTGCTGCAGATTTTCGTGTATGCAATTTTTCCCATGTAAAATGAGAAGGCAACTCAGTTGCCCATTTTCTTGCTAGACAGTGTAAGTCTGGTGCTGAGCTACAAGTTTGGATTAAGGATATAGCTCCTCTTGTGGCGCATGATGCGGTGTAATTTGTTTCTCTTTTTCGGTTTTTTTCTTTCAATATAATTCTTGGACCCTCGAGTCTGGATTCTTAAAAAAAAAAAAAGAATCGGCGATACGTGAAAATAGAGAAGAAAAAAAATAGGATAATTACAGTAAACCCACTTATGGTATGACCCATTTTCACTTTGCCTACCTGTGGTTTAAAACTTTACACTTTGCCCACCTGAAGTTAGTCCCGTTAGCCTTCCGTAACCCACCTCTCCGTTTGCCGTTAGAAAAACACATTTTTAGGTAAAAACAAATATAACAAGAATAAAAAAGTTAGGGTTTTAAATTTCGATGAAAACTCCTTGTCCAAGTGGATCACCTGAGCATTGAAAATTATTGATCAAAAGCAGGGGATATAAACCAGCACTATCCTATGAGCATTCCTTTAAGTGAGAGACTTCCTACCGATTGTTTGGTTTGGGCCTATATGCGAAAGGGCAATTTCACGATTTGAAGCGCATATAAGGTGGCTGTGGCATCGAGTAGTAACAAAAAATCCAACTGTCAAAGCATTTCGTGGGTCACTTCGCGATTTAGCCAAGTCGCAAGTTACTTGCGAAAGCTAGTCTCAAATTCACTATCTTGAATAATATTCACCAACTTAAGACTAAACCCATTATAATTAAATCTCACAAAATACAATGAAATAAATTCATAGAATTACAACAAATTTTGTTATGGAATACTGCCAATAGTAATGTTATGAAAAATCATAACTTAACCGTTTTAACTGTTATAGCATTGGTATAAGGTTAACTCTTGATAGGTACGGAACTAAGATCTAAAAATTGGGGGGGGGGAGGGGGGGGGGGGTGTGGGGATTCTTTAAAATAAAAATTAGCATATATTTAATGTTAAGAAAATATCAACAAAAGAGAGAAGAAAGAAAATAACCGTTTATTAATACATTTTAACTTAATCATTTTCAAATAGAATGCAATATTCTTTTAAATAACAAAAATCATCTATAGTTGATTTTGTACTAAACTTTGCAACAATCTCCCTTTCAATCCTAATTTTCTTTTAATTAATGATACATGAATTTATAAAATTTATGTAGTAAAATTTGTAATACTAATGGCAATACACTACACATTAGCACCAATTTATTAACACAACTATTCAATTCCATAATACCCCACATAAAATTAAACTAATTTACTAATAAACAACCAACAACAAGTAGTAAGTGGTAAGTTAAAAAATAATAATAATAATATTTTAAGTTAAAAATTAATAGCCAAACACACCTACCATTCCACCCCACACACTGACTAATGGCCACCCATACACCCCACTCTCAGTCATTACAAGTACATTAACGTGGTTTGTAATTTGTATTTGTCTATCTTTCTTCTATTTTGCTTTGCACATTTTTTTTTTCTTTTTAGCGAAAATTGTCTTATTCACAAAAATTCAAACAATCAATCTTAACACTCATAAAAAAATAGCTTGAATCTAAGAAGAAAGGGTAAGAAACAGCCAACACAATTACACAAATATTGTTGTATAGTTGTTTGCCAGTTGGGTTTTATCATTTTCCTTGGCCAATTTATAACTTATTGGGAGAAGGGGGACCAAAAATAATTATTTTGGGCTTAATTGTTAAACTATTCATTAAATGCATATATACTATTACTATATATTTTTTTAAATCTGGTCAGGTTGGGGGGCCATGGCCCCCTCAGCCCATTACTAGTTCCGTCTCTGTCTCTTGGCGTTAATATGTATGATTATATGCTGGTTGTGTCTATTCCCAAGGAGTGGCAAACTGTCTATAAATATCACACACACACGTTAATGCTTATTTTCATTCAACGAATTCAGAAATAGAATTAATAGTTCTAAAAGTGGAAAGCTGTTTGAAATTGAATTGACCCTAGTATATATAACTTACTGAAGCCAATCAAATAGTTATAGCAAATACCTTTTTAGAGTCGTCGATCAAGATTGGGTTTTCGGAGAGATAGAGGTAGAGCTCATTCTTAATTAGAAGAGTAATTCAACGAATCCGACGATAGAGGTAGAGCTCTTTCCTGTTACTAGTCTTTTACTCATGCTTATCAAGTGACTCTATTTATCATCTATAAGATATGAACGATTTGCCCATCTACAGGACGTGACGAATCAGAGCATCTAGAGTACCATCAAATGTAATAACATAATGATTAGGTAACCTCAATATACATAGCACAACAGAATTTATTTTTACATAGCCATCGTCAAAATTAATCCATCTCCCACTACCATACATCATAACTATCTAGGTACTCAGTGTCTTAAAATACAATAACATTTCCATCATGACTCCTACATAAACTCCTCCACTGCTGAGACTTTGAGCTGCAAAAGGAAAATACCTGCTCACTGAAAATGTTAAGGGTGAGCATACCACTTGCTCAATAAGGGAGGCGTGACATGAACATAATCTAACCTGCATGATAGAAAAAAGTATTGTTAACATGTGGTTACGACTTCCTTATAAACAGTTTCAAGAGTATGCATAAACACGTATAACATTCTCGAAAACGTAAAGCATATATCAATCTCATTCTGGAAACATCAACATAGATCACATGTTAGGCATAGTTTTGTATGTTGTATAATTCTGTATGTTGGTATGTGGTATGGTTTTATTAGTAGTATAAGTGCCTAAGTGCTGTGATAGTGTATTAGTAGTATAAGTGCCTAAGTGCCTATATGAGACTTGTATATCAGAATTGTAGGGTATAGTGTCAATTGAGGCATGGCTATACGGGTTAGTTAGTGACAGTGCAAGACAGTTAAGAGTTAGAGAATGGTGGGTCATTGACAGCTGTAAGGTGAGGCAAGCGTATTCTCAATTCAATCTTTTCCTTTTCTCTCTCTCTGTTTTCCTTTCCTCAATTCTTGGAGGCCTAGCTGACCTCGAATCCATCTATACAACAAAATCATTGAATTCAATCCTAACATCACATGCTTATAACATAAGGTGACATCTTTTGAAAACATTTCCTGTAAAACATGACTTGTGATCATTAGCTTGGAAAGCATCATCAATTCAACATATAACCAGGGTTCCATACACCATTCATGAGAATCATAACTTACATACTGAAAATGCCAATGCAGATCATAACCGCACATAAATTGTGAAACTCATGAATCTAAAGCTAAAACTATCATAGTGTCAAACATATTAAAGATATACAGGATCGTAATCATTTAAATCATTTACATAAACTTAACTACCCGGCCATTAAAGCCAGCCATTATCTGGTTATGCGTCCCCTAGGTACAAACATCAGGGTACAATTCATCTGACTGTGTCAGGTACTCCTCTGCTTATGCCAAGTACAATGTTACACTGACTTGATCCACAATAGAATATCATTTCGTTTGAAATTCATTTTCTTTCTAAAAACATTCTTTTCTTAAAACAAATTTGTTTCCATAATAATAATTTCCTTGATCTTTAGTCTCAAACAGAGGTTATAAACATCTTGCATATCCACATGATTTACTCATTATCTCACTATAAAACATATGTATAGTTTGACAAAAAAACACGCTTAGTTTCAATGAAACATAAGCATAATCATGTTTATCAAAAAGCTTTGTTTTAAAACACATGTTTACAAAAATATGGGCTGCTAGACCCTCATATCACAATCCCTTACCTCAACGCAAATGCGTTTGCTTGTAGTGGAGTCCCCTACTGGTCTTGTCCTGCCCCTAAATAAAAAACAGCCACTTTCATTATTAAGCACACTATTCAACTCATGGAGTGTTCTAATCCATAATTTCGTTACTTACACCCTCAAGTTCCTATACCTATTAATTCTTCACCCTAACTAGGCCCCTGTGAATTCCTACAACCATCCCAAATGCAACCAAACACTCAAACATGCAATTACCAGTTTAAAACATCAAAACACACAAAACTGAGCACTAATCATAAAAAACTATAGTTGCAGGGCTTATAATTTTTCCTTTGTGTACTAAACAGTAGAACTAAGGTACATGAACCTTCATCCATACTCTATACATACTAAATAGAGCTCCCACAAATTTACAACTCAATCCATTCACCCTAACTTGAGAAATAAATCCCCAGAGTTAGGTGGTACAATTCATTCTTACTGCTTTATCTAACAATGTGCAACTTACTTCCAAACTTCAATTGAGTCACCAAAACACATCAACATGTCATGCCAATTTACAACGATATACCCTATATGTCTAACACATGCCATAAAATTCTGGAAGCCAGATTTTAAAGCTACAATTTAATAAAAATCATACAAGCTAGTACCCTCAAATCTGCCCCAACAGATTTGAGGTCTAGATAGTAATTCCACTATAAATTTTATACTCATCCGATTGGCTTGGGACCAATATCAAGTTTGATAGAATTGCAATTTAGTGTATCATCAATGTCACTTAGTGCTAATAAAAGCACAAATTTTACTAACCCTTTGTTGGCCTGATCTCGATCCCTTCAACAACGAGGCCAGTCTTCTCGTTAAGAACTTCTACCTCCATTAGTTTAATCTGCAGTTCGTCATCTTCTTCTCCCCCATTGAAAAATTGACCCAACTCAATCTCTAACCATCCATCTTCTCTCTGCTTGGGACGTGAAGTGTGCTGCGGCGGCAGCGGTATAATCTGGTCTTGCTGGTTTGGCTTCATGACAAACAGGCCCAATTGAACAGTTTGTTCATAAACTTCCCCTCCAACAGTTCCCACTGAAGCCTTGAAAGGAGGGCCATCAAATCCATGGGCTCTGCTCCTCAACTTGTATACAAGATAAGCGGCATAGCGTGTTTTGGGAGACAGAATGGAAGTACTTATCTTACTGCGGATGTCAAACCAATACACACGATTAAGTTCCGCTACCTCTGGGAACCTGTTTGATTTTTACATGTACACAGTTAAGAACTAGATGAAAAAAAAAAAAAAGTCTAAATTTAAAAATAATAAATAAATAAAGGAGTACTAATATATAATAGGGACAGACCTGGATTCTTCAGGTAGAGAAATCCATCTCCAATACTCAGGAGTGAAACCCCATTCAATGGACAGTTCCCTTACAGCAAGAAGGTAACATTTCTTACCACTCGAGTTGTCCAAGAAAAAGCTCTGCTAGAATTTATTAGTCAATTTGTATCAAGAAAATTTTAGTTTGTCAGTAAATGAGGCTCTCATAAACGTTGCTTCTCGTATTCTAGTTTAAATACAAGTTCAATGCAGAAATTTATTGTTTATAACAAAGGTAAATTAATATATATATATATATATATATATTAATTTTATAATTTAGGACACATCAATTTTTAAGGGTCATTCAGAAATAATTAAACGAAAGAAATGTATTAAATTTGTATAAATTTTTTAAATGTATTAAATTAAAATTAAAGGCCACAATTAATTTAGTAATCAACTAAAATTAAAATAAATGTATTGCATATGGAAATATTTAGTAACAATGACTAAAATATCTTTAAAAAATACAAACAAACTTTCAAATAAATTTTCTTGATAATATATCGCTAATAGTTAATAATGAAACATAAATAAGCATAAATTTTTTATAATAATCCTTCATTTAAATTTTTTTAAAATAATTTTATAATAATCCTTTACTTTAATTTAATTTTTTTAAATTCACTTTAAAAATAAATCCTTAATACTTAAATTACAAGTAAATTTTACAAATAAAATAAATTTATTAATATTTAATATATTGAGAGAGAGGTGATATAATAAATCAAAATACTATTAATCTCCATTAAAAAAAAAAACTAAAAATCACATAAAATTAATAAGGGTCTACATATTAATGCTGTATATAAAATCACATAAATTTATGTTTGTCTGTCCATGCAGGGGGGTTCTTTTCTAACCTTTTATATAAGGGTCTACATATTTTTCTCAGTCCTTGAAAATAATATGAAACATAATTTAAGCTGCCAATAAATCTTTGTAACTGATTTTTATCTTTTATTTCATTTGGAAATTTTTCAGCAAATTGAATGGCTCTGTCAATGGGACTTAAGGTTCCCATACAAATATTATGTCCTAAAAATCGGATTTTATCTTGGAATAAGTTTATCTTAGAGGCTAAGACAACTAATCCATTGTGTTTAATTACTTTGACAAATATATCTAAATGTTTCCATTGGTCTTCAATTGATTTAGAGAAAATTAACACATCATCTATATAGACAATTGAAAATTCTGTGAAAGGTGTAAATATATCATTCATTACATTTTGAAATTCACTTGGTGCATTTTTTAATCCAAAAGGCATAACATTCCATTCATAATGACCAAAAGAAACTGTAAAAGCAGTTTTATATCTGTCTTTCTCATCTATCTATATTTGCCAAAATCCACTTTTCATATCAAATTTAGAGAATATGGTTGCTTCATGTAGTCTGTCAAGTAAATCTTTCTTATTAGGAATAGGATATCTTATCCATTGTAATGCTATATTTAAAGGTTTATAATTTATAACTAATCTTGGAACTCCTTATTCCAATTATGCCTGTTTGTTAACATAAAAAGCAGCACAGCTCCAAGGAGACTTGCTTTTTCTGATTAAACCTTTATTTAAAAGATCTTCAATTTCTTTTTTACAGTGTTCTAATAATTCGTTATTCATTTGTATTAGTCTAGCCTTAGTAGGTATCTGTCTTTCATTAAAGTCTTTTTCATAAGGTAATTGTATTATATGTCGGTGCCTGTGCCAAAAGGCAGTGGGGAGATTAGAACAAATTTCTGCCTCAATCTGTTGTCTGAATGATTTTATTTTATGATGCAATTTAGGGTCTGTTAATTGATCAGCAATTCTTTTGTATATTATTTCTGTCTTTAAAGATTCTAAATGTCTATTCTTTCTGTCAATTCTTTTTCTATCAATTTCCTTTATTATGGAAATTTTATCAAGGGAATAGATTTCTTTCGAGATAGGTGGTAAGATAAATTTAAAAAGTATGTCTTTTCCTAACACATTAGTTTTAATTCCTTCTTCTGTCATTAAAAACGGGTAAAGTAAAGCCATAAAAGGATTTCCTAGAATGATTTTAGAAGAAAGGTCTTTAATTAAAACAAAAATTGTTTCAAAGCATACTCCATCATTACATATGTGGACACTAGGTATTTTATAACTAATTATTAGCTTTTCTCCATTAGCTTGAGTTAATCTTTCAAATGATTTTTCATAGTACTTTAAAGGTATTAATCCTTCTTGTATACAGTTTATGTCAGCACTTGAGTCTATTAAAGCAATTTCTGTCAAAGAAAACTCTTTATTAATTACTAAAGTAATTTCTGTATGCCATTTTTGGAAGATTACTCTGTCAATTAAGCTCAAGAAATTTTGTTTATTGCCATCATCTTTTTCTAATAAAGGTGGGTCTATCATGGGTTTAGAAAATTCTTTTAAATTTATTATTTCTACAATATTCTGTTCATTTATATCTATGGAATTATTTTCTTTAATATCTTTAATTTCTTGTTTGAGTATTTTCGCTTCTGTCAATAAGCCTTGTATAGTTACAGGTTTTGTATCTACTGCATCTTGTTTTATTTTATTTTATTATTATTATTTTTTTATCTTTAGATTTTTCTTTCTTTCTACATTCCATGACATAGTGTCCACCTTTCTTACACTTAATACAAGTAATAGGTATATCTATGGAATCTTTTAACTTTAGTAAACAGTCTCTTTTGTCTTTTAAGTGATTAGGTAGATTTTCTATTAGTTTCATTACTTTGTCTTTTTTGGTTTCTTTTTCTTTTATTGACTTTAAGTGGGTTGGTTGATTTTAGTTCTTTCTTTTTCGTAACTTGATCTATCTCTTTTTGATTAACATTAAATATTTCCATCAATTCATTTAGTATGTCTTTTTCAAATTCTAATTTACTGATTTGTTTAGCAATTTTATTCTTTTTGGCACATTGTTTTTTAGTATGACCATATTTTTTACATTTATGACAAATAGTATTTTTATCATGTCTGTTGTCAGTTTTCTCATTATCTGATAACTCAGTTGTATTTAAAACTACTATATCTTTTTCCTTACCAATATCTAAAGGTAAATTTAAAATTTCTATCTTTCTCGTTAACTATGCCAAACTATCATTTTGGGTATATATTATGGATCTTTCAATTGATTTTAGTCTTTCATCAATTTTTTCTTTTAAGCTATTATTATTATCAATTTTCCATCTCTTGTTGACTACATTTGCTTTTACTATACTATCACTGTTTTCCTTTTCTTTATTATTATTAGTTTTCCTTCCTTTGTTGACTATTTCTTTAGCTTTTGTTCTTTCTTGTTTTTCTTCTTCTACTTCTGTCTTCCTACGTAGAGATTCTTTAAAAGTACTATTTTCTTTTAACATGTCTTTTCTTACAACTTTCCCTACTTCTTCTTTTGTCTTTATCTTTTCACTATTCTGTCTTTCAATCATCTCTTTTGCTTTATCTTGGTCTATGTCATCTTTCTTGCTATTTTGTTTTTCCATTTTTTCTATCATTTCTTTTACCATTCCTTTTTTAATCATTCCTTTATCTTGTATACGTGTTATTCTTTAGTGAACAAGGCCATCTTTCATGTTATTAGTCTTTTGACATATGTTATAGATATAATCTTCTAGTTTGTTTCTTTAGTTCATCCTTTTCTTTGTCTTTATATGTTATAGATATAGCTCTGTTAGTTGCTTTTGAAATATTTATCATATTCATTGATGTGTCGCTACTTGTCGAATTATCCTTTTGTCTACCTATGCCAATTATCTGCCATAGTATTGGTTAAAGGTGATCTATAATGGGGTTCAAACTCTCTTTCGTTTTTTTAAGGTGAATTTAAAGCTTTCAATCTTTCATAGAGGTCCAAAAAACTATCATTTTTTCTTTCTACTTTAGTACATATAGTGGGTCTGTCAATAGTTTCCAAAGATTTCAATTTTTTATTAATCATGTCTAAAAAGTTATTATTGTGTTTATTAGTTTGTCGATTGATTTTATCTCCTGTTAAAGTTCTCCAATTATTTGTGTTATTATCATAATTATAATCATCAATATCACTATTAGAATCAGAATCTGTTTCATAATCCATATTACTATTTGACCAATTATTGTCTATATCTCTCATGCTATAACCTTCATCATAATCTATATCATCATAGTCCATGTTTCAAATTAGTGTGTGCCTAACCTAAGTGTGAACAGGCAAACAGATGATGAGCTGATAATTGTATTTATTCTCTTTCTAAGCAATTAATAATTACTGGCGGAACTATTACTAACCACTGGTATCCTTGCTATTGGGACCACCTCCTCGGGAAACACCACTGCGGGACCACCCAAACAACGCTTGTATGTCGGTTAACAAAACGGGCTAACCAATGCGAAACTATGGTTTGCCAATGAATCTGAGGCTAACCAACGCTATCAAGGAGAAAGTAGTGGCTTTGTAGTAATATGAGTTCATAGTAACTTCTTAATTGCAAAGAAATAAAACTCATACATCTACCATCCATGGCTCTGATACCATTAACTACCCAGTGGAGATCACATCCCACCTCGCTAGGTGTAAGTGGGAGGCATTTAGACCTACCACCACCTTTTAATGGGAGTAGCAAGGTACCTATCAGAGTCACGTGTCTTCATGCACCCTAGTTGCGTCACACCTACTTATTGCTGCGCCATCACACCTGCCTTTTTGCTGCCAGATCCGGACTTACACTACCCAGGAGAGAGCACAGCAGTAATATAGAAGCATAGACAATGATAAAATAGATGATAAAGAAGAAAATACAAAAATGGATATATATTCAAAATAAGTTAAAATAGAGTATGGAATATGAAAACAGAAACTATAAAATCTTACTTGAATAAAAACTTCTGTCTTTGATTAAACTTGAAAACAAACTGTCTTTGATACAAGCTTGAAAATAAAACTCTGTCTGAAGAGTTACAAGATTACAAAGTAAAATCTGTAAAAGGGTTACAAGATTATATCTGTCTGAAGGGAAGGGTTACAAGATTACAAGAGAAAGGATTACAAAAGTTTATGTGGGAGAGAGCTATCTTGGACCTAAGCTGAGAATTGAACTTAAAAATTAGGACCTGAAATTCTGGACCTATCTTCTGCCTTGAAGGTCTGTCTTTTTATAGATGAAATAAACCATGGTAAGCTTCAAAAGTAACCTGAGTTAAGTAAAGTGAACTCAAGTTAGTTTGTCGATAGAATTTTGTGAACAGCAAAAGTTTTACTATTCATGAATAGTAGTCTGTCTGGGAATCTGTCAGGAAACGCGTGCTAGTGAACAGTAGGGACTTAAAAATCTGTCTGTATTTTTCTGGACTGTATTGGATCTGTCTAGAAGCTTTTTACGCATGCTGGTAAATAGTGATTTGTCGCCAATGAATAGTAATCTGTCTAGTGAATAGTGATCTGTCGCCATTGTCTGCCCAGTTGTCTGTCTGATCATTTTGTCTTGCTTAGCATATCAGTGTGTATCTGTGTAATTATCATAACATAGCAGATCAGAGTTGTCCTCATACTGCTCATGCTCATGGAGCACTCCATAAGTATTACAAAAAGCGCAATATGAAATAAGAAGGTAAATAGGAACACAATCCTTTATTGTTATTAGTCTGGGATCCTAAACAATCCTTCTTTTCCCAATAAGCCTTCTTGCTGAAGGTTCACTACAAAAAAAAATGCCTATTAGCGACCAAGAATTTATGATGGACCCAAAAAGCCCTCTAAAAAAATCTTATTTGTGATGGCAAAATAAAGCCCTCGCAAATACTTGATAAAATGTGAAATATTTGTGACCAACAAAAAAAGCTGTTGCAATTATGTGTTATAGCCGTCACAAATGCTAATATTTTGGAGGAAATTTTCCCTCCATATTATTTGTGAGGGACAATTAAAAATCTCTCGCAAAAAGTGTAATATTTGTGACGGTTAAAAAAATGCCGTCACTAATACTAAATTATTTGCGAGGGCTAGGATCGACCTTCACAAATAATCATTAAAATGTCAAAAATTTTGGAGGGAAATGTTCCCACCAAATTATTTCCGAGGGACAATAAAAATCCCTTGCAAAAAGTTTATTTTTTGTGTGGGTTAAAAATATGCCCTTACTAATACTAAATTATTTGCGAGTGCCATGATTGACCTTCACAAAAAATCATTAAAATATTAATTTTTTTTTGGAGATAAAAGTTACTCTAAAATTCAAAAAAAAATAAAAAGAAACGCATAAACACATAGCACTTTGTATTCTTTAGATGAACTTTTTGTTTACAGTCTAAAAAAAAACTATTTATGTACATCCTATATAAGTAATGTCTGTCCTTAATTATTTTCTAAACAATTGTACCCATAAAAAAATTGATAGCACTTTCAATATTATTTGCGAGGGACAATTAAAAATCTCTCGCAAAAAGTATACTATTTGTGACGATTAAAAAAATGCCGTCACTAATACTAAATTATTTGCGAGGGCTAGGATCGACCTTCACAAATAATCATTAAAATGTCAAAAATTTTGGAGGGAAATGTTCCCACCAAATTATTTCTGAGGGACAATAAAAACCCCTTGCAAAAAGTTTATTTTTTGTGTGGGTTAAAAATATGCACTTGTTAATACTAAATTATTTGCGAGTGCCATGATTGACCTTCGCAAAAAATCATTAAAATATTTTTTTTTTGGAGATAAAAGTTATTCTAAAATTCAAAAAAAAAAAAAAAAACGCATAAACATATAGCACTTTGTATTCTTTAGACGAACCTTTTGTTTACAGTCTAAAAAAAACTATTTATGTACATCCTATATAAGTAATGTCTGTCCTTAATTATTTTCTAAGCAATTGTACCCATAAAAAAATTGATAGCACTTTCAACTTCAAAATGATAGCCAAAAATTCAAGAATTTCAGCCTTTTGTACTCTCCCTCTCTCTCTCTCTCAAAAGTGAATAAAAATTTCTTCACATTAAAATAATGCATAAAAGATGAGTTCATAGATCAAATGGTAAATTACATCCGATTGGCATGAAAATTGGCATGCATGTTAAGAACATATAAAGCATGTAATCTAACGGTTGGATTTTCAAAATATGAATTCAATAATAAGTTATTGGGTGGTGTAAAATTTTTTAGAATTACGTCAGGTGTAACTTGAACCCAAACCTATATTTCTTAATTCGATGTGAATTTTGACAAATCTACTGTGGGGCCAAGGAATCCTACGGCCCAGCCCACTTTGTTCCTGGGCCGAAGGCCCAAGCCGAGGAGGCACCTAAAATCCGAGGAGGAGAAGAAGAAGCCCAGGCACCAACAGGATGAGCCGAGGATGACCCCATCATCGGACGTCCGAGAACTTGAGGGACAAGCTCGTAACAAGCAGTCACCTCCACATTAAATGTACCTGACTACCGCCCTGGCCGCATTAATGAGGAAAGGACCCTGCACCAGCGTCGCCTTGGTTGCCGCGACTCTCAAAGAGACTGAGAAGGCGGCTGATGGGACAAGCACCTAAGCAAATGTCATGATCGCTCAACAAGTGTAGGGCTAGGATCGGTTGGGTAAAGGGTATATAATGTAAGGGAATCCCTCCGGAGGATGGGGGGGATGGATGAATGGGGGGAAAAAGAAAAGAAAAAGAAAGGAAGAAGGAAAAAGGATAGAAGAAGACTCCTCGGCCATGGGCCGAGGAGCATCCCTCAGTTGTAAATTGTTCTAAGTGTTTCTTTAAGTAAAAGAGACCGGAGTTCACACCTCGTGAACGCCGGCCAGCGCCTAGACCTTCGATCTACTCTCTACAAATTCATTGTTCAGGGTTCGTTGGGCTTTTGACCCATATCCTTTGGGCTTGGGCAACCAAAAACCTAGACCCTACAATTGGCGCCGTTTGTGGGGAGGATTAGTGCGCCGGCTGGCGCAACAGGCGACTATTCTAAATGGCCATTCTACGGAAGACCGGTGGTGATGCAAAAAAAGAGGAACTACCAAACAAACATTGCAGAAAGATAAAAGCTCGAAGACAGAAGATTCAACAATAAAAAAAAAAAAAAAAAAAGCTTGAATATTATTTTCATAAAAGTAAAAGTCACAGATTACAATCAGAGGCTCAGGCAGGTATGTTTTACAACTGTTCCTACCAGCTAGTCCTACAATCAGAGGCCCAGGCGGACCCATCCTAAAACTAGCTAGAGGAAAGTGTTAACCCGTACCCTTACTGGCATCAAGAGAATGGGAGAACTTAACAGTAAGCGGACGGAAGGGGGCTGAGGCTGGCTTGTTTCAAGGCCACCAACAACTCCTTTCTCGGAGCGGCGGAGCTTGAACAAAGCGAGGAGCAGATGCAGGGGCTCCGGGGCGCCCTCCACCATGATGTTCCCTTGATTTTCTCCAACCCACACGAGCGTTGGCCGTTGGAGACGGCAACACTCGAGCGCCACCCATGATGTGAGTTCGCATGTCTCCTCCGTCGGGGGTGCGCTCCAAGGAGAGACGTTAGGTACTTCAACGACATCCCTCCGGGCCACTGTGCATGGCTCCATCGGGGTTACGCCTAGACTCTGCCGCATCAGAAGCCCAGTGGGGGCTGCGGCCTCCACGGCTCTTGGCACGGATGTCCTCACACCCGCCCAAAGCCGCCCCATATCTACTAACTCCGGTCACAATTCCGGCGGGGTTATTAAAGGGGCTTGGGGAGCTGAAAGGGTGTGTTCTTTCTGTCTGTGTTGGAAAGTTCATGGAGTGTGTAGAAACCATCCTCCCGAAAGGCCTTATATAGAGAATAAGGGTTGGTGAGAATTAATTCACGCAGAATTCGAAAAGGGAATTACCAGCGGGGATAATAATGAAGCTACCAGATTCCAAGGGGGCCGCAGACCGTTGGACTTCTGTTCATTCATAAGGCCATTAATGAAGGCGCGTCTCTAGCACCGAAGCGTCAAGCGCGGAACACGAACAGCCAAGGGACGCTTCGCAAATAAGAAAGATGGGGGCTTAAGCTGGAGGCGAGATCAACGCCACGTGTAGGATCATGATCCGTCCGAAGGAGGAATCGTCTCCAGTACAGCGGTCCGAGGACAAACCCCTACTTACGGAGAAATGAAAGTGTTAGACAGAACCAAGGCACTGCATGGTCCTCGGACTTAGGCCTATGGGGAAACTAACCGCTCCAGAAGGACAAGCGTTAGACAGAACCAAGGCACTGCATGGTCCTCGGACTCAGGCCTATGGGGAAACTAACCGCCTCAAAGACCAAGTCTTAGACAGAACCAAGGCTCTGCATGGTCCTCGGACTCAGGCCTATGGGGAAACTAACCACTTCAGAATGCCAAGCGTTAGACAGAACCAACGCACTGCATGGTCCTCGGACTCAGGCCTATGGGGAAACTAACCGCTCCAGAAGGACAAGCGTTAGATAGAACCAAGGCACTGCATGGTCCTCGGACTCAGGCCTATGGGGAAACTAACTGCTTCAAAGACCAAGTGTTAGACAGAACCAAGGCTCTAGATGGTCCTCGGACTCAGGCCTATGGGGAAACTAACCACTTCAGAATGCCAAGCGTTAGCCAGAACCAAGGCACTGCATGGTCCTCAGACTCAGGCCTATGGGGAAACTAACCGCTCCAGAAGGACAAGCGTTAGATAGAACCATGGCACTGCATGGTCCTCGGACTCAGGCCTACGGGGAAACTAACCGCTTCAAAGACCAAGTGTTAGACAGAACCAAGGCTCTGCATGGTTCTCGGACTCAGGCCTATGGGGAAACTAACCACTTCAGAATGCCAAGCGTTAGACAGAACCAAGGCACTGCATGGTCCTCAGACTCAGGCCTATAGGGAAACTAACCGCTCCAGAAGGGCAAGCGTTAGACAGAACCATGGCACTGCATGGTCCTCGGACTCAGGCCTACGGGGAAACTAACCGCTTCAAAGACCAAGTGTTAGACAGAACCAAGGCTCTACATGGTTCTCGGACTCAGGCCTATGGGGAAACTAACCACTTCAGAATGCCAAGCGTTAGACAGAACCAAGGCACCGCATGGTCCTCAGACTCAGGCCTATGGGGAAACTAACCGCTCCAGAAAGACAAGAGTTAGACAGAACCATGGCACTGTACGGTCCTCGGACTCAGGCCTATGGGGAAACTAACCGCTTCAAAGACCAAGTGTTAGACAGAACCAAGGCACTGCATGGTCCTTGGACTCAGGCCTATGGGGAAACTAACCGCTTCAAAGACCAAGTGTTAGACAGAACCAAGGCACTGCATGGTCCTCGGACTCAGGCCTATGGGGAAACTAACCGCTTCAAAGACCAAGTGTTAGACAGAACCAAGGCTCTGCATGGTCCTCGGACTCAGGCTTATGGGGAAACTAACCACTTAAGAATGCCAAGCGTTAGACAGAACCAAGGCACTGCATGATCCTCAGACTCAGGCCTATGGGGAAACTAACCGTTCCAGAAGGACAAGCGTTAGGCAGAACCATGGCAATGCATGGTCCTCGGACTCAGGCCTATGGGGAAACTAACCGCTTCAAAGACCAAGTGTTAGACAGAACCAAGGCTCTGCATGGTCCTCGGAATCAGGCCTATGGGGAAACTAACCACTTCAGAATGCCAAGCGTTAGACAGAACCAAGGCACTGCATGGTCCTCAGACTCAGGCCTATGGGGAAACTAACCGCTTCAAAGACCAAGTGTTAGACAGAACCAAGGTACTGCATGGTCCTCGGACTCAGGCCTATGGGGAAACTAACCGCTCCAGAAGGACAAGCGTTAGACAGAACCATGGGACTACATGGTCCTCGAACTCAGGCCTATGGGGAAACTAACCGCTTCAAAGACCAAGTGTTAGACAGAACCAAGGCTCTGCATGGTCCTCGGACTCAGGCCTATGGGGAAACTAACCACTTCAGAAGGCCAAGCTTTAGACAGAACCAAGGCTCGGCATGGTCCTCGGACTCAGGCCTATGGGGAAACTAACCGCTTCAGAATGCCAAACGTTAGATAGAACCAAGGCTCTGCATGGTCCTCAGACTCAGGCATATGGGAAACTAACCGCTCCAGAAGGGCAAGCGTTAGACAGAACCAAGGCACTACATGGTCCTCGGACTCAGGCCTATGGGGAAACTAACCGCTTCAAAGACCAAGTGTTAGACAGAACCAAGGCACTGCATGGTCCTCGGACTCAGGCCTATGGGGAAAATAATCACTTCAAAGACCAAGTGTTAGACAAAACCAAGGCACTGCATGGTCCTCGAACTCAGGCTTATGGGGAAACTAACCACTTCAGAGACCAAGTGTTAGACAGAACAAAGGCACTGCATGATCCTCGGATTAAGGCCTATGGGGAAACTAACCGCTTCAAAGACCAAGTGTTAGACAGAACCAAGGCTCTGCATGGTCCTCGGACTCAGGCCTATGGGGAAACTAACCACTTCAGAATGCCAAGCGTTAGACAGAACCAAGGCACTGGATGGTCCTCGGAATCAGGCCTATGGGGAAACTAACCACTTCAGAAGGCCAAGCGTTAGACAGAACCAAGGCTCTGCATGGTCCTCGGACTCAGGCCTATGGGGAAACTAACCGCTTCAGAATGCCAAGCGTTAGACAGAACCAAGGCTCTGCATGGTTCTCGGACTCAGGCCTATGGGGAAATTAACCGCTCCAGAAGGACAAGCGTTAGACAGAACCATGGCACTGCATGGTCCTCGGACTCAGGCCTATGGGGAAACTAACCACTTCAGAATGCCAAGCGTTAGACAGAACCAAGGCACTGGATGGTCCTCGGACTCAGGCCTATGGGGAAACTAACCACTTAAGAAAGCCAAGCGTTAGACAGAACCAAGGTACTGCATGGTCCTCGGACTCAGGCCTATGGGGAAACTAACCGCTCCAGAAGGACAAGCGTTAGACAGAACCATGGGACTACATGGTCCTCGAACTCAGGCCTATGGGGAAACTAACCGCTTCAAAGACCAAGTGTTAGACAGAACCAAGGCTCTGCATGGTCCTCGGACTCAGGCCTATGGGGAAACTAACCACTTCAGAAGGCCAAGCTTTAGACAGAACCAAGGCTCGGCATGGTCCTCGGACTCAGGCCTATGGGGAAACTAACCGCTTCAGAATGCCAAACGTTAGATAGAACCAAGGCTCTGCATGGTCCTCAGACTCAGGCATATGGGAAACTAACCGCTCCAGAAGGGCAAGCGTTAGACAGAACCAAGGCACTACATGGTCCTCGGACTCAGGCCTATGGGGAAACTAACCGCTTCAAAGACCAAGTGTTAGACAGAACCAAGGCACTGCATGGTCCTCGGACTCAGGCCTATGGGGAAAATAATCACTTCAAAGACCAAGTGTTAGACAAAACCAAGGCACTGCATGGTCCTCGAACTCAGGCTTATGGGGAAACTAACCACTTCAGAGACCAAGTGTTAGACAGAACAAAGGCACTGCATGATCCTCGGATTAAGGCCTATGGGGAAACTAACCGCTTCAAAGACCAAGTGTTAGACAGAACCAAGGCTCTGCATGGTCCTCGGACTCAGGCCTATGGGGAAACTAACCACTTCAGAATGCCAAGCGTTAGACAGAACCAAGGCACTGGATGGTCCTCGGACTCAGGCCTATGGGGAAACTAACCACTTCAGAAGGCCAAGCGTTAGACAGAACCAAGGCTCTGCATGGTCCTCGGACTCAGGCCTATGGGGAAACTAACCGCTTCAGAATGCCAAGCGTTAGACAGAACCAAGGCTCTGCATGGTCCTCGGACTCAGGCCTATGGGGAAATTAACCGCTCCAGAAGGACAAGCGTTAGACAGAACCATGGCACTGCATGGTCCTCGGACTCAGGCCTATGGGGAAACTAACCACTTCAGAATGCCAAGCGTTAGACAGAACCAAGGCACTGGATGGTCCTCGGACTCAGGCCTATGGGGAAACTAACCACTTAAGAAAGCCAAGCGTTAGACAGAACCAAGGCTCTGCATGGTCCTCGGACTCAGGCCTATGGGGAAACTAACTGCTCCAGAATGCCAAGCGTTAGACAGAACCAAGGCTCTGCATGGTCCCCGGACTCAGGCCTATGGGAAACTAACCGCTTCAAAGACCAAGTGTTAGACAGAACCAAGGTCTGCATGGTCCTCGGACTCAGGCCTATGGGGAAACTAACCACTTCAAAAGGCCAAGCGTTAGACAGAACCAAGGCTCTGCATGGTCCTCGGACTCAGGCCTATGGGGAAACTAACTGCTCCAGAATGCCAAGCGTTAGACAGAACCAAAGCTCTGCATGGTCCTCGGAGTCAGGCCTGTGGGGAAACTAACTGCTTCAAAGACCAAGCGTTAGACAGAACCAAGGCTCTGCATGGTCCTTGGACTCAGGCCTATGGGGAAACTAACCGCTTCAGAATGCTAAGCGTTAGACAGAACTAAGGCTCTGCATGGTCCTCGGACTCAGGCCTATGGGAAACTAACCACTTTAAAGACCAAGTTTTGGACAGAACAAAGGCACTGCATGATCCTCGGACTCAGGCCTTTGGGGAAACTAACCGCTTCAAAGACCTAGTGTTAGACAAAACCAAGGCTCTGCATGGTCCTCGGACTCAGGCCTATGGGGAAACTAACCACTTCTGAATCCCAAGTGTTAGACAGAACCAAGGCACTGCATGGTCCTCGAACTCAGGCCTATGGGGAAACTAATCGCTTCAAAGACCAAGTGTTAGACAGAACAAAGGCACTGCATGGTCCTCGGACTCAGGCCTTTGGGGAAACTAACCGCTTCAAAGACCAAGTGTTAGACAAAACCAAGACTCTGCATGGTCCTCGGACTCAGGCCTCTGGGGAAACTAACCACTTCAGAATGCCAAGCGTTAGACAGAACCAAGGCACTGCATGGTCCTCGGACTCAGGCCTATGGGGAAACTAACCGCTTCAAAGACCAAGTGTTAGACAGAACCAAGGCACTGCATGGTCCTCGGACTCAGGCCTATGGGGAAACTAACTGCTCTAGAAGGACAAGCGTTAGACAGAACCATGGCACTGCATGGTCCTCGGACTCAGGCCTATGGGGAAACTAACCGCTTCAAAGACCAAGTGTTAGACAGAACCAAGGCTCTGCATGGTTCTCGGACTCAGGCCTATGGGGAAACTAACCACTTCAGAAGGCCAAGCGTTAGACAGAACCAAGGCTCTGCATGGTCCTCGGATTCAGGCCTATGGTGAAACTAACCGCTTTAGAAGGCCAAGCGTTAGACAAAACCAAGGCTCTGCATGGTCCTCGGACTCAGGCCTATGGGGAAACTAACCGCTTCAGAATGCCAAGCGTTAGACAGAACCAAGGCACTGCATGGTCCTCGGACTCAGGCCTATGGGGAAACTAACCGCTTCAATGACCAAGTGTTAGACAGAATCAAGGCTCTGCATGGTCCTCGGACTCAGGCCTATGGGGAAACTAACCGCTTCAAAGACCAATTGTTAGACAGAACCAAGGCTCTGCATGGTCCTCAGACTCAGGCCTATGGGGAAACTAACCAGTTCAGAATGCTACGCGTTAGACAGAACCAAGGCACTGCATGGTCCTCGGACTCAGGCCTATGGGGAAACTAACCGCTCTAGAAGACCAAGCGTTAGACAGAACCAAGGCACTGCATGGTCCTCGGACTCAGGCCTATGTGGAAACTAACCGCTCCAAAAAGACAAGCGTTAGACAGAACCATGGCACTGCATGGTCCTCAGACTCAGGCCTATGGGGAAACTAACCACTTCAAAGACCAAGTGTCAGACAGAACCAAGGCACTGCATGGTCCTCAGACTCAGGCCTGTGGTTAAACTAACTACTTCAGATGATTCTAAGTGTTAGACGGAACCAAGGCTTTGCATGGCCCTCGGACTCAGGCTCACGGGGAAACTAACCACCTCAGATGATCCTAAGAGTTAGACAGAACCAAGGCACTGCATGGTACCAGGACTCAGGCCTATGGGGAAACTAACTCCTTTAGAGGATTCCAGGTGTTAGACAGAACCAAAAGCACTGCATGGTCCCAGGACTCAGACCTATGGGGAAACTAACTCGTTCAGGGGACTCCAAGTGTTAGACTGAACTGAAGGCACTGTATGGTCCTCAGACTCAAGCCTGTGGGGAAGCCAACTACTTCAAGGGGATTCTAAGTGTCTACTCAAAGAATTTTCTACCTGGCCCTTAGGGAACGATGGGTCCACCCAAGCATACGTGCCCTCGTTATAATAATTGATGCCGCGATCGGCCAAGATACAATTGAAGTTAAAATCAAACAAGTAAAGGAAAAGCGGATAGTGTGCAAGTAAGTAAACAACCACAACAAACAGAAAAGGAAACAAAGCTCGCATTTCATTAAGCCCAAAAAGAGTTACACAATAGGAATTACATTACAATCTAAAAAAAAAAAAACCGAGGAAAAGAAAGATGCAAAAGACAGGGGAGACAACAGAGTCGAGGGGCCTGCCATGCCCACTTATTTTCCTCCCTCAGCAGGGGGCTGGACCATACCAGTTTCAGGGCCCTCTGAGCTTTGGCCAGAAGGGACAGCCTGCGAATGCGCGGTAAGAACGGCTACCTCCTCAGCAGCAGGAACTTCAGCTTCAGAGGTGGACTTCGCAACCTCTTGGGGCGCCTCCTCAATGGGGCCCTCACCTGATTCTGCTACCTTGGTAGGGTCACTTCCTTGGACAAGCTCCCCCGTAGGTTCAGCGATTAAGGTGTCCTCACCTGTAGCAGGACCAGCTTCCTCTGCAACCTCCCTGACCTCAGTGCCACCTGGAGTCGCCTCGTGAATGGCAGGAGAGTAGTACACACTCTCCTCCTTCCACAAGGGGGATAAGGCCTTGACCCTGGCCTGTCTGAGAGCCTCCCTCCAAACCTCAGCAGAGTAGCGCCTGCACAACCCGGGGACTTGAGCCTTAAAGGCTGCTTCTGTCTCAGCCATCCCCGCGGCATAGGCCTCCTCCTCGGCTTCCTGCCTAGTGGCCAGGGCGTCCTCTCTGCCGTGGTTAGCCTCAAACTTGGCCCTAACGGCCTTGTCCCTGGCCTCCTCTGCCACCCTCTTGGCTTCTTCTGCAGCAGCCACCTTCTTTGGCAGATCAGCAAGCAGCTCCTTTGCAGTCTTCAGCTGCTCCTCTGCCTCACCCAGGCGCTTTGAGTAATCTTCAGCCTGCTTCTGGAAGCCGGCGAGGCCTGACAGGGCAGTATCCCGAGTGCTGGTCATCGCATTCAGCTCCTCCCAGGCCTTGGCAAGATCAGCCTCAGAGTTTCTAAGGACCCGAGTGGCCTCCAAGCGTTTCTCACGCTCCACGTCCATGGCTTTCCCCTGGTCGTGGGCCACGTCCTCTAACCTATAAGTGGCTTGAATGGCCTGCCCAACAAAGCAAGTGCACGGTTAGCCGAGCTCAGCAAAGAGAAAGAGAAAAGCTACATCTAGAAAAAGTCATAAGTGTTGAGGGACTTACCATTCCCAAATACCGCTTGAGGCTGAGGAAGACCTCCCTGCTCCTCATAGTTCCCAGCTCCGCCATGTCAGCCGGGAGTAGCAGGCACCTTTCCAGCGCGTCGGCCACGTACGCGCTTTTGCCTTCTTTGAAATCCCTGAGGGAGGAGTCTTCCCTCAACAGTCCCCCATGGAGCATTGGGGCAGGAAGCCAGGCCTGAGGCTCGGGCTGGGCGTCAACCTGTTTATCTTGGCCTCGGGAGCCTATCTTCAGCTGTTTGGATGGCCGCCGAGTATCATCCCCCTCCCGTGGGGACCCGAATTTTTCCTCAGCTGGCCTTTTGCCCTTATCCTTTTTCTGCTTGGGATCAGAGGGCTCCTGCCTAGAGGTCAGACTCGTCTTGGGCGGAGAAGGAGAAGGCCTTGACTGGGTAGGGGCCGACCTGTCCTGGGCAGAGCGAGTCTTGGGTGGAGGAGGAGGAAGCTCTATCTTGGATTTCCCCGGTTGGCCCTCGATCAGATCCAACAGGCTGGATTGGGGCCTCTTCTTGTAACCCATCTCGCGCCGAGGAGGGGACTCAGGCGTTTGGAAGTCTGCTTCAGTCAGCCGAGGGTCACCCAAGTCTCCTGGAGGGTCCTCGGACTGGTGAACTTGTTCGAAAACGTCAAACTCGTCCTCGGCAGGACCGAAGTCGGCGACTTCCACTTCCCTCTCTAGGCCTACTTCGACGAGCTCCGAGAGTCTAAGGGAGGAGGAGGGACCCGCAGGTGTCACGCCTTCTGATGTGGAGGGCACCTCGGGGAACCGGAACCCATCCTCGGTCACGGTTATTTTTCGAAGCCGAGGATCCTTTGCTCTGATCACGTACTTCGGCACCGCAAATGACTTGTGTGTCGGGTCGTATTTCAAGATCTGGTGAGCGGCCCTAACCTGATTGTCGGCCTCGTTCACGAAAACCTCAGCCCTCAGCGCCTTTTGCAAGTCTTCCCAGTTGATCAGGCTGAAGTGGCGTGTGAAAGCGTGCGGATCTGCAAGAGGAAACACATTCACGTTAGAAACCAAACGATGCAAAAGAAACGGACGATATAAAGAATGGAACTAGTCAGGATCCTAGGGCCCTCTCCCCGTTTTCCCACTGCCCACCTGGGGTCCCCTCCGTCGTTGGGCAGTGAAGGCCATCGTGCCACTCTCCAGACACGATGAGGAAGTCTTTGTTCAGCCCCTTGCTGGACTCAGGGAGGCACTGAATGAGCCAGACCCTATCATCCCTGGTCTTCAGATAGTAAGTTTCGCCCTTCAGGCACTGGAGGTTATAACACCAGTTGACGTCATGGTGGGTCAATCTCAGTCCCATCTTCTCGTTTAGGGCATCCACACAGCCCAGAATCCTAAAGACGTTGATGGCACACTAGGTGGGGGCTAGCCGGAAGTGCGTCAGGTAGTTCCTCATCACCGGACCCATAGGTATCCTCATGCCACCTTCAACGAAGGCAACGATGGGAATCACCACCTCACCCTCCTGCCTCCGAAAGTGCCACTCGCCCTCCGCACAATACCTTAAGCCCACATTGGCCGGTATCTTATAATCGGCGATGAATTTCTCCATCGCCTCCTCAGTGAAAACGTATTTCTTAAATCTACCCATCCCAACTGATGCCTAAGTGAGCTAAGAGAGAGCAAATGAAAGAGAAGGAAGAAATGGAGAAGGAGAAAGTTCAAAGCGAGATAGAGTGACTTACAGAAATGTGTAGAGGCTCCTCAGACAGACTTTTTATGCTGGAGATGTAGACTCTTGGGTGCGAGTGAACAGAGGAACCGGCTTTTCAAATGGGTATTTATACCCCCAAATCAAGGAACCGTGCGGGTTTTCCCACCCCTAACTGCTAGGCGAATCCCCACTGTTGGATTGTCATCCTCCCATTGAACGTGGGGAGCACAGAGCCGTCTGGATTTAATGAAGGGCACGTCGCGCCCTTCGAGGCGTCAGTAACGCTTTTGGGGCAGACAAAAAGACTCTAGTACCCACAGAGGGCCAAACTCGATGGGACGCGTTGCATGCCTGAGGACATCAAAATCCTCCTCTCCGCCTGAGGACGCGTATAGTAAGATTTTGAGGGGCTATTGTGGGGCCAAGGAATCCTACGGCCCAGCCCACTTCGTTCTTGGGCCGAAGGCCCAAGCCGAGGAGGCACCTAAAATCCGAGGAGGAGAAGAAGAAGCCCAGGCACCAACAGGATGAGCCGAGGACGACCCCATCATCGGACGTCCGAGAACTTGAGGGACAAGCTCGTAACAAGCAGTCACCTCCACATTAAATGTACCTGACTACCGCCCTGGCCGCATTAATGAGGAAAGGACCCCACACCAGCGTCGCCTTGGTTGCCGCGACTCTCAAAGAGACTGAGAAGGCGGCTGATGGGACAAGCACCTGAGCAAATGTCCTGATCGCTCAACAAGTGTAGGGCTAGGATCGGTTGGGTAAAGGGTATATAATGTAAGTGAATCCCTCCGGAGGATGGGGGGGATGGATGAATGGGGGGAAAAAGAAAAGAAAAAGAAAGGAAGAAGGAAAAAGGATAGAAGAAGACTCCTCGGCTATGGGCCGAGGAGCATCCCCCAGTTGTAAATTGTTCTAAAAGAGACCGGAGTTCACACCTCGTGAACGCCGGCCAGCGCCTAGACCTTCGATCCACTCTCTACAAATTCATTGTTCAGGGTTCGTTGGGCTTTTGACCCATATCCTTTGGGCTTGGGCAACCAAAAACCTAGACCCTACATCTACTATTAGATTACATTATCTTCATGCTTATAAAGTTTCAAGGTGATCAAAGATTAATAGCCATGTCATTAATTAATTGTCTAGATTCAAGTTTTGTAGTTTAAAATAATGCATATAATATAAGTTTATAGATCAAATGGTAAATTACATCTGATTGGCATAAAAATTGGCATGCATGTTAAGAACATATAGAACATGTAATCCAATGGTTGGATTTTCAAAATATGAATTCAATAACAAGTCATTGGGTGATGTAACAATTTTTAGAGTTACAACACGTGTAACTTGAATCCAACTCTATATTTCTTAATTCGATGTGAATTTTGACAAATCTACCGTTAGATTACATTATCTTTGTATATTTTTCATGCTTACAAAATTTCAAGGTGATCAAAGATCAATAGTCATGTCATCAATTAATTGTCTAGATTCAAGTTTTTGTAATTTAAAATAATGCATAAAAGATAAGTTTAACATTCATCTTTATTTCATGAAGTCCTTATGTCTCTCATTCTCTTTAGTGAATGATGTGAATGTGATGTACTTTTGTTAAGATTGAATGCTGGTATTTTCTTTTGGAATGTTTGGAATTATTATGTTGGACATTGAGGTGATTTTGATTGAATTCTCCCAATATCGTTTTTAAAGTATTTTTCAGATTCCACTTGCTTCTTCCCAACAATCCTACTTCTCCTTCTTCTTCTTCTTTCTTCCTTTTGAGTAGGAACAAGGTTGTTTGTATATTTGACGTTTTGACCCTATATGTTAATACTGTAACTCAATATCTCATAAATCTACTTTATGTTATTTCTAGAAAACCAAGCAATCTAATTTTATAGAGTAAGTGAATATATCCAATCCCATTCCATTATATCACTACATAATCAATATTTTATTATTTTAAAGTTTAAACACTAATTTTTTTTATCTTAATCAATATATTAATAATATTATAATAATTGATAATTATACAAAAAATGAAAAAAAAAAAACAAAAAGAAAAAAATTAAATGTGATTCAACTATTTCTCAATAGATTTTCTTTCTACATGTAAGGTTTTGTTTGTTTTAATGAGTTGATGGCTATGTGTTGTATTTTGAAAATAGGTTAATGACAAATGCAGTTGAAAAACAACTAAAGGAGGAATGAAAGACATTGCTCCAACTTCTTCACTATAGTTTCAATAAATTGAAAATGGTTTTTTTTTTTTTAACAATATTTCTAATGTAGTGAATATTTATTCAATTTTTGATATGATTTCAGAGTTGTTACATTGATCTATGATCTATGTGATCAAGACCCTCATTAGTGAGGATGTTTCTTTCCCCCCTTTTGGTCATATTCTTGCCTCAGCTAAAGCCATCACAGATTCTATCAGTCACAACCCAGCTAAACATGTTAGACATGTTAGAGGTTTCTTGGTGTGGATTTGGAAGGAGAATGTTTCTTCACACTTTCAATCGGTACTTTCAACCGATTACGGCTAATTTTTCTTTAATGAAATTTCATGATATTCTTTCTAAAAAAAAAAATTCTTCATATTATCTATCATAAATATTTGCACATACAATTTAAAATAGTTTATTATGTATCGAGTTATTATAAAAATTGACTTGATGTAAATTTTTAAGACTTAGTTTGATGCTCAAAATGATGGTAATCTAAAAAAAGCATAATCACTTGATTACAAGAGGACAAACAAATGGATGTGCAACATTACCCAAATGAATTTTAATGTATTTTATTATATTTTTATGTGAAGTTGATCGAATTTTAACTATGTAAAATGTTCCTGCACATTGCGCGGGTTAAATGCTAGTATATATAAAACCGAAACCTCTGAATCTCCCACAGTTTTCCACATCAGCATTTATTTATTTATTTTTTCTATTTTTTAAATTTCAAAATTTTTTTTTTTCAGTCTTATGCGACTCATTCTCTCTAACCTATACGCATTCTTAAAACCTAAAACCCTAACCTTTGAGCTCTCGCTCTCTCTGCTTTCTCTCTTTATTCCTCAAACCAATTTAAAAAAAAAAAAAAATTACACAGAGAAGAGAGCTTCCCTTCAGTTTTGGGGCTACATACGGGTTAAGGACTTTGGAAATTAATATGGCATTCCAAACAAATAGCTTTGTGTTGCTTCCTATTCCAAACACGGCAGTAAAAGTTATTCATAGTAGAGTTCCATGATAGCAGCAAACTAAGACCTTCAACATATTTCTTCAATATAAGCAAATTCTTGCTAGAATTGTAATAGGTTAGTGCAGTACTGAATTTATCAAATACACGTTTATGATTGATATAAAAATCAGAGTTATAGTTGTTGAATTATTGTGATAATTGGAAATTAATATGGTATTCCAAATAAATAGCTTTGTGTTGCTTCCATTCCAAACATAGCAGTAAAAGTTATTCATAGCAGAGTTCCGTGATAGTAGCAAACTAAGACCTTCAACATATTTCTTCAATATAAGCATATTCTTGCCATAATTGTAACAGGTTAGTGCAGTACTGAATTTATCAAATACACGTTTATGATTGATATAAAAATCAGAGTTATAGCTGTTGAATTATCGTGATAATTGGAAATTAATATGGTATTCCAAATAAATAGCTTTGTGTTGCTTCCATTCCAAACACAGCAGTAAAAGTTATTCATAGCAGAGTTCCATGATAGCTACGAGCAACAAACTAAGACCTTCAACATATTTCTTCAATATATGCAGATTCTTACAGGGATTGTAACAGGTTAGTGCAGTACTTGTTTGTTTTTAGACCCCTTAAAACACAATTGGATTAACCTAGTTAACAAGCCAAGTTATTACTTAGTCCAAATTCCGGATCTAGATTAACATAATCATATAATCATAACAATGTAAAGTGTGGAATATAAAGAACACAAAGATATGATGACCCAAGAAACCAAACTGGTAAAAACTTGGGGAGGATTTAACCTAGCTATCCTCAAGGTAAACCTGAATCCACTATGAAAGAATCGAAGTTTTACAATAGCGACTTAGACCACTAACATCCTACTGACATAACAACGTGCAAGCTTCGAGACCATGGACTCCTTCTTTCTTGGATTCTCTAGCAAATACAAGCACTCCTGCTCTCAGATCTCACAAGAGATTTACACACACAGCAAAATAGAGCAACACCTAAAACGTGGCCAGGGTTTCCCTTTTATACCTAGGGCAAAACATAAAACCCTACACGTCATATAGGCTTAGGCCTAAGTTGGAAATTTTGAAGAAAAAACATTCTGCCCGACTTTCGATTGATCGATTCTAATTTTTGATCGATCGAGCCAGTCAGAATTGCATACTTAATTCTGTAGTTAACTCAATTCCAACTTTACATAAAAGACATACTTTGAGCAAGTCTAAAACAAGACTAACAAACTGTTTTGATCATAGTTTGCCAACAATACAAATTAGAGTTCTAATACATTAGTTCCTAAGTACTTAGAACCTAACAAACTCCCCCTTTGGCAATCCGTGACAAAACACAAACACAATGCCCAAAGTTACAAGTAAAAGCCCTTTACAAAAAAATGCCCATTACAAAATAATCCAACCTAACTACTATCCATCAGTTGCAACTGTAGACAGCAGCATGACTGAATCAACCTGTAAATTTCCTGAAATACTCAACAAATACATAAACGCATGTGTGGAAAATAAAAGTAAAACAAAAATAAATTCTTGACTTCACAAAACACAAAACAAAGACATATATCATGAATAACTCATAAATATAAATCAATGAGTAGTGAAACAAGAAACATATATAACAATGTATCTCCCCCTAACATGAACAACCCAAAAACAATACATCAAGAGCCAAAAATGATACATACACAAAAATGATGCATACACAGTGAAGCACCTAGATACAATCTAAACTCCACAACCTCCAACTAACAAAAAAATCTCCCCCTAACTACAGAAAAACTCTACAAGTGTCCAAAATCTACTCCAAATGTACTCCCCTTTTTTGTGATAGAATGCCAAAGGGAAATCAGAATCCATCGTCAAAAGGAGGTGGCAAAGGCGAACGTCTAAGATGCACCAAATCTGCTTACAAAGCACGAAGCTCATCAAGCATGTCCACCAAAATCTGACCATGAGTCGCCTAAACGGTCATGACAATCTCCAAAGTACGACGAATGTCAAAGTCATCCGAAGTAGATGGTGGGGGAACAACAGCAGTAGCAGCAGCAGCAACAAGATCAGCAAATGCCTCACCAGAAGCAGTACCTGTAGGAGAAGGAGGGGGTGCAGTACCAGAAGGCTCAACATAAGGGCGTTTAGAATTCTCTCATATAAGCAGCCCTCTGCCTAAGAAAGGAGGCACCTGTGGGAGCAACTATGTGTACGGGCTCAGAAGCGGGGAAGTCATCTAAACCTAAAAACAACAAAATCCTATGAATGAAAACAGGATGTACAAGAGCATGAGCAGTAGAGGAACTCCTATAAACTTCGTTCAAAGAACGAAGAAATAGATGAAGAAAACTAATAGGAGCATCTGTAACAAGAGCGTATAGGAATGCACATCGCTCCAAAGGAATGGTGTGCAGATGAGTGATAGGCCACACAGAATGACACGCTATCCTAAAAAAAAGGTAGTGAACCTTAGTGAGCTCAGCAGTGGTGATCCGAGGATTAGAACCCCACTAGATAGAAGACCCAATGATGTAAGACATGATGTCATCCAAGGGAGGAGACTCATCATAGGGATAGACAGGGTGCTGGACCAATGGTACCCCAAGAGCATCAGCCACTACTGTAGGAGTAATGGTGAACTCTACACCTCGTATCCAACTCTTTACTAAAGCGCTGGAATCATAGACGTAGATAGAGAGGTTCGAGTAGAACTCTCTAATCAGGGTAGCTAGTGGTGGAGGACCAATATCCAGTAATGGTAGCTAGTCCTGACGCTCAAAGTTAGCCCTAATGGCTGGATCAATCTCATCTAACAACAACTTACGCTCAGCCCAAATCTTTCTCTTAAGGTTTAAAGTCTCAAAGATCTCTTGGTTTTTCTCACTCGAAAACTTCTCACGATCAAAAGAATGAGGAGAAGGTGAGGGGGCAGACCTATTAGCTCTAGTCTTCCTAGGCATGGTGCTAGGGTAAGGACAAGACACAAGGACAGAACCAAAAAGAGTAAAAGAAAAACCAATGGCAGACTGCAAGTTAGCACAAAACAATATAGAAATAACAATCTATATGATGCATGAATAGATAAATGTCATGATGCATGCTCTAATGCAGTGATAAACAAGTTCAAATTAAGTTTAGAATCACAAAATTGGCTTGAGCATAGAGTTTATAACAAAAACCCCAAAATTTTGAAAAACCACTTGTTCAAATTGTACTAAATTGACCAATTGATCATCACACAAGATAGAAAACAATTTACTATGATCAAATTTAGCAATCCAACAAGCCAATTTCATCAATTAAACCCAATTTGAACAAAATCCCCAATTCGGGTATATTCAAGCCCTAGAATTTTCAATTTCTCATAATTCATCAATTTGATCAAATTAAACCACATGGATCATGTTTATAACATCCAATAACAAAAACCCAGTGATCAATTGTGAAAGAAAAGATCAAAAATACCAAAAACCCCAAATTTTTCATAGGTTCAAAAATATCTCTTAAATGCATGAAGAAATGCATGAAGAATGAAAATAAATGAAAAAAGAAGGGTAAAAGGGTCTTACCGGTGTATGGAGACAAAAACCCTTGAAGAAAATTGCAGGAAAACGACAAAAATCTAGCTTTTCCCTTTAGACCGATCGAATAGAGAGAGAACGTGTTTTGAAAAAGGTTTGAATAGTGAAGAACACGTGAGGAACAAAAGTTTTTAAAAAACTCTCTATACGATTTTCGATTGATCGAAATTTAGGTTCGATCGATTGAAAATGCTTTGATTGATCCATTATCAATCGAGCATCGATCGAAACAAACAGAGGCTGACCAAGTATTTTAATCACAATTTCGATTGATCGAAGAACAGATTCGATCGATCGAAATTCTGAAAAAAAAAAAAAAAAAGGAAAAAAAAATGCAATTTTGTGCAGAAACTCCTCAAAGCATTGAATTTTTAAATAAAATGCATGAGTATGAGATGCAATGCTTTTTAAAAACACAAGTTTTGAACCTAGTTTTACCAAAAATAAGATTTTCAATTCATTCTCTTAAATTCTCAAGCATCAAATATGTTTTGCATAAAACTCAAAGAATTTTCAAACTTGGTTGGTCAAACCAAAAACACACACAATAACATGTACAAATTTTAGCAAAGAGTAACTTGTGTAGTGTGTGCAACTAGCAAAAGTTTGAGATACATGTGAGGTGATATGTGAATAGAAATCAAACACAAAGTCTACAAAATTCATCACATAGAATTTGAAAGAGACTATCACCTAAAGAGTTATATCATATAACTCCCATATCTCCTAGATCATAAGCTTGCAATCATGTAAGTTTCTTGATTGGCCTCATATTGTACACACAAATTATAATCGATCAGAAACTTATTGAAATAGCTGAAATAATGTACACATCAATTTTAGTTGTTTGATTTAACTTCAAGTCCAATAATGTACACACTAATTTTAAGTATTTAAACTGAGGCTACACCTTATGTTCTTTTTGTGCATGTGCTACACTTTCGTGAGCAAAAAATCTTACGATATGCACTAAGGTGTTCATGATTGGCTAGTGAACAGTGGTGAGATAGTTATTTATGCCTTTCTCAAAAAGTTCAAGTCTAACAGTTAAAGACATGTGACTTCAAGATCAAGACAAAGTGATCAAAAACCATAAACATCTTTTCCACACAACATGCACTACAAAGTTTTAACTAGTAAAGTGCAATAAATAAGCTCATCCAAGCTAAACAAGGTACAAAGACATGTTATGTGAAAATAAATTGACTAACCTTGTTTTCAAAACCAAGAAAATAAATACAAAACATAATTTGCTTCCCTTTTTCCCCTTTTTTTATTATTATATAATTTTGAAAAGAAGAAACAAAAACAGTCCTAGAATGAAATGCATGAATGTTATGCAATGCAAGTCCTAGAAACAAAAAGAAAAAACAAAAACCAAAAACCAAAAAACAATGGTCCCAAAGAGTAGAGCAGAAGCACAAGGACTATGTTAGAAAGACTCAATTTGATTGAGCCTTTTGCATCCAAAACTTTTTAGATGCACCTCGAGCATTGGAGTTCTTATTCACATTAGAGTGATTTCCAACTCCGGGATTGAAATAAAGGTTAAGATCCTTTACCAATTCACCAATAAGTACCATAGAATCTTCTGCTTGAGGCACAGGCACTTTTGGCTTATTTGCTCGCTTAGCAGCTTGCAACTTGAAACAGTTTGGACGAATGTGCCCAGACTTTCCACAAAAATGACAAACCCAAGCAGGCTTACCTTGCACCTTGTCCTTAGAAAGGGTAGACTCCTTAGGTTTAAAATCTTTCAAATCAACCCTAATCTTCCTAGGAGGTGTGACCTTTACAAGTTTAACAGTCTCATTCACGACCTCACTCACAGGGGGTTCAGAGGAAGAAGAAGGAACAAAGTTTGTGGAATGGGGTGCAGACACAAAGATGCTTTCTACAAAACCTAATCCAGATTTGTCAAAAGGAGACTTTTGAACACTCAGCATATGATCAAGTTTAGAACTAGCAAGTCTAGCAATAGATAATCAAGTTCCAAATTCTTAACTTTATCAAGCAAAAGCATATTCTTAGTTTTCACATTGTTCAAAAGTTCATTAGCATCAAATAGTTTCACAAGCAAATTTTTCTTATCAAGCTCAAGAGATGCAATTTTCTTCAAGCCAAGATCAACATTCATAGCATCCTTTGCAGCAACTTTGCATAGTTTATTGTAGGCTTCTTGAAGATCTGCATCCTCAGAGAGTTCCCCATCGGAAGAGTTCTCTTCAACAGACACGCTTTCATTGATTATAGCAGTAGCAGTGAAAGCAATAAAGTTTCCATCCTCATCAAAAACAGACTCATCATCGTAAACTTCATTATCATTAAGGGTTACAGCCATAGCCTTACCCTTAGACCTCAAGTATGTAGGAAATTCAGATTTCATATGACTATACCCTTGATATCCAAAACATTGAGGACCCATAGAATTATTAGAAGATTGACTTGCTTTTTCTCTAGGTTTTTCAGTGTTGTTAACCTTAGTGGGATCATTCTTCCTAAAGATTTTAGGTTCAGTAATGTTTTTACCTCTTACCCTTCTGTTGCTATTTCTAAGGAAATTCCTAAAGTTCTTGGCAAGGTAAGCAATCTTTGTAGCAGAGAGCTTATCATCAAATCCACAAACATCAACATCATCAACTGACTTAAGAGCCATTGATTTGGATTTTCCAGTTTTGGGTAGGTCCAACTCATAGGACTGAAGAGATCCTACAAGTTTATCAACAGGGATGGAGTCCACATCCTTGCTCTTAGTGATGACAGTCGCTTTGGGTCTAAACTCTTCAGTTAAAGATCTAAGAATCTTCCTAACAATTTTAGGTTGATCATAGATTTCACCCAAGTTGTATGCAGAATTAACAATGTCATTAAATTTAGCATAAAATTCATCAAAGGATTCATCATCAGACATCCAAATGCTTTCAAATCTAGATGTTAATTGCTGCAACTTATTAATTTTGACAGCCTTTGTGCCTTCGTGCACAGTCTAGAGGATATTCCAAGCAATATGAGCAACCTTAACATTAGAGATTATTTTAAATTCCACCATAGAAACAACATTGAAAATAGCATTCATATTTTTGCTATTGAAAGCCGCTGCTTCTTTCTGAGAAGTTTGCCACCCACTCACAGGAGTTGTGGGCTTCTCCCATCCGTACTCAATAGAGTTTCAAACTCTCTCATCAATAGATTTCAGGAATGCTTTCATCCTTACTTTCCAATAAGCAGAGTTATTCCCATCAAATTGAGGAGGAATAACAAGAGAGTGTCCGCGTTCCATGACAGCAGGGGTCAAGGATCAGCTCAGAGATCAAAAGATCTACAACAAGAGAGAAACACAAAGATATGATGACCCAGGAAACCAAACAGGTAAAAACCTAGGGAGGATTTAACCTAGCTATCCTCAAGGTAAACCTGAATTCACTATGAAAGAATCAAAGTTTTACAATAGCAACTTAGACCACTAACATCCTATTGCTACCCACTAGTAGAAAACTTACTGACATGACCACGTGCAAGCTCCGAGACCACAGACTCCTTCTTTTTTGGATTCTCCAGCAAGTACAGGCACTCCCGCTTGTGTATCTTTAAGCTCTTTAGTGCAACAACTGAATGATCATCAAGCTCTCAATAAAATCTCATTCTTGATAATCCTAAGCATGTGTGAAGGCAACCACCTCTCAGATCACACAAGAGATTCACACACACAGCAAAATAGAGCAACACCTAAAACGTGGCTAGGGTTTATCTTTTATACCTAAGGCAAAACATAAAACCCTACACGTCATATGGGCTTAAGGCTGAGTTGGAAATTCTGTAGAAAAAACATTCTGCTCGACTTTCGATCGATCGAGTCTAATTTTTGATCGATTGAGCCAGTTAGAATTGCACACTCAATTCTATAGTTAACTCGATTCCAAATTTACATAAAAGACATACTTTGAGCAAGTCTAAAACAAGACTAACAACCTGTTTTGATCATAGTTTGTCAACAATAGAAATTAGAGTTCTAATACATTAGTTCCTAAGTACTTAGGACCTAACAGTACTGAATTTATCAAATACACATTTACGATTGATATAAAAATCAGAGTTATAGTTGTTGAATTATCGTGATAACGAGCTCTAATTGAAAAACTTTTAAACTTCCAAACATATAGCAAATCACAGTCATCAAGTGTTTAAAGTCATTACACGCTTACACTTGTAACTATACGATTTCACATCGGATCTAAAATTTTCAATTGATTTGAATTCAGTTTCTGCTTTTTTTCATTAAAAAATATACAGATTACGTAAGATGGTTGAATTAGAACTTTGTTTCAGAAAATTAGGGTTCGTTTTCTTTTTCTTCTTCTATTTCTTATTTTTTGAGATTTTCGATCAAAATTGCATAAAGTTGATTTTTTTTTATATTATTAAACCTAGGGTTTGATTTAATTAATTAGCAATTGATTAAAATAATTTAGAATTTCTCTTCTCTCACAGTCTCTCTCTTTTCTCCTCCGATATTTTCTTTAAACAAAAACAATGCTGAGTACTTCAACTTTTTTTTTTTCTTTTTTGTGTGTGTGTTCAGATATGTAAAACTATTTGTTGATTTGAGTAAAATCTCTATGGATTTTTAGTGGACTAGAAATTTAACTAGGGTTTTGTAAATTTTGTTCAGTTACTGATCTGCTTGATTCTGATTTGATCATTTTTTTGTTGAATTTTTTCAATGAATCGTTTGGTCTTCACTACTCATTTGATCTGTTGAGTTGATTCTTCTTATGAGTTCATTTGATCTGTATGTATATTTGTGTTTTGATTGTTGCGTACATACTATGTATGTATTTAAGCTTCGCTAAAATTAATGCCACATGTTTCATATTGTTCTGTCAGTTTTGTATTCTGTGGCTAGGTTTCTGTGTTTGTGTGGTTGGCTTCAATGTTTTTCTTAATGAAATGATTTCTGAACTCTGTTTTTAGTTTTTAACTGCCTTGGTTTAACGCTTTGAGAACTTCTGATTTGTTCACTTGATTGTGGTTTACTTTTATGCCAAAATGAGTTGTGCTTAGAAAAGATGTATTTTCTTTTGGGGAAAACTGAGATTCTAATGTAAAGTTCACATCGTTTGTAAATCTCTGTAAGCTGAAATTTTATTTTAGTCTACCACCAAGAGTATTTAAGTTTTTTTTATTTTTTTTATTTTTTTTTATTTTATAATATTTTGGTTGATTGTCCTTGATTTAGGTATTTGGGTTATAGGTTTTGATTAAGGTTGAATGATGAAGAAAAATGAAAAGAATTGCACAATCGAAGACACCTACAACCCTACATAGAGATGAAGCAAAGAATGGGTTTTTTGGTATTGGTTTCTTTTGGATTGTATGTACCAGTTGAAATTTTAGATACAGTAGGTTTGGATAGATTGGTGGTTGATTAGAGTTTAATTTCGTGTTGTTGATGAATTTGGGATACCCAGATTTATTTTTAATTTTATGGATGATCAAGTTTGTGATTTTTTTGGTATAAATAGTTATGTAGTTTGGTATTTGTTGTTTCATATTTTGCAACAAAGTGAAAAGAAATCGAGTTAATGCTTCTATGTCACGTGAAGTTTTGAACATTGGAAGTTTTAACTTTGTTGTTTGTTGCCTTTTCATAATTTATTATACATTACTATTGCATAAATTGTTTTATTTTTTTGTTTGTAATCTTTACATGTATGAAGTCAAGCTTGCAATTACAATTAAGGGTTAGTTGATTTGTTGAGTTGACTAATGGTTGCTCTATTATTTTAGGTGTTGAATTTTTTTATGCATGTTGAGGTTGTTCCATTTTGTTAGAAATTACCAGCCAAGAGGCTTTAGGCTTTGCTTGAGGACTTGTATTTTTATACCATAAAATTATTTCTTTCCTTGACTTTGTATTGATAAGTAACATTTGTTAATAAATGTGTGGCCTTTCAAAAAGCCATACGTTGCATTATTCCTTTGTTTAAAGTTCTGTTGTAAAGGCTTAATGGAGTTGCAAGTTATTACTGAGAAAAGATTGTTTACCCACCAATTCATGAACTTTTCTGGGTTTGAAATGTTGGATTATATTCTCAAAATTTTAATTGAGCATCTGTTTGGGTGTTGAGCTAAAAAAATAGTGAAGAAAAAGTAAATGGAAGCACAATCAGTTGTGAAGGGTTTTTTTAGATACGTTGGTGAACTGTGAGTTTTGCTTTGTTAATGTTTAGAGTGTTCACCGTTATGCACATGATGTCTTTTTTTATGCAATAAATCTTTGATTACCTATCCCAAAAAAAAAGAAAAAAAGAAAAAAAAGTGAGTTTTGCTTTGTTAATTTGCCAATTGTGGATTACTTTATAGGTTTTGGTGGATATTTTCTTAGGTAGAGATTTAACAAAGCAATGAACTATAGCTCTGCTATTTTTTCTTCTTCTAATAACCGTTTTCTTTATGTTCTTGCTACTAAGATATGTCTATGCCCTTTGGTATTCTATTTGATTTTCGTTGCTTATCTTTTCTGCAGATTATTCAATCCAGCAGATTTGTGAATAAGCATCTCACTTTTTTTTTTTTTTTTTTAGGATAAGCATCTTGCTTTGATTGGTAATTTGATGTTTTTTTTTTTTTGGTTTACAACATAATTTATATTTTTCACAAATTTGTTATTTGTTGATATTATGAGCTATATTTTTTCCTTTTTATCTGTCTATGGTATTTGGATCCTGTTTCAATGGGTGGACCCATACCATTGGATGTGTAAGTATAACAACTTGAATTTTGAGGTGAATACTGTGTGCTTTATTATCAATATGTTTATTTCTTTTTTTCTTTAAAACTTTTTGAGATGGTAGTAGATTCAACGAATTCATGTGTAACCTCTTCATTATCATTTTTTCTTGTAAAGTTAAATTTTTCTCTCATCATCACCATTATCAATTCATCAATATTTTTTTTCTTCTCAAAGTTGAGTTTTAAATTGTGTGTGTGTGTGTGTGTGTGTGTATACCTTGTTTCTCTTTCCTTTTGCTTCCTGAAAGCTCGAAAATGTGTTGAAAACATAAGAGCTGTTTAGACCCCCAAATTAAAGTTACGGCTCGATTGATTTTACACTAACTAAATACAAAGTGCGGAATAGTGTAAAAGCGAGCGGATAAACAAACAAGCTACTCTAATCCATAATCAAAGCAACACAGCTGTAAAATAGAATGTAAAAGAGTAGGGAAGAAATATGCAAACACAAGATAACACGCCGATGTGTTATCAAAGAGGAAACCGAAGAACTCGGCGAAAAACCTCTCCGCCACCCTCCAAGCGGTAATCAATCCACTAGACAATTAGTTGGGATACATGGGTTAGTAAGAGACCCTCCAAGCCTAATCTACCCGATGTACCTAAGCCCTCCAAGTTCCTACTCCAACAAGGCTTCTCGGAACCGTGTCTTGTCTAGCTCTCCGGATCCTGCAACAAGCTCCATGTTGCATTTGCCATCCTTGGCTTTTTTCAACACTTTCCAGTAGCACCAAAACCTCACTTGACACTCTGAAAGGGTGTGAAAGTGTTTGGGCTATCAACCTCTCAATGATATGGAAATGGAGAGGTAAGAGTTAAGGAAAAACCATAAGCAATTGTGTAGAAGATTGTGGGTATAACAATCTCTAACTCTCAAGGTGTTTGGCAAGGGTTTTCTCTCTGAAGCACTCCTCAACATTTGTGGATAATGTGGGTATATATAGTGTGAGTACAGAAAGTGTGTATCAGATAGTATAGCATAACAAAATAGAATGTTTCGCGAGTGTCTCATGGGAAGGCCTTACCTGCGAGCTACTCATGAAACACAGCTGTCTCCATCTGTACTGACTCTTCGCATTCCAGTCATGTGCAGGACACATGCATCACTTCGCGGGAAGCTTAGTATCGAGATACCCGCGAAAACTCCTCAGTCTTTGATAGGCCAAAAACGTATTGACCCCTTGTAATTCAAATTAATTGATTAATTAGCCAAGTTATTAATTAATCAAATTAACATGCAAGCACATGGTAGCACAAACAAATCACCAATTAAACTAAGTTCAGTGGAAAATAAATGTGACACGGTGATTTGTTTACGAATGGGGAAAACCTACAAGGCAAAAACCCCACCGGGTGAATTTAAGGTCACCACTCCCGAAATTCCACTATTATCACAACAAGCGGTTACAAGTAAAGGAATCCCAGTACCTTATACCAACGTACAGTTAAACCCATACCCCAACACCCAATTGGACTTGTTCTGTAGTGACAATTTCTCCTTTTGATGCATGGCTCCTAAGTACGTGACTAACCAATGCGTGGATCCCAGTACGCGACTTCAATCACCAACTAGAGAAGGTTGTTGGCTACAAAGTTCTTCAGTTCATCCCAACGATGAAGATCAAGAAGATGCTTGGTCACAAAACCCTATGGTGCACATACATAGCAACTTCTTCAAGAATGATGAACTAGGGCAAAACTTTGTCTCCGATCACAATTTGCTTGAACAGACTTTGCTCAATGCTTGTGCAACTTGTGAACTCTTTGACGGCCCTTAAAACAATCCTTTTATATGTCTAGGGTTAGGAGAAAAGAAGGCCCAAACACATAAACACAGATTTCAAGAAAATCATATCTGAATTTTGAAATTCTTAAACCTCGACAGATAGGAGGTGTCGAGCAGTTGTTGAGAAGGTGTCGAGCACACAGTCTGAACAGCTTCTTAAATCTCGACACATGCTAGCTGTCGAGCTACCTGTCGAGATTTAGGAAACTTGCACTTTTCAGCTTGTTTCTTGGACAGACTTGATGACTTCAACACTTGACCTTGAAACACAGTTTCTTGAAGTATTAAAAACACCTAGATCTACTCAATTACAAGTAAAGTGCGTTTGTCAAAAGGATTAGCCAATTACATAAAAGAATAACATATGTTCTTAACAAGTGAACCACATATGTCCTAACAATCTCCCCCTTTGACAATCTGTGAAAAAACCACAGTAAACAAATGAACGTATGAGAGAAGTCATAAATCACTCAACTCGTATTCACTTGTTGAATACAATAAAATCTATTCTAGCACAAACTCTTGAAAATTTTTGCACGAAGAGAGTTTATGGCAAATAGACTTTGACAACCTGTATTTCTAAAATACTTTAAACAAAACGCATTAAGACATCTTTGTGTGAAACAGAAATAATAGATTGCATACAAGTATAAAAAGCATGTGCATAAAGGAAGAAAAGAAACAACACATGTAAGGGTAGGTGAAAGAAACATACATCAACACATAAAGAAGATAAGTACAATGTATGTGAAAAAATGGTCACAAGACCCAGTGTACAAGAACAAAATATCTATAAAAGAAAGAAAAGAAAAGATACATAATATCCTCACTACATCCCTCATATCAACAACACTCCCCCTAACAAAATGGTCCTATACTAACTCTCCCCCTAAGAATGACTACTCTTATATCCCAAAACTACTTCCCTTTTTTGTCACGAGAGACAAAGAGTAAGAGTGTCAAGTAGACATCTCATCGATAGAGCTAGCATCTTCATCATCATCATCAGAAGCATCATCGTCATCGCCATCATCATCATCATCCTCTGCTGTAGAATCAGAAGCCACTGGAGGAGGTGGAGGAGAACCCTCAGAAGCATAGCCACCCATGCTCGCCTGCCGCCTAGCAATACGGCCAACACGAACGTTCACCTGATATAACTCAGTAGAGAGTGTATCAAGGCGAGCATCCATGCGTTAAAGCTGTGCCATGATGTCACCAAAAGTCACATCACCTATGGAAGAGGAAGGAGCGGATGTGGATGGAGCAGATCGAGATGAAGGAGTTGAATGGGAAGGAGGAGTTGCTGAATCCGACTGTCATGACCGAAACTGCACCTCACTACGTTTTATGGTAGCGGCATCTATAGCACACATGAAGGTGAAATGGTCGGACACTGGAAAAGGAAAAGAAAAAATGGCGTAAAATCCTTGTGATAGTAGAAGGAAAGATGAGCTTATCACGGGACGCCGAATCTAGATGAACATCTATAATAGAAAGAATGAAATGAGAAGGGAAATCTATAGTAAGATGCTCAAGAAGAGATAACAAAAACCGAGCACGAGGCTTTGTGATGGAGTTATAATGAGAGAGAGGATGGAGTACAAAAGTCATCACCATGTTCAAGAATCTATGACCTTTAGCAAAAGGCTGACATGGTGTAAATTGACGCTCACCCCAATCAAAGGGGCGCTCACAGAAAGCTGACATGAGCTCATCCTTGGACACAGTCCTCAGACGCTCACAACTAGGATAGTCAGGAAACTCTACCCTAGGAACCCGAAGCACGTCCGCAACAAGTTATGGTGTGACAGGAATGCACATACCTCGAATGTGGGTGAAGAAAAGAGGTACTGAACAATCAATCCCATGCATGTTGGAGTAAAACTCCTAGATAAGCACGAGAGGACAAGTGATCGGGATGTCACATAGTGACTCCCATCCCCGACTGTGAATGACAACGGGAAGGTCAGTGTCGGCGAAGTCTGCCAGAATGACTTGGCATTCCGAATGAATGCCTCATTGGAAAAATTTCTTCGAGAAAGCCTTTCAGGCATCCTAATCACGGAACCGAATATTAGAAGGAGTAGGATTAGATGAAGACGATGCCCCGGAACGAAAAGGGTTCCGAGCTGGAGCAGATTTACGCTTAGGTGTCATAGACATGACTAACGTAAATAGAAAGAAAGGGAGAGAGAGAGAGACAATCAGAAAAGTCCCAAAGCAATTCAAATATAACATGTACAATGAAAAGAGAGTACGTATGCATGGGAAATGCATGAACATGTGACATGCAAAAGAAATTTCATCATGGGCTTAGCCCAATCCAAACCTATTAGCACACAAACAGATTGCACACATCTAAATGCATGATAATGCTGTTATAATGCATATGTGATGCAATGCATGAAGTTTTAAGATCACATTAGCATAACCCAACCCAAAATTGCAACAATAACTCATCAATTTTGAAAAACCCCAAAACCTAGGTTTCAAAATATGAAATGCATGAAGAATGAGAGAATAGAGGCTTACCAAGTGAAGAAAAACTTGAAAAAGCTTGAAGAAACCTTGAGGATCAAGATTGGAGTGAGATGAGAGTGTTTGGGAGAGAAAAACAAGAGCTATAAAGAGAGAGATCGAGAGAAATGAGGTTCAGTTCGCACGAGGAACATTATATAGAGCCTTAGTAAAGCTCAATAGATGAAGGTGTCGAGAGGTGTCGAGACATCTGTCGAGATAGGTGTCGAGAAAATGGTCATCGACAGATGAAAGTGTTGAGGAACAAACCACCAGAATCAAGAATAGAAGTTCGATCGATTGACCCAACTGTTGAAAAGCTATCGAGGAGGCAGGAACTTTCTCGATCGATCCACTAAGTGTCGAGAAGCTGTCGAGATTGTGATAAGAAAAAGCTTAAGAAGCTCAACGGATAGCTAGGTATCGAGGAGGTGTCGAGCTAAAAACAGTTTTTTGAGAAGTGAAAAACATAATCATGAATGCAATCCAACATGCAACTCAACCAATGATCCAATCAACATATTAAGTTCTTAACAACATCTCTCAACAGTAATATTAAGCACATGGATCCCAAAAATACACACACACACACACACTAAACAAGTCAAACCAATTTTATATTTCAAAAACAAGTCAAGACAGTTAAGTGAGCATACATTAATGTAAAACCTTATGATGGCCAAATCACATTGTACCTGCACATGTATCAAGAGTAGCAAAGAATATTGCGTGTTGTGTGTGAAAGCATCACAAGATTGCATAAGTGTATACATGTTATGATGATTTGAGATATGAGAAAATCACTTTAACTCACACACAATCATAACTGTTTGATGGGGGCTATCACCTTCGAGGTACATCCTATAACTCCCACATCTCCTAGAAAACACACTTCAATCATATTTAAAAGCATTTTTGATCTTTTTGCTTTTTATTTTATTTGCATATTTTTCTTTTATTTAGCATATCATGCATGGGCATATAAGAGAGAGAAAAGAGACACCCAATGATATTTGACATTCCAATTTTGTTATGTCAAAGCACACAAATGTCATTCACATCACACTTTTGCTATGCCGAAGCATACAGATGTCATTCATGATTGGCGGGCAATAGTGGTGAGATGGTTATTTATGCATTTCTCTTAGGATTTTCTAGTCCTTCCCATCAAAAGGAGTGATATGAGTGTTAAGTATAAGAGATAACTTAATCTTACACATCACAAACAAGAGCCACAAAGCTCACTTTCTTAGTTGTGTATAGAGATGCTCATCTAAACTACAAATGATACAAAGTTTAGAAAACTTTGTTTCAATGGCCATTCAAGGTACATAAGTACCAATGTACACAAAACACACACTGTTTTTGTATTTTTCTAATTTTTCAATTTTTTTAATTATTTTTATATCAAAAATAAAATAAACAAAAACTGAAAACAAACAAACAAAAACATGTTAAACAAAGAAAAGTATAAAACTAGACTGACTCAAAACAATAAAGCAAACACACACAAGTAATGCAACAAACAAAAACAAGAAGATAGAAGAAAGTGATAGAATCACTTACAGCCATTTTCCTTCCACGCCTTCGAAGAACCTTTCCGTTGATTAAACCTTTGAACCAGTAGTGAGGGGGAAGAATAGAACCCGTTCAAGTTTGAAAGGAATATGAGGGCTTTGAGAAGATCTCCAAGAGGAGCAAGAGAGGATTGAAGCTGATTTTGGCTTCTAGATGCTATCATGCCGTTGCTCTGTTAAGTGGCTAACCACTTATAGCAATTTGGTCGAGTATGACCGGCAGCTCCACAATGATGACAGAGATGCTGCTTCTTTTGTTTAGGCTTTTGAGAGTTAGCCTTCTTAGCCCTAGGGTTTTTAACATCTTTCTTATCTTTCTTAGGGGGTGCTCCTAAGATAGATTTACCCTTTTCGAAGTTCTCACTAGCTAATTCAGTTTTAACATCATTGTTCTTAGTTTCAATATTATTAACAAGAGGAACAAAAACAGTAGCACTAGTAAAATCAATATTAGAGGAAGAAAGACCATACCCTAAACCTGTTCGATCCGAAGCAGATTTCTAAATGCTGAGCATCTCATCAAGATTTGCACTTGAAGTCCTCTCCAATTGAGCTCTAACTTGAAACAGCTCCGCTTCAAGCTTTTTGGTCTTCTCAGCCAATAAGTTGTCCTCAAACCTCAGTGCTCCAATAGTCTGATTAGCCTTGTCAAACTTTGTGGACAGCTCTTCACAATCAAGTTCCATATCACTGAGTATCTTGGTGGTCAGCCTATACAGTCTCATGCTTCTCAGAAAGCTTGTACAATTTCTCATAGGTTGTATGGATATCATCTTGATCATCTATTTTCTCACACTTAGAATCCACAAATTCTTCTTCTTCGTCCACGTCTTCAACAATCCCTTCAGTAGGATCGACTGTGGCAGTGAAGGCATTCAAGATTCCATCATCCTTATTGTCGGAATCATCCTCAGGCTTAGTGTCACTCAAGGTTGTAGCAAGTGCCTTGGTCTTCCCAATGCTCTTAAGATATGTGGGACACTCTTGCTTCATGTGACCGAAGCCATGACACCCAAAGCATTTAGGTCATGCGGGAACAGTGTACTGATCGCCATCCTTCTTCCCTTTGTCTTGGCTCTTGAATTGAGAAGAACTGAATTGTCTACGGTCCTTGTCGAAGCCCTTTCCATTGGCATTCTTCATAAACTTCTTGAATTGCCTTGTAATGTAGGACTTCATCTTAGAATCTTCATCATCGAAAGACTCATCTGTGTGACTGCTCTTGACCTTCAAAGCCATGCTCTTGCCCTTACCCTACTTGCCAATTCTTGATAACCCTAGCTCGTAGGTCTGCAGATTACCAACCAGCTCTGGCAAAGGAATCTTGTCAATATCCTTTCATTCCTCTATTGTCGTAATCTTGGCATGAAATCTCTCGGGTAGAGATCTGAGCACTTTCCTTACAATCTCGGGTTCAGGAATGGTTTCCCCAAGATTGAAGGCTAAGTTCACTATGTCCTTTAGCTTGGCATAGAACTCATCGAACGACTCATCCTCCTCCATCTTTATCTCTTCAAAGCTTGTAGTGAGCCTCTAAAGCTTTGAATCCTTGACAGCCTTTGTACCCTCATAGGTTGTCTGGAGGATGGTCCATGCTTCCTTAGCAGTTTCAGTAGAGGATATCTTCTTGAACTCCTCATTGGTGACCGCACTGAATAGAGCATTCAATGCCCTGCTATTGAAGTTTGCCGCCTTGATCTTTGCTTCATCCCAATTGGCTGGCGCTTTCTTTGGCTTAGTCCAGCCAATCTCTACAACTTGCCACACTTTCTCATTTAAAGACTGCAAGAAAGCTCTCATGCGTACTTTCCAGTATGCATAGTTAGTGCCATCAAATAAAGGAGGTATAATTAATGAATGTCCTCTATCCATGACAACAGGGGTCAATGGATCAAACACAGCAAAGATTAAACCTAATTAGACTGTGCCTGCTCTGATACCACTTGATAGGCCAAAAACGTATTGACCCCTTGTGATTCAAATTAATTGATTAATTAGCCAAGTTATTAATTAATCAAATTAACATGCAAAGCGCGTGGTAGCACAAACAAATCACCAATTAAACTAAGTGCAGCAGAAAATAAATATGACACGGTGATTTGTTTACGAATGAGGAAAATCTACAAGGCAAAAACCCCACCGGGTGAATTTAAGGCCACCACTCACGAAATTCCACTATTATTACAACAAGTGGTTACAAGTAAAGGAATCCTAGTACCTTATACCAACCTACAGTTGAACCTTACCCCAATACCTAATTGGACTTGTTTTGTAGTAACAATTTCTCTTTTTGATGCACGGGTACATCACTAACCAATGCGCGGATCCCAGTACGCGACTTCAATCACCAACTAGAGAAGGTTATTGGCTGCAAAGTTTTTCAGTTCATCCCAACGATGAAAATCAAGAAGATGCTTGGTCACAAAACCCTATGGTGCACATACACAACAACTTCTTCAAGAATGATAAACTAGGGCAAAACTTTGTCTCCGGTCACAATTTGCTTAAACAGACTTTGCTCAATGCTTGTGCAAATTGTGAACTCTTTGACGGCCCTTAAAACAATCCTTTTATATGTCTAGGGTTAGGAGAAAAGAAGGCCCAAACACATAAACATGAATTCCAAGAAAATCAGTTCTGAATTTTGAAATTCTTAAACCTCGATAGATAGGAGATATCGAGCAGCTGTCAAGAAGGTGTTGAGCACATGGTTTGAACAGCTTCTTAAACCTTGACACATGCTAGCTATTGAGATTTAGTAAACTTGCACTTCTCAGCTTGTTTCTTGGACAGACTTGATGACTTCAACAGTTGATCTTGAAACATAGTTTCTTGAAGTATTAAAAACATCTAGATCTACCCAATTACAAGTAAAGTGCATTTTGTCAAAAGGATTAGCCAATTACATAAAAGAATGACATATGTTCTTAACAAGTGAACCACATATGTCCTAATAGTCTTCAATTGCTTGAGTATTCACACACTCTCTCTCTCTCTATCACACAACCCTTACAATTAAATCCCACAATAAATACAGGGTACAAAAGATTGAATAAAATTACAATCAAATTTGGCATGGAATAAAAGCCAACAAAACACATAGTTATAAATTACAACTTTACACTTCCAACAAACACAATGGGTTTTGGTTTCAAGCTAAATATGAACTGGGGATTTCCAATTCAGTCTCATTCCCTCACCAATTCACCTCCCAGGTTTTCTTCATCTTATGATGAGTTTTTATTGGCTCAAAATATGTATAGAAAAAAGTTTTTCAATTATGCACATGTAGTGCTTTAAATTGAAGCTTATATACATGCCACCTCATAATTTTGAAATCCATATTAGGACCTAACAAAGTATGAATAGTAGAGTGCATAATTGACTTTGGAAGCTGACCAACTTAAAGCATTTTTAATGGGGAGGTGACCAATTCACCTCCCAGGCTTTCTTCATCTTATGATGAGTTTTTATCGGCTCAAAATATGTAAAAAAAAAGTTTTTCAATTATGCCCATGTAGTGCTTTAAATTGAAGCTTATATACATGCCACCTCATAATTTTAAAATCCATATTAAGACCTAACAAAGTATGAATAGTAGAGTGTAGAATTGACTTTGGAAGCTGACCAACTTAAAGCATTTTTAACGGGGATTGAAATTTAGAGTTTGCTTTGAGAATTGGTTCTAATAGCTTTGACTTTGTAGAGACTAGACATTACTCTTGAAATATGTACTCAACACTTCATGGAACTGTAGTAGGATGATCAATTTAAAGAGCTATGTTATTCAAAATCCAATTTTGTTCGACAAATTCACCAGATCCTGCTTTGTCTCTTTGTAATACTCTCTCTCTCTCTCTCTCTCTCTCTCTCTCTCTCTCTTTGTGACATGTTTTTATTGGTATAATGGTTGAAAGAATGATATAAGAATTGGTATCCTTTGTGAAAATAGGTCAACCCTATGTGTTTGACAAAATGTCTCAATGAAATTAGAATCAGTGTAGATTAAAGGCTTGGTAAAAAATTTACATCTGTTTTGTGTAAGTCCTCTATTTTGGAGGTAAAATTTAGAATACGTTTGGATTGGTTGAAAAAGTCTGGAATTTTTTATTGCTCTCTTTATAAGTTATTATGCTGTTAAGTTTAGTATTTCAGGTTATTAGTTGCTATAAGTTGATTTTTTTTTTTTTTTTTTTTTTGGGGTTATCTTTGAATTACAGCAGGTACTATTAGTGAGAATTTGTATTGCAACTCCCAACTAGAACTATGAGTTACAATTTTGTTAATAGAGAACTATAAGCGTTTTGAATTTTGGTTAAGAGTAATGATTTTTACTGATAAGTTCTCTAGAATTTTGGTTTTCTTTTTAAATGTTGTGCTTTTATTTAAGTAATCATTTTAAAAGGTTGAAAATGATGCTGCAACCTATGACTTCACAACATAAAATTATTTTTATTTGAATATATGTAGCGTAAATGGCAAAGCTATGTAATAGCACTCTAATGCTATGCTTTGGATATCACCTTATAATATTAGGTTCTATCTAAAATTTTCTTATGGAATAGATGTATTGAACACATCTTTTATATGTATGTGGGATTGACCTATGTAAGCTCCACATACATATTCATATTGGTATATTCAATTTGTGTTTGCCTATTGGGTTTGTGTGTGACCTTGGATCCTTTCTATCTAATTGTTACTTACTCTCTCTCTCTCTAAAGGTGAAATACTTTGATATGTTGAGTTATTTGGGTTTCGTTTGAATGGTTTCACTGTTTTTTGCAGATAATCTGGTGCCAATCAGGGACTGTTGCTCTACTCAAATTTGTATCTACCTGCCCTTCTAAGAAGCCCTCAAATAGGTCTCTAAAAACCTGATCAGATAATGATTTGATCACACTAATTCCTGCAAGCCTAAGTATGAGTCCTCCATGACTAGTGGTTGCACTTCAAATCCAAGGTTTTCTTTCTTCAATTATATTGAATTGGAAAATTCTAGCTCTTTGTATTATAGATTTATGTTGTTGTTGACTAATTGTTTAATTAAATTTGTTTTCTCATGATCTATTCAACTAATACAGTCCATGAACTTGGTTTAGTTGCTACAGATGTCAAGTTGTATGAAAGTGTGACTATTGTTGTCAAATAGCATTTGTTGGGCCAACTAATGAGCCAAAAAAAAAAAAAAAAGAAGAAGAAGAAGAAGAAGAAGAAGAAGAGAACAATGAGTTAAATGGGAATTGAAACATGTTCTAACATGCCTCTATGCCTCCAGTACACCTAACAATATCATAAATAAAATGTGTTAAATGGGAATGAAAAGACTATTTTTATTCCAATTTAGAACTTGTACAACACGGCGTGTTAGGTGTACTGCAAAGAATCTTTTCATTCCCATTTAAAACATGTACACTGCCTGTTTGAAAAAAAAAAAATCTCAATCCCTCTTGCCTTTATTTTTATTTATTTAGAATTTGATAGTTATACTCTCGCATTATTTTAAGTCAACTTCATGGTTTGTGTCTCTTGGTTTTAGTTGTCATAGGAATTGCTAACATACTAAAACACCACCCGTGCTCTCATCCTACATTAAAACAAAAAATGCTATTGATTGTTAACTAACCAAGAAAATAATATAGTAACATTATCCCATTGCTTTCAATTTATTTCTCCTTCCCCCAATTCCACACAAATACTTTGACATATTTTATCAAACAAGTCCACGCATTACACCACAATGACTCACGAAATGCATTGTATGTAATTGTGGTAGATTTGGTTTTGAATTAGAATTGGTTTTATACTGGTTGAAACCCTAATTTGGGTCCATTTCTATATACATCCACTGGTAAGGTTTTTGTTTTCCCTTTTTAAAATTTGGATTTTGAATATGACTTAGGTTTTGATATTGTAGTGGATTGGTTTTGATTTAGGAAATTGGGTTAGTCTATGGTCAACATAAAAGGGGTTGCGTTAGAGATCATTTGGGAAGAACATGCACTTGGCATTAATTTGTAAAGCGTATTTTGTTGTTGTTGTTGTTGTTTTTTTTTTTTTTTTTCATGTGGTTTTGTGGAAAATTATTTGTGAGTATTAACCTCTTATATGGTATATGTATACATGTTATTTTCATATCTGTAATTGATGTTTTGATCAATTTCACCATTGCCTTTGGTGATTATTATGTATAAGCTACACTTACGTCATCAGTTGAAGGAGTGGTGTTCCTTTGCAAAGCAGCCCATAAATATACAGCTATCAAGTTCATTTTCTTTTGTTCTTCCATGAAGATGAGGGGGATGCATCTCCAAAAAGTTTGATGTGCAAGTTTAAAAGAAAGAGATGAGATTCTAAAAGGAGAATGTTTGGATCTAGATTGTCATAGCATTGAGCAACCGTGATAGCTATTGCGGTTGCTATTGGTTTCTATGTAAATTAAATGCCTACAACAAATATAGATGTGGCAATAGTGTTTATTAGAATTCTTTTGACAGTATTTGATCTCCAAAATACATTAGAGCGAAAATTGAATTTATGTAGTGAGACTGATTTGCCGTTAATATGAAGCATGTTTTCATTGTTGAATTTGGATTTTGACCTTGAGCAAAGTATACATACAAAGGTTGCAATCCTTTGCAAATAGATTTCCCATTGTCTTAATGTTGCTTTAGTTTTCAACATTATTTTCTAAAAAAAAATAGTTTTTTCTTTCTTTCTTTTTCAATGTCTTTTTTTTTTTTTTTTTTTTTTAAGAATTTTCTTGGTGGGAAAATCAGCCTTTCCTTGATTCTTTTAGCCTTTTCTTTTAATGTGAGGTTGATTAACTAAAAATTTATTTAACTAGCCTTTTCTTTTAATGTGAGGTTGATTAATTAAATATTTATTTAACTATCCCGTGCATCGCACGGGTTAGCAACTAGTTTGTTAAATTAATGTGATACATTTTTTCAAAAAGATAATGTGTTTTGTTTATATTGTTACATATTTAGGCAATATGTTAATAATTGAATGAGAGATTGAAAGCTCGATTATGTGTTAAAACACAAGAGCTATTCTGACCCCCAAATTAAAGATTACGGCTCGGTAGATTTTACTCTAACTTAAACTATGTGTGGAATAGAGTAAATGCGAGTGAATAAACAATAAAACTACTCTAAGCCATATTCAACAAAACACAACAGTAAAATAAAAGCTAAGAGTAGGGAAGAAGAATGCAAACACAAGATAACATGCCGATATGTTATCGAAGAGGAAACCAAAGTACTCGGCATAAAACCTCTCCGCCGCCCTTCAAACGGTAAATCGATCCACTAAACAATCAGTTGGGATACACGAATAGCAAGAGACCCTCCAAGCCTAATCTACCCAGTGCACCTGAGCCCTCCAAGCTCCTACTCCAACAAGGCTTCTCGGAACCGTGTCTTGTCTAGCTCTCCGGATCTCGCAATATGCCCGATTGCATCCGCCAAAGCTTGGCTTCTTCCAATGCTTCCCAACAGCACCAAAACCTCACTTGACACTCAAAATGGGCGTGGTAAGTGTTTGGGCTATCAACCTCTCAAGGATATGGAAATTGAAAGGTAGGAGTTGAGAAAAACCACAATGAATTGTGTAGAGAATTGTGCGTATAACAATCTCTCACTCTCAAGGGTTGTGGCTAGGGTTTTCTCTCTAAAAATTTCTCCTCAACATTTATAGGTAATGTGGGTATATATAGTGTGATTAGGGACAGGGTGTATCAGAAATGACAAATTGGCAAAATAGAATGTTTCCTGGGTATCTCACGGGAAGGCCTTACCCGCGAGACACTCGAGAAACCCAGTTGTCACCATCTGTCATGACTCTTCGCATTCCAGTCATGTGCTGAGCACTTGCTTCACTTCTTGGGAAGGCTTCTCGTGAGCTACCCACAAAAACTTCTTGCTCTTCACTTTGCCTTGAGTCTCTCTCTCACACACAACCCTTACAATGAAATCCTACAGAAAATGCAGGATACATAAGATTGAACATAATTACAATCAAATTTTGCACGGAATTAAAACCAACACAAAATAGTTGTAAATCACAACTTTACAGAGATCAATAGCTTAATGATTACTTGATTGTGTACATTGAAAAAAATATAACTAATAACATTAATAGTGAAACTATCATATCACACAACGATTTGAAAATATAGAAACTTATGAAATAAAATTTTAAAACTTATATATTTGTGCATGTTCTTCTTGTGATTTTAATATATTTAAGTTTTATTTTTATTTTTTTTCAATTTAAGTTTTTTAATGAATACCCTGAAAAAATTCCTAAGGCCACCACTAGCTAATATATAACAAAACATTAAAAACTATGGTGATAATAGATGTGATTGATGGTGTCACATCAATAATATAATAAATATATATTTTTAACCCATCAATATATATATATATATATATAATTATTTTTTTGTGTTATTAAAAAGGATTAATGTTAGCGTTTTTAATCTGATGTAACATCAATCATAACTAGAAATTTAACATTTATTATTTATATTATTAAAGCAACATTAATCATGCTCGTTCATCACATTATGTTAGTTTATAAATTATTCATAGAAAGATTTATAATATTTTTTAAAAAAAAATTGAAAAATCAATTAATAAAATTTATGATAAAAAAATTTGTAATTTCTTATCCAAAAATAAAGATTTTACAACAATCCATTCCATTTTTGTTTTTCTTATCTCAGGGAAGATAAGATGCTTGGTCGTATAAAATTTTAATATAGATCATAAAGTAATGCTATTTGAAGTGGGAACCCAATCTCAATGGAATAAAATCAAGTTTTTCTTTAAAGATAATGTTATTTGCTCAAACAGTATAGACTATAGAAAACTTACCTTAGCGAGTGTGCGCGCCCTCATAAGAATACTGGCCAGCAGTTCCATTAGTGTGGTCCTCGTGGCTATCACCATCACTGAATTTATCACGACCAATAAAGGTCAATCTTTCATTCGAGGTGGAAGGACCATTGTACAAGGCTATGCATTGTGCCAGTGTAAACTCTTCCAAATTATGCTGGAAGACAAAGTTCGACCCCACACTTCAGCGCCGACACATCCAAAGTATCGCTTATAAATGAGAATTCAACCCAAGTGCATTTACTCCATTCCGATGAGAGTAACCGATGTTGTATGATTGATTCCCAACGGAATTCACATTGATATATCGAAGCTAATACGTCCTCTTCCCTGATGCGATAAAAAAGTAATGGATTCATGCAACCCAAGTTGTTCTTCAAATGACAAATGACCATATGAGAAAGTCTTGAACCTTGTTTCGTACTAGTGGTGGTCGAATTCTTGTGAAATGAGAAAACAAAAGAAATTGCAAATCCTATCCATTCAGGTCTGTTATACAAATTTGAAGGTAGGAGAATTCTCACTAAATGACAATTATTCTGTTTGGTGAACCGCTTGTTGGGATTTCACGTTGAAGAAAACAGCAATTGAACGTACTAATGGACTTGTGGTGGTCCTAGAAAACATATCGAAAGTGTTAATCAAGCTTGGCTAAGTTTTGTGGCATTTGTTTGCCATTTAACACAATTTTGCCAACAATTTTGATAGTTTTCAAGTTTCTGAAACTATTTTGTAACCTAGCATTTCAAGTCTCTAAAACTCAAGTTTAGTGAAAAAACTCAAGCCTTTAACTCTCAAGTTCCAAGTGCTGGCAAAGGCTGATGTGGATTTTTATCCATGTGGAAGTAAAGTCTCTAAGACTCCAGTTCCGTAAAGTGTAAAATACGAGAAAGAAAGGTAGAGTTACATATTTGGAGAAGAAGAACAAATTAAGAAGGAAGCAGATCTGGGGAAGAGAAGAGATCGTTCCGAAAAGAGAGGTTTAGAGAGAAGAAGAAGGATTGACTTGGTTCTTAAGGGGCTGTTTGGATTTGCTGTTTCCATAACTCATAACTCAAAAATGGTAGGACCCATGGCTGAGAAGTCCATTTGGTTTTTGTTTCCATCACTCAATTCTCTGATTTTTGAGTGATGAGTTATGAAAACTGAAAACACATTTTAGGTGTTTTCAATTCCCATAACTCAGTTTTTAATGGCATTTCTGTAATTAAACCTACACTGAGGGTCCCATGGTTAGAGTCCAGCTGCAACTTTTGACCCTTTTTTTTTTTTTTTTTTTTTTTTTTTTCGGTGAGTTTGGTTTCTTCTTCTTCTTCTTTTTCCTATCACACTAGGTGATCTTCTTCTTCTTCTTTTTTTTCTTTTCCCTTTCACGCTGGGTCTGATCTGGTCTTCTTCATCTTTTTTTTTTTTTTTCCCACTGGGTTCAGTGAGTTTGGGTTTTTGGGTTTTCTTTTTCTTTTTCTTTTTCTTTTTGTTTTTCACTAGGTTCAGCAAGTTTGGGTATTGGGGGTTGAAAAAAAAAAAAAAGAAAAAAAAGGAAAAGAAGAAGAAGTAAAAGCTACACCAAGTTACAGCTATGGGGCTCACAAACAGTTGAAAATTTTGAGTGATGACAAGTTAAGTGATTGTGCCAAACAGGTAGGGTGTAGGGAGTTGGGGTATTTTAAGCGATAAGTGATGAGTGACGAAAATTGACTGAGAAGTGATGAGTGATGAAAAAAAAAAAAACAAAAAAAAAACAAACAGGCCCTAAGTAAGACTCAAGTTCAACATGGGTTTTTTTTTTTTTTTTTTTTTTTTTCCACATAAGATTTTAACACCTTAGAACTCGAGTCTCTAAGACTCAAGTTCCTTCATTGATCTCAAGTCTCTGAGATTCGAGATGCTACTAAACATATATGTTTACAAAATCTATCAACTAACAAAATTTTTAGCAAAATCAGGCTATATGGAAAAAAAAAAAAAAAAAAAAAAATCCAAGTTTTGTGTGATAGTAAGTATAAATGAGGTTCAAAAAAGTTGCTTGTCATATCCTAGCTTGAAATCCATGTTCAAAGCGGAAATTTATTGTTTATAGAAAGAAAATGTTAAAGGTATTATTATATAGAGCTTATAAACTAATATCACAATCAATATGATTGATAGATTTCAATAACATAATAAATAAATACCTAAAATTTTTTTTGCAAGTGATAATATAGTTATTAACATTGTTAGGTTCTAAGACTTTAGGAACTAATGTATTAGAACTTCAATTTAGTCTAGGTTTAAACTTGCTTAAAGTTTGGTTTAAATTAAGTTTGGAATCAAGTAATTGCAGGAAATTACTATTCAGTTTTTGCAAGGCTTGATCGATCGAAAATTAGATTCGATCGATTGAAAGTCACAAATCAACAAACGTAAAAGGCCATAACTTATCCGTTTGAAGCCCAAATCGCGATCCGTTTTTTCCAGTATTTAAAGAACATCATAAGCTAACCCTAGGTAGGGTTTTCAAGGCTTTTCAGAGAGAGAAGAGTTTGCCTCTTTCGTATCTAGGGTTTTGCACCCAAAAAGCTCTCTCATGTCTTCTACCGGTGTTATTCCTTGAAGAATCTCAAGATCCGGTGTTGTAGAAGTTGCTATCTTCTCTAGTCATCAAAGGTGTTGATGATCTAAACCTTCAAGGGTGGTCTTCAAGTCACAAACAGGAGAGTTTGTGTTGCTAAACCTTTGAGTGGGATCTTAAAGTCACAAATGTGGGTGTTTGTGTTTTCCAAAGGCCAAGGAAAGAAGTAGTCTATGGACTCAGAGCTGTCACATAGTCATGGTAGTAAGTTTTCTACTCGACGTAGCAATAGGATGTTAGTGGTCTAAGTCTTATTGTACATGTTAGGTTCTAAAGATTTAGGATTTTATGTATTTAGAACTCTAATTTGTATTGTTGGCAAACCATGATCAAAACAGGTTATTTAGTCTTGTTTAGACTTGCTCAAAGTTGGGTCTTTCATGTAAAGTTGGAATCGAGTGGCTGCAAATGCATTGGTGCATTTCGGCCTGGCTCGATCGATCAAAGGAAAGGCTCGATCAATCGAATCTCGGGCAGAATATTTTTCTGTAGAATATTCCAGCTCAGCCCTAACTCATTAAACGTTTTGGGTTTTCTGTTTTTACCCTAGGTATATAAAGAAAAACCCTAGCCACGTTTTTAGAGTTGCTTCAGTTGTATTGTTGCTCATACATTGCGGTTTTGTGTAAATCTCTTGTGAGATCTAGAGGAGCTTTCCTTTACACAAAGCTTAGGGTTTTTGAGATAGAGATAGTATCAACATCTTGATGATCAACTCGGTTGCTACCATTGAAGCTTAAAGAATATCAAGCGTGGGTGCTTGTAGCTGATTGAAGAATTCAAGAAAGAAGGAGTCCGTGGATTCGGAGCTTGCACGTGGTCGTGTCAGTAAGTTCTACTGGTGGGTAGCATTAGGAAGTCAAGCGAAGAGCTTGTAGTCCTTCTGTATGAACTTCGATTCTTTCATAGTGAATTCAGGTTTGCCTTGAGGATCGGTGGGTCAAATCCTCCCCAGGTTTTTACCGTGTGGTTTTCTGGGTGATCATATCATTGTGTCTTTTATTATTCCGCTGCTTTATACTTTTAATATGATTATTTGATTGCTTTAACCTAAAATTGCATAATTTGACTAAGTAACAACTTGGCTAATTAACTAAGCTAACCAATCTGGTTGTTTTAAGGGGTCTAAAACCGTTCAAGTGGTATCAGAGCAGGTAGCTCTCTTGTAAGAGATTTTTTGATCTCTGAGCTGATCCTTGACCCCTGTTGTCATGGAGCATGGACACTCTCTTGTTGTTCCTCCTCACTTTGATGGGAACAACTATGCTTATTGGAAAGTAAGGATGAAAGCATTCCTAAAATCTATTGATGAGAGAGTTTGGAATTCCGTTGAATACGGATGACAGAAGCCCACTACTCCTGTGAGTGAGTGGCAAACTTCTGAAAAAGAAGCAGCAGGCTTCAATAGCAAAGCTATGAATGCCATTTTCAATGCTGTTTCTATGGAGAAATTTAAGAGGATCTCAAATGTTGAGGTTGCTCATACTGCTTGAAAAATCCTCCAAACTGTGCATGAAGGCACAAAGGCAGTTAAGATCAATAAACTGCAGCAATTGACTTCTAGATTTGAAAGCATTAGAATGTCTGAGGATGAAACTTTTGATGAATTCTATGCTAAATTGAATGACATTGTTAATTCTGGTTTTAATTTGGGTGAAATCTATGATCAACCTAAAATTGTTAGGAAGATTCTTAGATCTTTAACTGAAGACTTTAGACCCAAAGTGACTGCCATTACTGAAAGCAAGGATGTGGACTCCATCCTTGTTCAATGGCTCTTAAGTCAGTTGATGATGTTGATGGTGGTGGATTTGATGATGAGCTATCTTCTACAGAGATTACGTACCTTGCCAAGAACTTTAAAAACTTTCTTAGGAATACCAATAGAAAGGCAAGAGATACAAACACTGCTGAACCTAGAAATTTTAGGAAGAATGATCCCACTAAAATGAATAACTTTGAAAAACCTAGAGAAAAAGTAGGTCAATCTTCAAATAATTTATTGGGTCCTCAGTGTTTTGGCTGTCAAGGGTATGGTCATGTGAAATCTGAATGTCCTACATTCTTGAGGACTAAGGGTAAAGCTATGGCTGTAACCCTTAGTGATAATGAGGTTTCTAATGATGAGTCCTGATGTGATGAGGATGGAAACTTCATTGGTTTCACTGCTACAGCTGTAGTCAATGAAAGTGTATCTGTTGAAGAGAACCTTTCTGATGAGGAACTCTCTGAGGATGCAGATCTTCAAGAGGCCTACAATAAACTTTGCAAAATTGCTGCAAAAGATGCTATGAATGTTGAACTTGGCTTGAAGAAAATTGAATCTCTTGAGCTTGAAAAGAAAAATTTGCTTGTTAAACTATTTGATGCAAATGATCTTTTGAACAATGTTAAGTCTGAGAACATGCTTTTGCTTGTTAAAGTTAAAACTTTGGAACATGATTTATCTGTTGCTAGATCTGCTAGTTCTAAACTTGATCATATGCTGAATGTTCAAAAGTATCCTTCTGATAAATCTGGGTTAGGATATGTTGAAAGCATCTTTGATTCTGCACCATATTCCACGAATTTTGTTCCTTCTTCTTCTTCTGAACCTTCCGTGAGTGAGGTTGTGAGTGAAACTGTCAAACCCCCTGTGAGTGAGGTTGTCAAACCTGTAGAAGTTTCACCTCCTAGGAAGATTAGGGTTGATATGAGAGAGTAAAGCTAAGGATTCTACCCTTTCTAAGGACAAGATGCATGGTAAACCTGCTTGGGTTTGTCATTATTGTAGAAAGTCTGGTCACATTCGTCCAAAATGTTACAAGCTTCAAGCTGCTAAGAGAGCAAACAAACTAAAGGTGCCTGTGCCTCAAGCACAAGATCCTATGGCACTTATTGGTGAATTGGTAAAGGCGTTGAACCTTTATTCCAATCCTGGAGTTGGAAATCACTCGAATGTGAATAAGAACTCCAATGCTCGTGCTGCATCTAAAAGGTTTTGGATGCAAAAGACTCGTCCTAATTGAGTCTTTCTGACATGGTCCTTGTGCTTCACTGCTCTATCCTATGTGACCATTGTTCTTTGGTATTTGTGTTTTTTTTTTCTAGGATTTGCATTGCATTACATTCATGCATTTCATTCTAGGATTTATTTGTTTTCTTTTTTTTTTTTTTTTTAAAAAAAAAAAAGGGAAAAAGCAAATTGTGTTTGGCATTATTTTTCTTGGTTTTTGAAAAACAAGGTTGGTCAATTTATTTACACATAACATGTCTTATGTACCTTGTTTAACTTTGATGAGCTTATTTATTGCACTCGACTAGTTGAAACTTTGTAGTGCATGTTGTGTGGGAAAGATGTTTATGGTGTTTATCACTTTGTCTTAATCTTGAAGTCACATGTTATTTGACTGTCGGACTAGATCCTTTTGAGAAAGGCATAAATAACCATCTCACCACTGTTCACTAGCCAATCATGAACACCTTAGTGCATATCATAAGATTTTGTGCTCGAGAAAGTATAGCACATGCACAAAAAGAACATAAGGTGTAGCCTCGGCTTAACTGCTTAATGCTTAAAATTGGTGTGTATTATTAGGCTTGATGCCAATTCACTTAATTAAAAACTGGTGTGTACTATTAGGCTTGATGCCAATTCACTTAATTAAAAACTGGTGTGTACTATTAGGCTTGATGCCAATTCACATAATTAAGAGGCTAAATTCAAGAAACTTACATGATTGCAAGCTTATGTTCTAGGAGATGTGGGAGTTATATGATGTAACTCTTTAGGTGATAGTCTCTTTTAAATTCTATGTGATGAATTTTGTAGACTTTGTGATTGATTACTATTCACATATCACCTCACATGTTTCTCAAACTTTTGCTAGTTTGCAGACACTACACGAGTTACTCTTTGCTAAACACTGTACATGTTATTGTGTGTGTTTTTGGTCTGGCCAACCAAGTTTGAAAATATCTTGAGAATTATGCAAAACATTATTTTGCCTGAGAAAATAAAGGAAAAACTGGCTGAAAATTTCTTTGGAGAAACTGGGATTACAAATTTTAGGTTTTTGAAAAATCATTCCATTTCATCTCATATTCATGCATTATGGTTCAGTGATTTCAATGCTTTGAGGAGTTTTTTTTTTTTTTTTTTTTTTTTTTTTTTTTTTAAAAAAATTTGGTTTGAGGTTTTCAAAATTGGAATTTTTCTGAAAATACTGTGATCCGCTGCCTGCTTCGATCGATCTAGTCTGTTTTTCGATCGATCGAAACTTTTAAAATTTCTTTTATAAAATTTCTAAGTGACTCGATCGATCGAAAGTAATTTTCGATCAATCGAAAGTCATGAATCAGCTTTTTAAAAACAATATTCTTTGACTGATTCTTCACCTTTTCAAAAGTGTTTTTCAAACTTTTCTTTCTCTCTCCGACTTGGCACGGATCTACAGCGAATTTTTGTCGTTTTCCTCCAAATTTTTTGCAAGATTTCTCTTTCCTCAAGCCGGTAAGTCTCTTTTGCCCCTCCTTTTTGAGTTTATTCGCATTTTTCATGCATTTTTCATGCATTTTCCCTCAAATTTTCGGACCTTTCTATATTTGGGATTTTTGATGTTTCAAGCAAAATCTTGTGCAATTGATCAATGGGTTTTTATGGGGACATGTTCTCAACTTGATTGTGATAGTTTAATTTGATCAATTTTGGTTTTTGTGAGAAATTGAAATTCTAGGGTTTATGTTCAAGTTCCGAATTGGGGATTTTGTTCAATTGAGTTGAAATTGATGAAATTGGCTTGTTGATTGGATGTAATTAGGCATTATAATCTATGAGTAATGTTTTGTAATGCTTAATTTATCCATGTACTTCAAAATTTTTCAAGTGGTTTTCAAATTTTTGGGGTTTTTGTTCGAAACTCTATGCTCAAGCCAATTTTGTGCAATTGAACTTAATTTTGAACTTTGTTTACTGCATTAGTACATGCATCATGCCATTTTAAATGTTCATGCATCATATAGATTTTTGCTCTATATTTTTTTGTGCTAACTTGCAATCTGCCCTTGGTTTTTTATTTTTTTTATTGTTGGTTTTCTCTTGTGTCTCTGTCCTTTCCTTAGCATCATGCCTAGGAAAACTAGAGCTCGTAGGTCTGTCGCCGCCTCTACCCCTTCCCCTCCTCCCTTTGACCGAGAGAAATTCCCCAGTGAGAAAAACCATGAGGTTTATGATAAGTTGAACCTTAAGAGAAAAATTTGGTCTGAGCGTTTTGTCATTCTAGATGAGCTAGATCCTGCCATTAGGGCAAATTTTGAGCGTCGGGGCTGGTTACCATTGGTGGATATTTCTGATCCTCCTTCACTTGCTACCTTGATTAGAGAGTTCTACTCGAACATCTCTATCCGCATCTATGATTCCAACACTTTAGTAAAGAGTTGGATACGAGGCGTAGAGTACGCTATTACTCCTAAGGTAGTGGCTGATGCTCTAGGGGTACCTTTGGTACAGTACCCTGTCTATCCATATGATAAGTCTCCAGTTTTGAGTGATGTTGTGTCTTACATCACTGGGTCATCTATCCAGTAGGGTTCTGATCCTCGGATCACCACTGCTGAGCTTTCTGAGCTTCACTATCTTTTCTTTAGGATAGCTTGTCACTCCATCTGGCCCATTTCTCATCTTCACACCATTCCTCTCGAGCGGTGTGTATTTTTGTACGCTCTTGTCACTGATGCTCCTATCAGTTTTCCCCACTTGTTCCTTCATTCTTTGAACGAAGTGTATAGGAGTTCATCTTCTGCTCATGCACTTATTCATCCTATTTTTATCCATAGGATTCTTCTTTATTTAGGTTTAAAGGATTTCCCTTCCTTAGAGCCTGTGCATGTCATCGGTCCCTTAGGTGCCTCTTTTCTTAGACAAAGGGTTGCTCACCTTCGAGCTGGCTCTAAACACCCTTGGTCTGAGCCTTCTAGGTCCGCACCTCCTCCCTGTTCTTCTACAGGTCCTACTGGTGAGGCTGTTCCTGATCCTGCTGCTGCTGCTACTGCTGTTCCTCCACCTCCATCGGATGACTTTGATATCTGTCGTACTTTGGAGACTGTCATGACCGTTCAGGCGGCTCATGGTCAGCTTTTGGTGGACCTTTTTGATGAGATCCGAGCTTTGCAAGCTGATCTAGCGCGTATGCGTTCACCCTCACCACCTCCTTTTGATGATGGATTGTGATTGCCCTTTGGCATTCCGTCACAAAAAGGGGGAGTAGAGTTTGTAGAGGAGTTTTGTAGTTAGGGAGATTTTGTTGGTTTTTTATTTGTTTTGTGGAGTAGATTGTATTTAGGTGCTTCACCTTGTATATCATTTTTTGGGATATTCATATTAGGGGGAGTAACATTGATTGATATACATGTTTTTTATTTGATTCTTGTTTCTTTGGATTCACTGTTTATTGATTTATATTCTATGAGTTATTCATTGATATATTTCTTTATTATGTGTTGTGTGAATCATGCAAGAATGTTATACCTGTTTATATACTATTTTCTGTCACACATGCGTTTATGCGTTTGTTGAGTATTTCAGGAATATACAGGTTGATTCAATTGAGCTGCTGTCTATACTTGCAACTGATGGATAGTAGTTAGGATTGAATTTTGATTTTATGAGCATTATTTTGTAAAGGGCTTATTACTTGTAAACTTTGAGCTTTTAGTTTGTGTTTTGTCACGGATTGCCAAAGGGGGAGTTTGTTAGGTTCTAAAGATTTAGGATTTTATGTATTTAGAACTCTAATTTGTATTGTTGGCAAACTATGATCAAAACAGGTTATTTAGTCTTGTTTAGACTTGCTCAAAGTTGGGTCTTTCATGTAAAGTTGGAATCGAGTGGCTGCAGATGCATTGGTGCATTTCGGCCTGGCTCGATTGATCGAAGGAAAGGCTCGATCGATCGAATCTCAGGCATAATGTTTTTCTGCAGAATATTTCAGCTCAGCCCTAACTCATTAAACGTTTTGGGTTTTCTGTTTTTACCCTAGGTATATAAAGAAAAACCCTAGCCACATTTTTAGAGTTGCTCCAGTTGTATTGTTACTCATACATTGCGGTTTTGTGTAAATCTCTTGTGAGATCTAGAGGAGCTTTCCTTTACACAAAGCTTAGGGTTTTTGAGATAGAGATAGTATCGACATCTTGATGATCAACTCGGTTGCTACCATTGAAGATTAAAGAATATCAAGCGTGGGTGCTTGTAGCTGATTGAAGAATTCAAGAAAGAAGGAGTTCGTGAATTCGGAGCTTACACGTGGTCGTGTCAGTAAGTTCTACTGGTGGATAGCATTAGGAAGTCAAGCGGGGAGCTTGTAGTCCTTCTGTATGAACTTCGATTCTTTCATAGTGAATTCAGGTTTGCCTTGAGGATCGATGGGTCAAATCCTCCCCAGGTTTTCACCGTGTGGTTTCCTGGGTGATCATATCATTGTGTCTTTTTATTATTCCACTGCTTTATACTTTTGATATGATTATTTGATTGCTTTAACCTAGAATTGCATAATTTGACTAAGTAACAACTTGGCTAATTAACTAGGCTAACCAATCTGGTTGTTTTAAGGGGTCTAAAACCGTTCAGTACAAACTTCAATTCTTTCATAGTGGATTTGCTTTTTACTTTGAGGATAGATAGGTTAAATCCTCCCTAGGTTTTTTACCGGTTTGGTTTTCCTAAGTGATCATATCGTCGTGTTCTTTATTTTTCGCTGCTTTACATGATATGATTGTTATTGTTTTAACCTTGATCTGAATAATAAACCTAAGTATTCACTTGCTTAATTAATTAGGTTAAACAATTTAGTTTATAGGGATCTAAAAACGTACAAGTGGTGTCAGAGTGGGTTAGCTCTTGTTTTAGGTTATTATACTTAGAGTTGATCCTTGATCCCTGTTATCATGGATAATTTTAAGTGTCTTACTATTTTTGATTGTGATGATTTGAATAAAAATGACACTATTGTTTTAGTTGATCTTTTTAAGGCTTGTGAAAGGAATTTGCATGATTTCAGTCTTTCTTAAAAGATTGGTGTAATCCCTCGAATACACTCTACTTCACATGGATTTTCACCTACAAAGGCAAAGACTCGTGCTATATGGGTGAGAAAATATTCTCTAAAGTGAGTGTTCTTGACTTGTCCCTGATTTAATTCTTTCAATTATTTGTGGATATATATATATATATATATATTTTTAGGATGACATGAATTATAATATCTCTCTCTTGATTTAGAACATGCTTGACATTGTGGAGAAACTTGAATAGTATGTGTTGCATAAGTGCTAAGCTATTTCTGATTTTGTGTGAGTATGTACTACTTTGTACATGTACTCATGGGTTAATTAAGAAATTGACATTTCTTGTTTGTGTACCCTCTATAGCTTAGTTAAAGCACTATCACGCATAGCATTGCATTGTGCATTTAGCATAATGTGTGCTTTTTGTTTTTGGTCATAACTTTTTTTTTAAAAACCAAAAAGATTTTATATGTTTTGTAATTACACATCATGAATATGTAATTGAGGTTGGCCTATTATCTTTGCATAACATGCCTGTCTACCTTGTTTAGCTTGGATGAGCTTATTTTTTCTGCACTTTGCTAGTTTTAGCTATGTAGTGCATGCTGTGTGGGAGTTGTTTATAGTTTTTGATCACATGATCTTGATTTTGAAGTCACATGCTATTGATTGTTAGGACTAGAACTTAATGAGAAAGGCATAAATAACCATCTCACCACTGTTTGCTAGCCAATCATGAACATTTTAGTGCATATCATAAGATTTTGTACTTGAAAAAGTGTAGCACATGCACAAAAAGAATATAAGGTACAACCTCGGTTTAATAATAAAATTGGTGTGTACATTATCTGGCTTAAATAACAATTTCACAATGAAATAAAAATGGTGTGTACATTATGAGGCTAAAAAAAATTACATGATTGCAAGCTTGTTTTCTAGGAGATATGAGAGTTATATGATGTAACTCTTTAAGTGATAGTCACTTTCAAATTTATGTGATGAATAATGTAGAAATTGTGATTGATTACTATCTAAATATCACCTCACTTGTATCTCTTGCTTTTACAAGTTGCACACACTTCACAAGTTATTCTTTGCTAAGCTTTATACATGGAATTGTGTGTGAATCTAGTTTGGCCATCCAAGATTATGTTTTCTATGGTGTTTGATGCAAAATATGTTTAAGGGTTGGCAAAAATTGTGTTTTTGATGATTAAAAACCTTGTTTTGAAGTTCTGGGTTGAAAACTCATGTTTTTGAAAAACATTTAAACTCAGTCTCATGCATTTCATTCATGAAATCAATTGTTTTAAGTGTTTTCTGCATAAACTTCTGCAGTTTTTCAAAAAAATTCAGTTTTCCAGAATTTGGTTGATTGAATGTGTTTTTTGACCGATCGAAAATCCCTTGTTTTTTAATCAATGCTCTCTGTCTGACTCGATTAGTATTCGATCGATGCTCGACCGATCAAAACCAAAAAATTTTCAATTTCTAAATTTTTGACCAAATTTTTTTCATGCATCATTTGTGTTTAGGATTCACATGCATAGCATTGTTTTCTATATCCATCTTGCCGTTTTGCAGTCATATCTCTCATTGTTTTCACACATAACATACATACACTTTGCTAAATTGGGTACTCAACTTGATTTCAAATTTGATTGATTAATTTTTGAGCCCTATGTAGATTTTAGTATATGCTATTTTGATGTGTGAACTGCAGAAAATATTTCTCTTAAGAGATATGATGGATAATCAATGTGCAAATATTTTCTCTTAAAGGACATTGCATGCATATGTTTATGGGTCACATAGTGTCAAATTTGCATTTATTGAAAGAGAGAATATTTTTTTCATGTGTATCATCAACTTAGTTTTTAAGTTTGGTTTGTGTCTTTTTATTTATCCCCACCTCCTAAATTTTTCCCCAAAACTGTTTTTCCCAAAACTTGTTTTGTTTTTCCTATTTTTATAGGGGGAGAAGCTTGTTTTTAACCTTTGTTGTTCATAGGGGGAGTTGTTGCTCTTCATAGGGGGAGTTGTCTCTATTTTCTATAGAGTTGAATTGTTTTGTGTTCCCTTAATTCTCTATTTTCTCTTGACTTTTGTTGCATATGTTTTTTATTTACTCTTTGTTTGAGTTGTCTTTGTCAATACGTGAGAAAAAGGGGGAGAAATAGATGAAATGTGGGAATCCTGTTTGTTTTGTTTAGGGGGAGTTGAAATTGTTTTTGAAAGGGGGAGAATATAAAAGTTTTTGATGTATCTAACTTAGGGGGAGAGTTAGTTTACTTTTGTTTTTATATTGTGCTTCATTTTGTTCATTTGTTTAGAGTTAGTTTACTTTTGTTTTTATATTGTGCTTCATTTTTTTTATATGTTTATCTGTCTTTCTTTCCACACTTGCTGTGATAGGAAAGACAGGTACATTCTGATCATGACCTTCTACCTCTTCTCGCAACTTCTAGGTTAGGAGTCTTAGACTGGGATTTATGATGTATTTGGGCAATAATATGTTATTGGGCTATTTTTACTTTGAGCATTTTATTTTGAGTAATGTGTTTTGTCACGGATTGCCAAGGGGGAGATTGTTAGGTTCTAAGACTTTAGGAACTAATGTATTAGAACTTCAATTTGTTTATGTGGGCAAACCATGATCAAAACATTTAGTCTAGGTTTAGACTTGCTCAAAGTTTAGTTTAAATTAAGTTTGGAATCGAGTAATTGCAGGAAATTACTATTCAATTTCTGCAAGGCTCGATCGATCAAAAATTAGATTCGATCAATCGAAAGTCGTAGATCAGCAAAAATCAACAAACGTAAAAAAGCCATAACTTATCCGTTTGAAGCCCAAATTGCGATCCATTTTTTCCAGTATTTAAAGGACATCATAAGCTAACCCTAGGTAGGGTTTTCAAGGCTTTTCAGAGAGAGAAGAGTATGCCTATTTTGTATCTAGGGTTTTGTACCCAAAAAGCTCTCTCATGTCTTCTACCAGTGTTATTCCTTGAAGAATCTCAAGATCCGGTGTTGTAGAAGTTGCTGCCTTCTCTAGTCATCAAAGGTGCTAATGATCTAAACCTTCAAGGGTGGTATTGGAGTCACAAACAGGAGAGTTTGTGTTGCTAAACCTTTAAGTGAGATCTCAAAGTCACAAATGTGGGTGTTTGTGTTTTGTAAAGGCCAAGGAAAGAAGTAGTCCATGGACTCGGAGCTATCACATGGTCGTGGTAGTAAGTTTTCTACTAGAGGTAGTAATAGGATGTTAGTGGTCTAAGTTTTATTGTACAAACTTAAATTCTTTCATAGTGGATTTGCTTTTTACCTTGAGGATAGCTAGGTTAAATATTCCCCAGGTTTTTTACCGGTTTGGTTTTCCTAGGTGATCATATCATTGTGTTCTTTATTTTTCGCTGCTTTTTATGATATGATTGTTATTGTTTTAACCTATATCTGAATAATAAACCTAAGTATTCACTTGTTTAATTAATTAGGTTAAACAATCTAGTTTCCAGGGATCTAAAAACGTACAAAAATCATTCAAAAATAATTGAAGGAATTAATTGACTTCGTAATAATCATTGCTAAAGTGAATAAAAGAACTCATTGTAGTTTTTTTTTTTTTTTTTTTTGAGATACAAGATAGGAGAACTCATTGTATTTAAAGAGAAGTATATATGTGGGATCTATTTAGCTCAATTATTGAAGATTCTTATCATCGAATAAAAGATTAGGTGTTCAAAACCCACTTATAACAAAAACCGATTGGTGTTTTTGCTTGATAATAAGAGCAATCATTATAGAGTGACCACCATAAAAGTTGAAGTACATATATTCAAGGATTATTTTTATAGAAGTTGTGTTCATTCAAAGTGAAAATTATTTGAAATTGATTTCACATTGCCAAGTTTCAAAATTCTTGATTTTTAAGGTGTCAAAAAATTTGTGGTTCTCGTACACTATAGACCATTTTTGTGTTGATTTGTATGTTTAATTGCTTGGCTGACTATGGGGTTCTAGTTAGTTCAATTAGTAAATAAGATAGTATTTCAAACATATATATATGTTTGAAATACTATCCTACTTATCAAAAAAAAAATTATTTGGTTGAATGATAGAATTGGGTTATGTGGATCTTTAACAAACTAGTCAAGATCAACCAGATGTATTATTTTCTGATATCATATTCCAGCCAAATTCATACCTCTATTACCTCCTTCATTGAGTTTTTTTTTTTTTTTTTTTTTCACCACTCTTTATTTTATGTCTTTCTCTACCTTCATTTTTTCCATTTGACTTAAGTTGTTTTCAATAGTGCCTTAATCACTTCCTCTACCCATAAACAAGCCATTTCAGGCAATTTTCTCTCATCTATTTATCAATAGGAGGCCACCCTTATCTTTAAGTGACTCTCCTCATTTGAAATCCTATCTTTTTTTATATTTCATTTTTCCATCTTAATATTTTTTAATTTCGATTACATTCATTTCATAAATGTGTTGCTTCTTAACAGCCCAACATCTAGTATCATTAAATAAAGCATGTCTTATAGATTTCTTATAAAACTCTCTCTAACTTAATATATGTTTTAGATCTTAATGGGTTTCTCCCCTTTATCTACCTTACTTTTATCCTATGATTCATCATCTTCAATCTCTCAATCTTCATAAATTACTAATACAATTATATTAAATGTTTTCGCTATTTAGTATGTTTTGATCATCAAGCATTACAACTCCTTATCTTTGTATCTACTATTACTAAACCAATATTCCTACTATGTTTATTCATACTTAGTCAAAAGAATTTACATTGGCTTTGTCTAAGGGGTGAGGAGAGTGAACTAGAGGGAAGAGGGTGGAGGTGTTTAGTTAACTTTGTTTGATTTTTGGTTTCTCAAAAAAAAAAAAAAATCCTTTTTTGATTTTATTTTTATTTTTATTTTTGAAGAGAGGTAATGGATTTGAGGGGATTTTGAAAGGCAACATACCCCACCATATCCCTCATTTTTAAATTTCCAAATTTGGGAAATTTAGAAAAAAAGGTGAGGGCTCCACTTTTATTTTTTAAAAAATAAAGTATTAACGTTTCTCTTATAATGTCAATTCATATATATTTTTTCTTTAAATTGAACAAAAGAGGGGTATAATTATCAATTTATATGATGTCTTACTGTTCCTTCTCCTTCCTACTTGTATAAAACCCTATTTCAACCTTAATTTTGTGAGAAAGGAAGATGACCACTAAAACATCAAGAAAAAACTTGAGAGAATGGATCCTAGTCTTCCAACACTCTGTAATTGAACATCCTTGAGAGTTTGAGTACACCAAACGCAAAGATCACCTTCATTGTGTTGACCGTTTAGCTAAAACCGTAGAGACGTTATCAAATCTTAAAAAATTAAAAATAAATAATAAAAAAAGTAACCTAAATTAGAGTTATAAGAAAGAAAACAAAATCCAGAAAATGAAGGTTAAGAGAGAGAGAGAGAGAGAGTACTTACCTTTTTTTGTACAAAAAAATATGGAATAGATGGGAGAAACGATACCAAATTTATTCAAAATAATATGGGGATAAAGAAGAGTCAAAATAGTAGATAAAGGAAAGGATCAAAGAAATGTAATGGAGAAATAAAGAGACACAGAGAGAGAGGAGAAAAATTGGAGGAAGAGTAACTATAAATGTGTACTAATAGGGACAAGATGCAAATAAGAGGTTGAAAATAAGTGGATAATGTGGCACAATTTTATTACATGTACATTCTATTATAATTTACATTTAGGCTACAAAATGTATCAAGTCATGGCAGTAAGAAATGATGATCTTGTGATGATTAATAAATTACGACTAGCATGTAACCGGCACTATACGCAGCTACAATTCTACATATACTAAGATTTGTCGATTATATATTTAGCTATAGTAATTTATTTAGATTGTATTTTTTTTTTTTTTTTAGTTTCTTTTACTTGTTATTTAACTTAAACCATGATAATTTCATCTAACTTTTTGTTAACATGTATTTTTAATATTCTATCGTACTATTTAAGGAGGTGTTTCAATCCTAATTAACTAGTATATACTTGCAATTTATTCAATAAAAAATATTTATCATTTTTTTGGGGTACTAAAACTAAACTTATAAATTACTCACATAGTATTTCTAGCATGTTACATGGTCCATAAAATGCCCCATATTATTCTAGGATCAGCCTTAAGGTAGTTCAGATCACAGATAGTTATACAAAAAGTGATTAGATTAATTAGTTGTATGATAGGTTTCTTTATATGGTTCATTTATATAAGACTCTTCGTGTTTTTCAATATATAATTAACTTGACAAAAAAATTAAAAATTGAACACATGGCACAAAATTGAATCTCAATTTAGAATCTAATTGTATTTTCTTTCAACTTTGGCTTTATATATACTGGCTTGTAACCCCATGCATATGCATGGATACACTTAAAGATATACAATAAGATGCATAATATAATTCCTATATATATAATTTAAATACTATTGACAGTCATTTTTATATTTTGTTAACTCTTTAAAAAAAAATTGTAAGGATATTATTAGGTATAAAATGTAAATTGTCCATATATTTTTAAAAATTATTGTGAAGCACTTTTTTTTTTTTTAATGATTAATTTATTTTAGACTCTTTGGTTTTTTTTTTTTTTTTTGATACAAAATGCGCAAGTTTTATTGAACTGGGGAAAATAACAAAGCGTCTTGAATCACCAACGATTCAATGAAAGATGGACAATCCTCCATCCAGGTTACAAAAGAGTCTAAATCTTTAGCATAAGCAGCTAAGATATGAGCTGGCTTATTAGCCTGTCTTCTCACATGCAGTGATTCAAAAGTGCGAAAAGCATGAAGTCTTCGGTGGGTCCCAAAGATTAGACTTGAGATGGAAGTCGGTGCAGCTGTAGGGTCCAGAAGGGCATGCCATGCATTGCGTGAATCTGTTTCAAGTATAATATCCCTGATACCAACCTCCCATGCAAAAAGAACAGCTTCGTCCATGGCCTTGGCTTCAGCCTCCAAAGGTCCCAACGGCAAAGGAAGGTGTTTGCTCATGGCAGCAATCACGGATCCTTCATGGTCACGAATAAGCACTCCGATGCCAGTTGTACCAAGGTTTGAGAAAACTGCAGCATCCACGTTTACTTTGTACCAAGGGAACGCCGGTGGAACCCATCTAGTGTCGGAGTCGTCCTTGAACAGTGGTGGACGAAGATGAGCATGATGGTACTCTAGAAGCAAAACTCGGGCTTTGTGGACAATCTCGTGGGGGGATTGGCAAGCATTGCCCAGCCGAGCTTTGTTTCTATTGAACTAGATACTCCATGCCGTGGTGACCGTTAGCTCTAATAGTTCAGAGCACATGTGCTGCTTGAAAATCAGATGCCAAAGGAGATCCTTGAAGTGCATGAAACTGAGTCCGTTGCTATCAAACGGGATATCCGAAGTGTTCCAAACTTTCTTAGTGGAAGGGCAGTCCCAAAGAAGATGTCCCACCATTTCTGGCTCACTATTACAGGTTTCACAAGTTGGTGAGTCAAGGACATGACGATGGCAGAGGTTGGCTTTTGTGGGGAGAATATCTTGACATGCTCTCCAGGTAAAAAGCTTTATCTTGCTTGGAGTATGGAGATTCCATATTTTTCTCCAAAAGCTGGTGTGGAGTGCGCTATTGGAAGTTTCCTCAACCGGGTTACACTGAGTCATGGAGATGGCCACCTTGTACACACTGTTCACCGTGAAGTTTCCTCTGGGAGTATAGGCCCAAACAAGCTTATCTCTTGGCTTGTGGCGACTGAGTGGAATGCCTAAGATGGAGGTGACATCCACGGGTAGGAACAATTGTTGGATCATGTGGACATTCCAATCGCCATTGTCTGGGTTGATGAGGGAGCTTACCATGGCGTTAGCCAAATGAGAGGGTGGAGGTGTCAACACCCGAAAGGTGGAAGGTTGTGGCAACCACCGGTCAGTCCACATTGCAATGGACTCCCCATTTCCAACCTGCCAACGGCAGCCTATTTTCACAACCATTTGAGCCGAAAGGATGCTGCGCCATGCATACGATGGTCGTGAACCCAACTCAGCATGTAGGAAATCTGTTTGTGGGAAATAACGTGCCTTTAGGACTCGGTGAACTAAGGAGTTTGGGTTTTTTTCCAGACGCCAGCCTTGTTTAGCAAAAAGTGCTAAATTGAAATCTTTCAGGTCCCGGAAACCAAGCCCACCCTTATCTTTAGGGGCACACATTTTCTCCCAACTAAGCCATGCCATTTTATTTTTCCCATCCTTCATGCCCCACCAAAATCTTCAGATTATTCCGGTCAAGTCATCACATAGAGAGTCTGGAAGTTTGAAGACACTCATAATGTATGTCGGAATAGCCTGTGCAACTGCCTTTATCAGTACCTCTTTCCCGGCCTGTGATAGTAGTTTTTCCTTCCACCCGGATAGTTTGTTATCAAGCTTCTCTTTTAAGGCTCTGAAAGTGTTTTGTTTTGATCTACCCACTAGTGATGGTAAGCCCAGATAAGTTTCATGTTGTCGAATCACCTCTGCTCCAAAGCGATTTTTTATGGCTTCCTGTATGTCATGTGGGGTATTTCTGCTAAAGAAAAGGGATGTCTTGTCCTTGTTGAGCTGTTGGCCTAACGCCTGTTCATACACTGTCAAGAGATGCTCAAGATGGCTGCATTGTTCTGGTGTTGCTTGACAAAAGATGATACTGTCGTCAGTAAAGAATAAATGTGAAATCCGAGGACCAAGAGGACAAGCCGAAACACCTCTAAGGAGATCCTGTGATGTGGATTGATGCAGGAGTGCTGATAATCCTTCTGCACAGATAAGAAATAAAAAGGGGGATATGGGGTCCCCCTGTCTCAAACCACGAGAAGGGGTGATGTGGCCACGAGGTTGTCCATTAATCCTGACAGAGTAAGTAACCGAGGTAATACACTGCATTATAAGATTTACCCATTTAGTAGCAAAGCCCATTTTTAACATAATACCCTCTAAGCACCTCCATTCAACACGATCAAAAGCTTTACTCATGTCTAATTTTAAAGCCATCTCACCAACTTTATCATAGGTTTTTTGATTAAGGTAATGCATAGTTTCAAAAGCCACAAGTATATTATCTGTGATGAGGCGATCAGACATAAAGGCACTTTGGTTTTCACTGAAAATGGATGGCAAAAACCGTTTTAGTCTATTTGCAATAACTTTGGATGTAATACGAGGGATAACATTACATAGACTAATAGGCCGGTATTGAGTACTCTTTGTGGGGTTCTTGATCTTAGGGATGAGTACAATGTGTGTCTCATTGAATTTTGGAGGTATAATACCTAAATTCAAAAAGTCAAGAATAGTTTTTGTGACACACTCACCTGTAAGAGACCAAAAGTGCTGATAAAATAGTGGAGGCATACCATCAGGGCCGGGGGATTTTTTTGAGTGCATCTGCTTGAGTGCTTTGTGTACTTCCTCTGCTGTGAAAGTTTGAGTCAAAGCACTATTCATCTCCTCTGTAATCACTGGCTGTACAGCGTCAACAAGTTGTGATATGTCAGCAGGTCCATTTGAACAGAAAATATTCTCAAAATACTCCAAGATGATGGCTTCAGTAGTACTGTCATCCTCCTGCCACTGTCCTGTTGAGTCACAAATGCCAGTAATTGAATTTCTATCTTTTCGGTTTGAAGCCTTCTAGTGGAAGAAAGCGGTGTTGCGGTTCCCATCTGTAATCTACAAGTTCCTGGACCGCTAATGCCACATGGTATTTTCTGCATCCATCCATTTGTTTAAAGCAGCCCGTACTTCACAAATTTCAACTTCATTTTGGAGCGGATTCCTTTCAAGGAATTGTAACTTACGATCAAGCCTCTCAATTTGGTTTCCCACATGGCAGAACTCCTTTTTATTCCATTCTGTCAGGCGATGGCTGCATGTGTTGTGGCAATTGATGATTGGATCACCATTTGACATATAGAGTCCCTCGTGCCAGGCTTCTTGGACTACTTCGACACACCATGGATCATGCAGCCACATGGCTTCAAAGCGAAATAGAGGTCGGTAGCGTGGCCTTCGGGATTGAGCTTGTTTGAGGTGGATAGTAAGCATAGAGTGGTCTGAGGAAGGCATGGATACATGGTGGACCGAGGAGCCAGAAAAAAGTTGTTTCCAAGCATTGTTGGCTAGAGCTCGATCAAGGCGGATGTGAGTTCGACCTTCCGTTGGGTGATTGCGGGACCATGTGAAAGGTGAGCCATAGTACCCAAGATCAATGAGATCATAGAGATGAATGGTGCGACGAAAGCGATCTATTTGTCGTGCCGGTCTCAAACAACCTCCAACCTTCTCGGATTGGCTTGTGATTTCGTTGAAGTCACCAACGCAAAGCCAAGGGAGTTGATTGAATCGTCCAAGAGACTCAAGAAGAGTCCAACTTTCATCACGTTTGCTGGTCTCAGGATGGCCATAGAATCCTGTCAGTCTCCAACATAGACCTGTAGTGCCACAAAAAATATGCGCATCAATAAACCATCGTGAGAAGTTTTTTACATGTACCTTAGTACCTGGTTTCCACAGAAGAGCTAGGCCGCCACTCAAACAATTACTTGAGACCACTAAACCTTGGTTATAGTCCCAGTTATGTTTTTTGGCATTCAACTGTTCTGTAGAGAGTTTTGTCTCCATTAAGAAGACACAAATGGGAACTTCTTTTTTCCATGCTCTCTTAAGAGCTTTAACTGTACGGAGGTTCCCAAGCCCCCGGCAGTTCCAACTGAGTATACTCATTGGTCCCGGCGGTGCTGCCAAGCAGCCACCGCCGATTCCATAGTGTCCATTGACAGGTTCTCCAATACTCCATCAAGCTTCTGTTTCTTGTCCAGAGATGTTGCATGAGGTGTAATCTTGTCTTCAGATTTCCATTTTGGCCCAGAGAGTGACAAGCCACTATTACTGTTGTCTAAAATATGTCTTGGAGGCCCAAGCCGTTTCCAAATGCCTTGTGATGGGTCCAGTGCTTTTTTTGGGCCATGATGGGGTATGTGGTTAAAGTCTAGCACGTGTGTTATTGGAGTATCAACTAGGCAATTGTCTTGGTCTTGTGGTTCAGTGGGGAAAGTTGTCAATTGGCTGGAAGGAGTGATTGTGGGTGGGTCCATGGAATTTTGGATTTCCTTATGTGGTGCGGTTGACTGAGATGGATTTGGAAGGTGGGCTATTGCGGCGTCAATGTCGGCGATATGCGTGCTAAAAAGATTATTGTCTGACAGGATTTCCAAATTTGTCGGGGTGCGTGGCGTAACAGTAGGCAGATTTGTGGGAAGAGATATGTCAGGGAGATGTGACTGCGCTGTGGGGTTGGTCGTTGGCGCTGCTGTGGTTGCCGTGTCGGTGTGGGATGGTGGCATCGGACGTGGAGGGCGTGGTGGGGCCCGAGGGGGATTTTGGTTTGGTCGAAAGTTGCTGTTTGACACTTGGGGTTGTTGAACATTGGTGATGGGTGCTCGTAGCCATGCTCCATACTGCTGGTCTGCAGAGTTCAGTGTGCCTCTACTGCTAGTCTAGAGCGTACAGTCCTTTTCATCATGATTAAGAAGGCCACACCAATAGCAGAAAATTGGTAACTTCTCATATTGGAAAGCCACCCATTGTGGATCCGTTTCACCGGTATTTATCATTCTACCACGGCAGAGAGGTTCATTTATATCCAGTTGGATGCGGGCTCGAAGGTAACACCCTCTGCATTCACCAGTGGTTGAGGTATCAACATGTTCAACGATCCCCAACATCACACCGATAGCTTCAGCTGTAACTTTGTTCATTCGTCGGAGTGGCAGATTATGGAACTGGACCCAGAAAGAAACATGATCAAACGTGGCGTCATCAGCTGATTCATCACCCTTTGGTTTATATAAACCAATCAGGTATTTATCAAACGTCCATGGTCCTTGCGCTAGAATCCTTTGTGTATCGGCCTCATCTTCAAAGATTAGCAACACAGTATTGGATCCTAGATCTCGCACTTCGAAGTCTTTTGCAGAACGCCACATGCTTCGCAGAGTCCGTGTGAGTGCTCCCAGATTGACTCTATGCTCTGTAAAGAGTTTGGCAACAAGAACCCTGCTGTTATTCTCCATTAGTGGAGGAAGATCAACTGTGCTAGTGTCTTTCGCTTTAAGCGAAAGTCGTGTCCATTGACTGGCTAGGTCATCCATGGTCTTGTGTATAGGTGATAAGGATGGTGAGAAGAAAAAAATGTATATGAGGGGTCTTGTGTATGGGTGATAGGAATGGTGAGAAGAAAAAGTGTGTATGAGGGAGGGGTTTACCAGGAGAGAGCAGAGTTTCCACCGGTGGGGAAAAAAACTCTATTCGGCGAATAGAGAAAAAGTTTCATCACCTAGGTTTCAGAGAGAAACCTACGTGAGAAAAAATCGAACTGTAGACTCTTTGGTTTTTGTACTTAATAACTCACTTGGATGAATATTTATGATGTGGTCTCACATTTGATTTTAAAATTATGAAATAAAACTCTTTAAGAATAAATAATTTAGGACACATGGCGCAAAGTTGGAAATTTAATTTGGAATTCTAATTTGAGTTTCTCTTAGCTTCACCTATTAATATATATATATATATATATAGACTAGCTTGTAACCTCATGCATATGCATTGATATACTTAAAAGATATACATTAATATGTATAGTATAATTCCTATATATATATATATAATTTAAATACTATTGATATATAGTCATTCTTATATTTTGTTAACTCTTTAAAAAATCTTATAAGAATATTATTAGGTAGAAAATGTAAATTATCCATATGTTTTTTTTATTCTTTTTATTAATTCTTAATTTTTGATATTGTGAAGCACTTTTTTTTCCATATTTTTTTTACAATTTATTAATTCTAGACTCTTTGGTTTTTGTACTAAATAACTTACTTGAATGAATATTTATGATATGATCTCACATTTGGCTCTAAAATTAAGAAATAAAACCTTCTAAAAATAAATAATTTAAGTCACATGGTGCAAAATTGGACTTCAATTGTAGAATCTTATTGGATTTTCTCTAAATTTTACCTATTAGTCTATATCTATATATATAATAAGCTGAAAGAAACTCAAATCAGAATTCCAAATTAGAGTTCCAATTTTGTGCCATTTGTCCTAAATTATTTACCCTTAAAGAATTTTATTTCTTAATTTTAGAATCAAATGTGGGACCGCATCATAAATATTCATCCAAGTAAGTTATTAAGTACAAAAATCAAAGAGTTTAGAATAAATGAATCGTTAAAAAAAACAAAAAAACAAAAACAAAAACAAAAACAAAAACAAAAAATGCATCACAATGATTAAAAAAAAAAAAAAAACATGGACAAATTACATTTTATACCTAATAATATACTTACAAAATTTTTTAAAGAGTTAATAAAATATAAAAATGGCTATCAATAGTATTTAAATTATATTATGTATCTTATTATATATCCTTAAGTGTATCCATGCATATGCATGAGTACATTTAAAACCAATTACAACAATATATATATATATATATATATGATTTATAATTTAATTGGATCTAGCTCTTCATTTTTTTACCCAATAATTCACTTGCCATAAAAATTTTAAAAAAAAAAAATAGATGGGACGCATGGCATAAAATTGAATTTCAACTAAAATTCAATTTAGAATCTAATTAAATTTAGACTCTTTAATTTTTGTACCTAATAATTCACTTAACACAACTTTAAAAATTAAATGAGACACATGGTGCAAAATAAGAATTCAATTTAGAAATTAGTTGCATTTTCTCTCAGTTTTGGCTCTCTCTCTCTCTCTCTCTCTATATATATATATATATATATTAGATGGGACACATGGTACAAAATTGAACTTCAATTAAAATTCAATATTGAATCTAATTAAATTTAAAATCTTTGATTTTTGCACCTAATAATTTACTTGACCGACAAATTTAAAAATTAGATGAGAGACATGGCGCAAAACTAGACATGATTTAGAATCTAATTGGATCTAAGCTCTTCAGTTTTCGCACCTAATAATTCACTTGCCACAAAAATTAAAAAATTAGATGGGACACATGGCATAAAATTGGATTTCAATTAAAATTCAATTTAGAATCTAATTGAATTTAGACTCTTTGATTTTTGCATCTAATAATTCACTTGACACACAAATTTAAAAATTAGATGAGACACGTGGCGCAAAATTAAACTTCAATTTAGAATTAAATTGGATTTTCTCTCAATTTTGGCTATTAATATATATATATATATATATAGAGAGAGAGAGAGAGAGAGAGAGAGATTAGATGTGACACATGGAACAAAATTGAATTTCAATTAAAATTCAATTTAGAATCTAATTAAACTTAGAATCTTTGATTTTTGCACTTAATAATTTACTTGACAGACAAATTTAAAAATTAGATGATGTAAAGTTGTGATTTCCAACTATTTTGTGTTGGCTTTAATTCCGTGCCAAATTTGATTGTAATTTCTTCAATCATTTTCCCTGTATGTATATGGGTTTAATTGTAAGAGATGAGTGTGAGAGATCGGTGAAGAATCAAACTTCAAAAGATGAACAAGTGGATTTTGTGACTAGCTCGCAACTATCTTGCAAGAAGCAACCCGCAAGAAGAGCCATGTGTAGAGCACACGACTGGAAGATGAAGAGTCGTGCTAAGCTATCTTTTTCGCGACTGCTTCGCGGGTAAGGCCAATCCACGAAGGACCCGCGAAAGTCTCTGTTTGGAAAAAAGTTGTGTTTTGCTTTACTAAGTCTTTACCTACACTATATATACTCTCATTACCCACAAATTGTATGGAATGCTTTTCAGACTGAAAACCCAAGAAAATACACTTGAGAGTTAGAGATTGTTATATCCACAATCATCTACATATTTTCTTGTGGTTTTCCTTAACTCCTATCTCTCCATCACTATATCTTTGAGAGATTGCTAGCTCAAGAACTTACCACACCCATTCTAAGTGTAAAGTGAGATTTTGGTGCTGCTGGGAAGCATTGGAAGGAGCCATTCATTGGCAGATGCAATCGAGCTAAATTGCGGGATCTGGAAAGCTAGAGAAGACAAGACTCCAGGATGTCAGATGGTAGCAGGAGCTTGGAGGGCTCAAGTACATGGGGTAGACTAGGCTTGAAGGGTCTTTCCTTATTCGTGTACTCCAACTTTATTCTCTAGTGGATTGATTTTGACTTGGAGGATCGCGGAGAGGTTTTTCGCCAAGTTCTTCGGTTTCCTCTTCGATAGCACATCTCGATGTTATCTTGTGTTTGCATCTCTCTTCCTTACTCTTTAAGCTTTCATTTTATTGTTGATGATGGATGAATATGGCTTAGCGTAGCTTTATCAACTCATTGCGATTATTTACTCTTGTTCCGCACTTAGTCTAAGTAAGAGTAAAAGTAATCTAGCTGTAATTTTTTTTTTTTTTTGGCTCTGAACAAGCTCTTGGGTTTTACCACAAATCCGAGCTTTCAATTGGTATTAGAGCGGGTACACTTGTCAGATTTCAATATCCTAGTGTGATCCTAGACCCCGTGTGAAATAGATAGATCTCAACCTCTTAATGCTCCTCCCTATTTTGATGGGAGTAATTATGCTTTTTGGAAAGTACGTATGCGTGCTTTTCTTTGTGCTATTGATGCAACCGTGTGGGATTCTGTTTAGAATGGGTATGTAAAACCCACTACTGCCAAATTCGAATGGGATAAGGCTACTCTTGCTTTGGCAAATGCCAATAGCAAAGCTATTAATGCTATTTTCTATGGTGTTTCTATTGATGAGTTTCACAGGATTTCACATGTGAAGACCGCCAAGGAGGCATGGACCATTCTTGAGACAACCTATGAAGGTACCAAGAAGATCAAGGATACCAAGCTTCAAATGCTGACTACTCGGTTCAAAGAAGTAAAGATGAGCAACAATGAGTCGTTCGATTCCTTTTATGGGAGACTCAATGAGATAGTGATTGCCAAGCTCAATCTTGGGAAGAAGATTAAAGACGTCAAGGTGGTGAGGAAGATCTTGAGATCCTTACTCGAAAGCTTTCGGGCTAAGGTCACAGCTATAAAGGAGAGTAAAGATTTGGATGAGATAAAGATTCAAGAACTCATTGGATCTCTCAAAACCTATGAGCTTGGATTGCCCTCTCACAAGTCCAGCAAATAACTTGCTCTCAAATAACTTGCAACAGTCATGGACACCTAAAAGTTCAAATAGCGTTGAAAACACTATGAACGTTTAGACCCCCAAATTATAAAGTATCAATTCAAGCTTATCATCAAACAATAAATGTTCGGAACATGAACATAAGCTAATGATAGAATTGATAAACAATCTAAACCAATTTAAAAACACATCCACAGCAGAAATTAAATGGTAAAGATTAAGGGAAGAGAGATGCAAACACAAAGACAACACGGCGATGTGTTATTGAAGAGGAAATCGAAGCCCTCGGCGTAAAACCTCTCCGCCGCCCTCCAAGCGGTTAATAATCCACTAGAAAATGAAGTTAGGATACATGAACAACAATAGACCCTCCAAGCCTAATCTACCCAGATACCTAAGCCCTCCAAGCTTCTTGCTCCAACGAGGTTATGCCGAACCTTTGTCTTTTCTAGCTTGCCGGATTTCGCTATCAACCATAGCATCAACCAATAACCATTGGTCCCTTCCAAACTGCTTCCCTTAGCACCAAAAGACCTTCTCACAGACATGGGTTTGGTGAGAAAAGCATTTGGTCAAGAACCTCTCAAGGATGTATCAATGGAGAGGGTGAGAGTAGAGGAATTTAAAGAGTCTCTATGTGAAGATTGTGGGTGAATCAATCTTGTTCTTCTCTAGGGTTTCTCTCTCAAAATTCTCTTTGGAAGCTCTCTACATTTCGTGGGTTTAAGGGGTATTTATACTAGGGTGAGATAGGAATGCGAAGAGTCAGGTTTTTCAAAATAGAGCTGGTTGGCGGCTTGGCCTCACGACTTGGCTGAGTCGCAAGTTCAAGCTGCAAGATAACAGAACGGCCAGGCTGGACTTTTTGTCTTGTAGTGCTCCAACTGGTGCGACTGTTCATCTTCTCGCACGCTTCACTCGTGTGCTATATTTGGCAGCTTGCCAGTCGCGATTCACCCGCAAGTCCCAGCCGCGAAACCTTACATCCTTGCACAATCTTGAGCATTTCTTCATACTCTCTCACTCACTGCCCTTACATCAATCCCACATAAATACAGGGTTTTTAAGTGCTGAAATACAAGCAAATTCGCACGAAATAAAGCCAACAAGATGGTTGATTAAATTCAACCTTACAATCTCCCCCTTTGGCTATTCCGTGACAAAACCCTACAACAAACTCTAAACTTAACGCGTGAGTTGGGAACAGTTGGAAAACTCACTCACACCTAACTCTAGAATTTGTGAAGCTCTTGAACCATAAGACCAAAAAATCTCCTGAAACATAATAACACAATAAGTTCATTGTATGCAGAAAACTTGTAATACATATGGAGCAAGCACAATGCGATCAAGCAAAAAATGGGATAAATCAATAAACCATGGCTTGACCAAAACTGCAATCACTATATACTAGTGATCACAATGCTCATTCACTCAAGGAATGAACATCCGAACATGCAAGCTAATAAGCTTATTTGCAAAGTATCATTTGCATGTCCAACACTCATCCAATGCACAAAACATATATGCATCTAGGAACAAGATCCTACAAGGGCACAAGAGTGGTGTACTTAAAGAAAATGCATGACATTTAACAACAAGTATTAAAGCTACATAGCATGGGTACAAAGACCTAAAAACCTTAAAAGCTTACAAAAGCAACAGGTACAAACACAGTAAACCAAAAAAAAAAAAAATGAATAAACATCTTAAGATTATATATGTGTACCAGTTAATCATAAGTTTTCCAAAAGTATTATAAACATATCCACACAGAAGTTCATAAAAACTAGCAAACAGATAACTATAAATAGGACAGGTATATATATGTGAGTGTATATCAACTAAATCAACTCTTTTTGAGCACATAACTCCCCTTTTCAGTATGCACACTCCCTTTCATTCTTGTACTGCTCTCCCCCTTACTATGTGATTCTTTCCTCCTTTTTGGCACGAATAGCTAAAGACTATCTTCCAGCTTTTGCTGCATAGCATCTAGTTGTGTCTCAATAGTTGTGAGATGCATTTGAGTTTGGTTGTTGATGGAGTGGAGCAGCCGTTCCAAATCAGAAATTTGATGAAGCACATTTTCAATCAAGTAACTTTGCTTGGCTGTTTGAAACCCAGGGGGAACAGATGGAGTGCCAGTTGATTGCACAGGTGTAACTGAAGCATGAGCAGTTGGAGTTTCATAGGTGGATGGCTCACTTTTAGGTGTTCTAGAAGAATGACTCTTGCTTGCTTGAAGAGTCATCATAGATATTGGTCTAGAACGTGGTATACTCTTTCCATTTGTTAGTGAACGGACACCTTCACAAAGCAAGATCTTCATGATGAGACTGCAAAAAGGGAGACATGTTCGGTGATAGGCCAAAAACGTATTGACCCCTTGTGATTAATTAACCAATTAAATTAACCAAGTATATCAATTAAGTTAATTAACATGCAAACGCGTGGTAGTACAAACAAATCACCAATAAACTAAATATGCAGCGGAAATTAAATAACACGGTGATTTGTTTATGAATGGGGAAAACCTGACGACAAAAACCCCACTGGGTGATTTTCAGGTCACCACTCCCAACACTCCACTATTATCACAACAAGCGGTTACAAGTAAAGGAATCTCAAGTACCTTAACAACCTACAGTTGAACCCTTACCCCAATATCCAATTGAACTTGTTCTGTAGTGACAGTTCCCCTTTTCTAATGCACGGCTTCCAAGTACGTGACTAACCAATGCGCGGATCCCAGTACGTGACTTCAACACCAACTGAAAGAGAGGTTGGCTGCAAAGTTCTTCAGTTCATCCTACACGATGAAGATCAAGAAGATGCTTGGTCACAAAACCCAAAGGTGCACATACACAGCAACTTCTTCAGAAGAGATGAACTAAGGCAAAACTTTGTCTTCGGTCACAATTTGCTTGAACAGAGTTTACTCAATGCTTGTGCAACTTGTGAACTATTTAACGGCCCTTAAAATAATCCTTTTATATGTCTAGGGTTAGGAGAAAAGAAGGCCCAAAGATGCATTCATGGATTCCAAGAAATCAGATTAGAATTCTGATTTTTATAAACCTCGACAGATAGAAGTTGTCAAGAAGCTGTCGAGCAAGTGTTGAGCTTACGGGCTAGAACAGCTTCTAAACCTCGACACATACTAGCTGTCGAGATAGCTGTCGAGCTTTAGTAATCTTGCATTTTCAGCTTGTTTTCTTGGACAGACTTGAAGGCTTCCACACTTGATCTTGAAACATAGTTTCTTGAAGTATTTCAACACATTCTAGATTTACCAAATTACAAGTAAAGTGTGTTTTGTCAAAGAATTAGCCAATTACATAAAATAATGACATATGTTCTCTAACAAGTGAAACCACATATGTCCTAACAATCTCCCCCTTTGGCAATCTGTGACAAAACCACAACAAACAAATGAACGTATGAGAGAAGTCATAAATCACTCAACTCATATTCACTTGTTGAATACAATAAAATCTATCCTAACACAAACTCTTGAAAAACTTTGCAAGAAGAGAGTTTATGGCAAGTAGACTTTGACAACCTGTATTTCTGAAACACTTTAAAAAAAACTCATCAAGGCATCTTATGTGAAACAAAAATAATAGATTGCATACAAGTATAAGAAACATGTGTATAAAGATAGAGAAGAAACAACACATGTAGAGACAGGTGAAAGAAACATACATCCATATATAGAGAAAATAAGTACAATGTATGTAAAAACTGGTCATAAGACCTAAAATACAAGAACTCTGTATCTAAAAGGTAGAAAAGAAAAAGATACATCATATCCTCACTACATCCCTCAAGTATCAACACTCCCCCTAACAAAAATGTCCTATACTAACTCTCCCCCTAAGATGACTACTCTTGTATCCCTAAATTACTCCCCCTTTTTGTAACGAGTGACAAAGGGTAGAGTGTCAAGTAGACATCTCATCAGTAGAGCTAGAATCTCCATCATCATCATCTAAAGCATCATCGTCCTCATCATCATCATCCTTAGAATTAGAAGCCCCTAGAGGATGTGGTGAAGGAGTAGCCTCAGAAGTAAAACCACCCATGGTCGACTGTTGTCGTGCAATACGACCAACACGAACATTCACCTGATACAACTCAGTGGAGAGTGTATCAAGGCGAGCATCCATGCGCTGTAGCTGCGCCATGATTTCACCAAGGGACACATTGCTCATGAAGGAAGAAGGAGTGGATGTAGATGGAGCAGAACGGGATGGAGTTGAACGAGAGGGAGGAGTGGAATCCAGTTGTCTCGGCCTAAATTGAGCCTCATTACGTTTTAAGGTAGCGGCATCTATGGCACACATGAAAGTGAAGTGGTCGGACATGAGAAAAAAGAATGGAAAAATGGCGTAGAATCCTCGTGATAGCATAAGGAAAGATGAGCTTATCACGGGTCGCTGCATCCAAATGAACATCTATAATAGACAAAATGAAATGAGAAGGAAAATCTATGGTAAGATGCTCAAGAAGGGATAAGAAAAATCGAGCACGAGGCTCTGTGATGGAGTTGTAGTGAGAAAGCAGATGAAGTACAAAAGTCATCACCATGTTTATGAAACGAGGGCCTTTAGCAAAAGCCTTACATGGTGTATATTGACGCTCACCCCAGTTAGCAGGGCGCTTACAAAAAGCAGCCATGAGCTCATCTGTGGACACAGTTTGCAGACGCTCACAACTAGGGTAGTCAGGATGCACTATCCTAGGAACCCGAAGCACATCCGCAACAAACTGCGGTGTGACAGGGATGCGCGTACCTCGAACGCGAGTAAAGAAAAGAGGTACTGAACGATCAATCTCGTGCATGTTGGAGTAAAACTCCTGAATAAGCACGAGAGGACATGTGACTGAGACGTCACACAGTGACTCCCATCCCCGACTGTGAATGACAGAGGGAAGGTCAGTGTCAGCGAAGTCCACCAAAATGACTTGGCGTTCCGAATGAACACCTCGTCTAGAGAAGTTCTCCGAGAATGCCTTGTGGGCATCATCATCATGGAACCGAAGATGAAGAGGAACAGAATCAGAAGAGGAGGAAGCTCCAGAACGAAGAGGGTTTCGAGCAGGAGTAGATTTACGCTTAGGTGCCATAAACACTACTAACGTAAACAGAATGAGAGAGAGAGAGGAAGAGACAATCAGCCAAGTCCCAAAGCAATTCAAATATATCAAATATATTGAATAGAGAGTACGTATGCATGGGGAATGCATGAACATGTGACATGCAAAAGAAATTAGATCATAGGCTCAGCTCAATCCAAACCTACCAGCACACAAACATATTACACACATCTAAATGCATGAAAATACCATTAGAATGCAAATGTGATGCAATGCATGAGATTTTGAACACCTTTAAAAGAAAACCCATCCCAAAAATTTCAAGAAAAACTCATCAATTTTGAAAAACCCCAAGATTTTTCAAAAACCCCAAAACCTAAGATTCAAAGAACATGAAATGCATGAAGAATGAAGGGAAAAGAGATCATACCAAGTGATTTAAAGCAAGAGAAGACTGAAAATCACGTGGGTTGAAGGTTTTGAGTGAGAAAAAGGAGTTTGTGAGATGAACAGGCACAGACAGATCGAGAGAGATCAAGAAAATGAGAACCGGATCGCGAACAGGGCTTATATAGCATCCTCAATAAATCTTGATAGATGAGGTATCGAGAGGTGTCGAGACAGCTGTCGAGGAAATGGTCGTCGACAGATTCAAATGTTGAGGAGGTGTCGAGGAACAAACCACCAAAACCAAGAACAGAAGCTCAATCGATCCACCAGGTGTCAAGAAGGTATCGAGGAGACAGAAACTTTCTCGATCGATCCATCAAGTGTCTAGGAGGTGTCAAGATTGCAATAAGGAAAAGGCTTAAGAATCTCGACAGATAGCTAGGTATCGAGGAGGTATCGAGGACGTGTCAAGCTTGCTTAAAAAAAGAAGTTTTTCGAGAAGAGAAGAACATAGACATGAATGCAATCAGACATGCAACTCAACCAATGATCCAATCAACATATTAAGCTCTCAAAATCATCTCTCAACAAAAATTTTAAGCACATGGATCCTCAGAAACACATACACACACACTAAACAAGTCTAACCAATTTTATATTTCAAAAACGAGTCAAGACAGTTTAGTGAGCATACATTAGCACATGTAAAACCTTGTGATGGCCAAATCACATTGTACCTGCACATGTATCAAGAGTAGCAAAGAATATTGTGTGTTGTGTGTGAAAAACATAGCAAGATTGCATAAGTGTATACATGTTATGACGATTTGAGATATGAGAAAATCACTTTAACTCACACACAATCATAACTGTTTGATGGGGACTATCACCTTCGAGTACATCCTATAACTCCCACATCTCCTAGAATACATGCTTGCAATCATATTTAAAGCATATTTGATCTTTTTGCTTTTTTTTTTCTTTGCATATTTTCTTTTATTTTAGCATATCATGCATGGGCATATGAAAGAGAGAAAAGAAATACCCAAGATGTTAAGCATTTGACACTGCACTTTTGCTATACCAAAGCATACGGGTGTCTTTGACACTGCACTTTTGCTATGTCGAAGCATACAGGTGTCATATTATGATTGGTGGGCAACAGTGGTGAGATGGTTATTTATGCCTTTCTCTTAGGATTTTCTAGTCCTACCCGTCAAAAAGAGTGATACGGGTGTTAAGTTCAAGAGATAACTTAATCTTACTCATCACAAACAAGAGCCATAAAGCTCACTTGCTTAGTTGTGCATAGAAATGCTCATTTAAGCTACAAAAGATACAAAGTTTAGAAATTTTGTTTCAATGGCCATCCAAGGTACACAAGTACCAAAGTACACAAAACACACACTATTTTTGTATTTTTCTGATTTTTCAATTTTTTTTTTATTTTTATATTAAAAACAAAATAAACAAAACTGAAAGCAAACACACAAAAACATGTTAATCAAAGCAAAGCATAAAACTAGACTGACTCAAAATAAATGCAAAACACACAAGTAATGCAACAAACAAAAACAAAAAGATAGGAGAAAGTGATGAAATCACTTAGAGTCCTTTTTCTTCCACACCTTGGAAGAAACTTTCCTTTGATTAAACCTTTGAACTGGTGGTGAGGGGGAAGAATTGAAACCGCTCAAGTTTGAAAGGAACATGAGGGCTTTGAGAAGATCACCAAGAGGAGCAAAAGAGGATTGAAGCTGATTCTGGCTTCCAGATGTGATCATGTCGTTGCTCTGTTGAATGGCTAACCACTTATAGCAATTTGGTCGAGTATGACCGGTAGCTCCATAGTGATGACAAAGATGCTGCTTCTTCTATTTAGGCTTTTGAGAGTTAGCCTTCTTAGCCCTAGGGTTTTTGACATCTTTCTTATTCTGCTTAGGGGGTGCTCCTAAGATAGATTTACCCTTGTCTAAGTTCTCACTAGCTAATTCAGTTTTATCATCAGTGTTCTCAATTTCAGTGTTATTAGCAAGAGAAACAAAAACAGTAGCAATAGTAGAAGCAATATGAGAGGAAGAAATACCATACCCTAAACCTGTTCAATCCGAAGCAGATTTCTAAATGCTGAGCATCTCATCAAGCTTTGCACTTGAAGTCCTCTCCAATTGAGCTCTAACTTGAAATAGCTCCGCTTCAAGCTTCTTGGTCTTCTCAGCCAAGAAATTGTTCTCAAACCTCAACGCTCCAATAGTCTGATTTGCCTCATCAAACTTTGTGGATAACTCTTCATGATCAAGTTCCATATCACTGAACTTCTTGGTGGCCAGCCTATATAGTTTTTCATGCTTCTCAGACAGCTTGTACAGTTTCTTATAGGCTGAATGGATATCATCTCGATCATCCATCTTCTTAGACTTAGAATCCACCAATTCTTCTTCTTCTTCTTCCACGTCTTCAACAATCCCTTTAGTAGGATTGACTATGGCAGTGAAGGCATTTAAGATTCTGTCATCTTCATCGTCGGAATCATCCTCAGGCTTAGTGTCACTTAAGGTAGCAGCAAGTGCTTTACTCTTCCCAATGCTCTTGAGATATGTGGGGCATTCTTACTTCATGTGATCGAAGCCATAGCACCCAAAGCACTTAGGTCCTATGGGAATAGTGTACTGACCGCCATCCCTTGCATCCTTCTTCCCTTTGTCTTAGCCCTTAGACTGAGAAGAATTGGATTGTCTGCGATCCTTGTCGAAGTTTCTCCCATTGGCATTCTTCATAAATTTCTTGAACTGCCTTGTAATGTAGGACTTCATCTTGGAATCTTCATCATCGAAAGAATCATCTGTGTCACTGCTCTTTGCCTTCAAGGCCATGCTCTTGCCCTTACCCGACTTGCCAATCCTAGATAGTCCTAGTTCGTAGGTCTGCAAGTTTCCAACCAGCTCAGTCAAAGGGATCTTATCAATATCCTTTGATTCTTCTATCGCTGTAATCTTGGCATGGAATCTCTCGGGTAGAGATCTGAGCACCTTTTTCATAATCTTGGGTTCAGGAATGGCTTCCCCAAGATTGAAGGCTGAGTTCACTATGTCCTTGAGCTTGGCATAGAACTCATCAAACAACTCATCCTCCTCCATCTTTATTTCTTCAAAGCTTGTAATGAGCCTTTGAAGCTTTGAGTCATTGACAGCCTTTGTACCCTCATAGGTTGTCTAAAGGATGGTCCATGCTTCCTTTACAGTTTCAGTAGAGGATATCTTCTTGAAGTCCTCATTGGTGACTGCGCTAAATAGGGCATTCAACGCTCTGCTGTTGAAGTTTGTCGCCTTGATCTTGGCTTTATCCCAATCAGTCGACGCTTCGTTTGGCTTGGTCCAGCCAATCTCTACAGCTTGCCACACCTTCTCATCTACAGACTACAAGAAACCTCTCATGCGTACTTTCTAGTATGCATAGTTAGTGCCATCAAATAAAGGAGGTATGATTAATGACTGTCCTCTATCCATGACAAGCAGGGGTCAATGGATCAACACAGCAAAGATTAAACCTAATCAGAGTGTGCCTGCTCTGATACCACTTGATAGGCCAAAAACGTATTGACCCCTTGTGATTAATTAACCAATTAAATTAACCAAGTATATTAATTAAGTTAATTAACATGCAAACGCGTGGTAGCACAAACAAATAACCAATAAACTATATATGCAGTGGAAATTAAATGACACGGTGATTTGTTTACGAATGGGGAAAACCTGACAGTAAAAACCCCACCGGATGATTTTCAGGTCACCACTCCCAAAACTCCACTATTATCACAACAAGCGGTTACAAGTAATGGAATCCCAAGTACCTTACCAACCTACAGTTGAACCCTTACCCCAATACCCAATTGGACTTGTTCTGTAGTGACAGTTCCCCTTTTCTGATGCACGGCTCCTAAGTACGTGACTAACCAATGCGCAGATCCCAGTACGCAACTTCAACACCAACTGAAAGAGAGGTTGGCTACAAAGTTCTTCAGTTCATCCTACACGATGAAGATCAAGAAGATACTTGGTCACAAAACCCAAAGGTGCACATACACAGCAACTTCTTCAGAAGAGATGAACTAGGGCAAAACTTTGTCTTCGGTCACAATTTGCTTGAACAGAGTTTGCTCAATGCTTGTGTAACTCGTGAACTATTTGATGGCCCTTAAAATAATCATTTTATATGTCTAGGGTTAGGAGAAAAGAAGGCTACATTCACGGATTCCAAGAAATCAGATCAGAATTTTGATTTTTATAAACCTCAACAGATAGAAGCTGTCGAGAAGCCGTCGAGTAGGTGTCGAGCTTGCGGGCTGGAACATCTTCTAAACCTCGACACATACTAGCTGTTGAGATAGCTGTCGAGCTTTAGTAATCTTGTACTTTCAGCTTGTTTTCTTGGATAGACTTGAAGGCTTCCACACTTGATCTTGAAACATAGTTCCTTGAAGTATTTCAACACATCCTAGATCTACCCAATTACAAGTAAAGTGCGTTTTATCAAAGGATTAGCCAATTACATAAAATAATGACATATGTTCTCTAACAAGTGAAACCACATATGTCCTAACATTCGGGCTACTGTCCGAGTTGCTGCTTTTCCAATGGTTTGAAAAGCATGAGCACAGATGTCGATTGGAACTCCATTAATTAGATCGCACAAAAATTGTGCTCTTTCAAGATTGGTGAAGGTGGTGTTAGATAAAGGATAGAGGTTGGAGAACATGATCAATTTCAGAGTCGTTAGTTCAGGCGAAAACTGTGTAGTGCTTATAGAGGAACCTTTGCTTGAAATCTCATGCTCAGGTCCAAAAACTTGACTAATGTCATGTAGTTTAGGCTCTCTGTCATCATATGGAGTGAGATCCACATCTGCTGGTCTGGTGATACGAAGAGTCTCCGCAATGTAATCCGAATTAATGGAAAATTCTTTTCCTCTTGCCCAACTTTTCAACTCTACTCCTGTGTATCTTGCATTAGAGTAGAATTCCTTAACCAATTCGTTAACCGGATTCATGAAGTTCCCGAATAGATCAGCCCAATCTTTTGCTTTAAATAACTAGGGAATAAATGTTGTTTTCAATGTATCAAATTTAACAATTCTTTCCACCACAGTTGGAGCCTTTCTGAAAATGGATTCATAAGTCTGTGAGTCAGTTGGAGTCCTGAATTTCTCAATATATGAATCTTGAGACGATTGAGTCGAGCGACAAGTCCGCTTAGAAACAGGGGATGGAACATCAATTACAATGTCTTTGCCTTTAGCGGAACGGTGTGAAATCTACAGAAAAGAAGACACACAACAGAGGACCAAGAGCAAAAATCCAAAACATGGAACCCAATTTGATTAGAGTCAGGTTAGTTGAAGAATTGAATAAGCAGTAAAGACCAAAGACAGATATGACTTAAACACAGACCATTAACCAAGACAGTATAAAGAAAATAAGCACCATTGAACATTGCACTGTCACAGATAATTGTCATTGTGATCCTTTGCCATGAAATGATATGAACAGAACAACACATTCAAGGAACACAACACAGAGGACAAACCCCATACAAACAACTATAAGAAAAGCATCTAAACATCAAAGACACCAACACTCAAACAAATATTAACTCAAACCATGTTCAAATCCACATACATCTCAAAACACAGTGACAACTCATAAAACAAGAAAATAATGCTCAAAACGTGAAATATGAAGTGAGAAAGAGAAAACCCATACCTTTTTCTTGAAGATTTGAGAAGAAATGGTGCTAAAATGGAGGATTTTCAAAGAGAGACACGGTGTGTTTGAAGGAGTGAAATGGGGAAGACAATGAACAGTCACAAAAATTTGAGGGAAAAACTGAAAAAAAAAAATTAAAAAACTGTCTTTAAAACGCAAAACACATGTTTTTCGCGACTGAGTCAAGTCACCAGTTAGTTGCCAGGGTAAGCCGCGAAACACTTTGAAACTAAGATTCCTGAAAAATTTTCTAAGTGTTTTTTGCGACTAGAAGGTCTACCCGCGAGACAGTCGTCAGGTGAGCCGCAAAAATCTCTATGTACCCCTTGCGATTAGACCTTCCACCTGTGAACAAGTCGCCACACTGAGCCGCGAGAAGCATAAAAACTCAAATTTTGAAAAATATTCTATGTATTTTTCGCAACTAGGGCATTTACCTGCCAGTGAGTCGCCAATGAGTCGCAAAAACCTTCTGAGTAAAGTTCGCAACTGGGGCATGCGACAAGACCAACCCGCGACTGAGTCGCCAAAACAGGGCAACACTTTTTTTGAAATATTGACACTTTTGTAAAAACAAAATACTTTCCAAAAACAAGCTAAAACACTTAAAAATCTTTTTGTATTTGATCAACAAAGATTGAGCATGTGAAAACACATTTAAACAAGTACAATCACACAAATGAATATGGCACTCATTGAACATAGACTTGTGTGTTATGTGTGAATATCAAAAATGAGATAGTCCTTAGTCTAATGTGAAGCTTCAATGATCAATTCAATCAACTAGCACTAGATAATGTGACCCATCTCAATTATAGAAATATGCATATATGACCTCCCACACAAACTTGAGTAGAATATCTTTGAAGCTTTTCATTTGGCTCCATGTTCAACATATCATTTGATCTTTTTGAATCAACACATCTCATTGTGAGATTGATGCTTTGATGAGTTAGCCTTTGGCTTTTTAGGCATCATACAATTTTATTTTTGGTGGCTTTCCCTTTTTCCTAGTCAAATACTAGTATGTGCGACAGGTTTTTGCGGCTCAATATCTCTTTTCATTTGGAGATTTACATTTGATGAGCTCTTTGAGTAAAGCAATAAAATAAAAGTGGGAAGATATATAGGCACAAGTCTATGCATGTCTCAAGATCAACAAAACCATTCACTAATCATTCATGACAAGGTTGAAGATCTATTTACAACAATCACATAGATCTCAAGATTTCTTCCACAATGATATGAGTGCATAGGGAACAAGCTAAGCTCGTAGATGCACAAGGCCATAAGTACAAAGGTACAAGGCAAAACATGTTTTGAGACAAAACTCAACAAAGTCGATCTAACTTTTTGGATTTTCTACTTTTTATGTGTTTTTGGATTTTTTGACATAAAAGCAAGAAAATATTGATCAACAAATAAACAAAAAAAATTTCAATACTCTTAAGCAAAAAGCATACTACCAAACATGATCACAAAGCATAGGAAGAATTAATGCATGGACATGTTATAATGCTTATACATGAGTACCCTTTGTCACCCACACGTCATGTGCATTTGGGGTGATATCCTTGTTGGATTGGGTATGAGGGTTAGGACTTTCAAACCTTCTTGTGAAGCTTTCCAAGCATGAGGTGAAGGCACCGATCATTTTCATCACGTCCATCATTCCGGGATCACGGTTTTGACTTCTTGGTTGCTCACCACCCCAAGACCTCTTGTCATTTCTTCTTCCTCGTGATCAAGGAGCGCTTGCATTGTTTAATGCTCTCAGCTTATGAGAGTTAGGTCCGGTATGTCCTTGCAATCCGCAATAGTGACAAATATGATTCGTTTTAGGACCCCGTTGTGATCTTGGAAGTGATCTTCCTCTAGCTTCACATCTGCCTTCTGATAGATTATAGAATGTATTTAATACCCGATGATTAGCTACATTCTTCTTCTTTTCAGTCTTAACTTTATCAGGAATAGACTTTTCTACAATTGGCTCTTTGGCCTTTACAAACTTCACTTCTTTGGTGACATTGGCTGATGAGCTACTCCCTCTGGTATATCCCACTCCGGACTTGTCTGAGGTAGATTTTTGATGAGCAAGCATTTCATTAAGTTTCTTGGAAGAGACACGGTCTACCTTAGCATTTGCTTGAAGCACTTCATGCTCAAGAAACTTTATCTTAGAGTATGCTTCGGTCAGCTCTCCATTCAGCATCTCTATCTCACACTTGGCCTCCTTATGTCACACTAGGAGACTTCGATAGTCCTCCTCTGCTTTCTTCATCTTCTTCATAGTCGCCTTAGCTACCCTTGTGTACTCTCCAGACTTCTCAAGGAGTGAGTTGTAGTTCTCTTGGAGACCAGTGGTGTTTTCGTCTTCTTCAGCATTTGATTCTTCAACAATTCTCATTGATTCTTCGTCACTATTTTCCCCAAGCTCTTGTAATAGCAAATTCAAGTCCTCCAAAGACTCAACATGAGCAATGGTCATAAACGCGGAGTAATTTCCTTCTCCTTCACAACTTTCCTCAGAATCAGAATTAGATGAGTTGGAGTCACTAAAAGTAGTAGCATAGACCTTCCCCTTCGATTTCAAATAATTGGGACATTCTTTCTTGAAATGTCTATGTCCGTTGCACTCGAAGCACGTGATTCCTTGCGAAGATTGGGATTCTCTACCATCTTTCCTTCTGAATTCCCTTTTCTCCTTCCTAGAATTCTGAAATTTCCCTTTGTCACCAGATTTCCCATTGTTCTTAAGTTTTAAGAACTTCCGAAAGTTTTTCACAAGGTACGCCACATCTTTATCTACAGCATCTTCTTCCGAAGAGTCATGAGATACTACCCTCTCATCAATTGTCTTAAGAGCAAGAGATTTGCTCTTCTTTTGCGTGGGCAGTGACAATTCATATGTCTGCAATGAACCAACCAACTCTTGAACTTTAATGTCGTCAAGATCCTTGCTCTCTTCAATAGCTGTTACTTTGGCACGAAAGCTTTCCGGCAGTGACCGAAGGATCTTCCTTACTATTTTAGAATCCTCCGTATTTTCTCCCAAATTGAATTTGCCGACGACCACCTCGTTCAACTTGCTATAAAAAGAGTCAAAGGACTCATCCTCGCTCATCTTGAGCTCATAAAGCGAGTGGTTAACATCTGTAGTTTGGTGTCTTTCACTTTCTTCGTTCCTTCATAAGTAGTCTCCAGAATCTCCCATGCTTCCTTAGCAATAGTGATATGTGAAATCTTGTGAAATTTTTTTGGAGAGACATCACAGAAAATAGCATTCAAGGCTTTACTATTTGCATTAGCCGCCGCAAGAGTTGCCTTATCCCAAGTGGATTTGGCAGCCTTCGGCCTTGTCCAACCCACTTCAACTGCATCCCACACAGCATCATCAATAGAACACAAAAATGCCCTCATTCGGACTTTCCAAAATGCATAATTATTACCATTAAAAAATGGTGGCACATTTAGAGATTGAGACCTATCCATCTCAATGCGGGATCAGGGATCGCACTAAGTTGTTTAAACCACAACAAGTGCACCTGCTCTGATACCAATTGAAAGTTCAAATAGGGTTGAAAACACTATGAACATTTAGACCTCTAAATTACAAATTATCAATTCAAGCTTATCATCAAACGATAAATGTGCGAAACATGAACATAAGCTAATGACAGAATTGATAAACAATCTAAACCAATTTAAAAACACATCCACAATAGAAATTAAATGGTAAAGATTAAGGGAAGAGAGATGCAAACACAAAGACAACATGGCGATGTGTTATCGAAGAGGAAACCGAAGCCCTCGGCATAAAACCTCTCTGCTGCCCTCCAAGCGGTCAATAATCCATTCGAAAATGTAGTTGGGATACATGAACAGCAATAGACCCTCCAAGCCTAATCTACCCAGGTACCTAAGCCCTCCAAGCTTCTTGCTCCAATGAGGTTATGTCGAACCTTTGTCTTTTTTAGCTTGTCGGATTCCGCTATTAACCATAGCATCAACCAATAACCATTGGTCCCTTCCAAACTGCTTCCCTTAACACCAAAAGACCTTCTCATAGACGTGGGTATGGTGAGAAAATGATTTGGTCAAGAACCTCTCAAGGGTGTATCAATGGAGAAGGTGAGAGTAGAGGAATTTGAAGAGTCTCTATGTGAAGATTGTGGGTGAATCAATCTTTTTTTTCTCTAGGGTTTCTCTCTCAAAATTCTCTCTGGAAGCTCTCTACATTTCGTGGGTTTAAGGGGTATTTATACTAGGGTGAGATAGGAATGCGAAAAGTCAGGTTTTTCAAAACAGAGCTGGTTGGCAGCTTGGCCTCGCGACTTGGCTCAATCGCGAGTTCAAGCCGCGAGATAACAGAATGGTCGGGCTGGACTTTTTGTCCTGGAGTGATCCAGCTGGCGCGACTGTTCATCTTCTTGCCCGCTTCACTCGTGTGATGCATTTGGCGGCTTGCCAGTCGCGAGTCACCGGCGAGTCCCAACCGCGAAGCCCTGCATCCTTGCACAATCTTGAGCATTTCTTCACACTCTCTCACTCACTACCCTTACATGAATCCCACCTAAATACAGGGTTTCTAAGTGCTGAAATACAAGCAAATTGACACAAAATAAAGTCTTGATTAAATTCAACCTTACAACACCTAAAGAAAGAATGTCCAAACTACCTGATAGGAAAGGGTAAAGTGCTTGCTACTACCCTTAGTGACTTGGAGAGCTCAAACTCCGATGTGGAAGGAGAATGTGATAGTGATGGAAACTATTCGGCCTTCATGGCAATTACCATCATCAATTCTAGAGATGAGCTGAGTAACTTGGTTGATGAGCTAGGTGTACATTCCGAAGGTGAAGAAGTTAATGATTTGGAAGATGAGGATGTGTACCTCAATGAAGGTCAGAAGGACCTTCAAGAAGTGTATGATGCATTACTTGAAGATTGTGGCAAATTTGCCAAAGTTGCAAAGAATGCTGTTAGAAAGATGAAGAAAGTTGAAGAGGAGCGTAAGTCCACACTCGTGCAACTTAAGGATGTGAAATGTGAAGTTGAAGAGCTGAAGGAAGAATTGTTGAATGCCTACTCTAAAATCAAGTTCCTTGAACTTGAAATAATTCAAGTAAATGTCAAAGTGGAGCACATTTCCACCAAGAAACTTGACAATGTGCTCTCTTTTCAAAAACCTTCAAATGACAAGACCGTTTAGGCTAAACAGTGAAGGAAGCTCAAGCAGCGAACCTAAAAAGGAAGTGAGGTTCATGTTAGCCAAAAACATAGAGAAGCCTAAGGTAGAAAATTCCAAAGTGGAGAAGCTTAAGGTTGAGACCCCCATTGTTACAAAGGGAACCATTGGTCCAAAACCAAAGGAAAAAGGAAAGTCATTACCCAAAAGTCAAAGGGGGCCTCAAGTGAAGCACTTTTGTCATCATTGTGGTGTGGGAGGGCACACTAGACCAAATTGCTTCAAGTTTCAAGTTCTTAAGAGGGCAGACTCTCTACGTGGCCATGATAACTCGAGAAGAATGCCGAAGGGAAACTGAGCTAAAGGAGAAAATGAGGGAAAACTCATTGGAGATGTTATGGAGATGTTGAAGAACATTTCATCATGCCTTGCTAGCTTCACCCCAAGGTTTGAGAGTTATGCCGATCGTACCCCTCCCTCTAAGGATCTCACCCAAAACACTCGTACAATGTGGGTGAAGAAGGGTACTCGTGCATGATCACTCACTATGCCCATGCATTAATACTTCTAACATATTAGGGTTATAGTTTCATGCATCATAACATATGTGATCTTCTTGTGTTATTGCTTCCATTTTAAGCATGTTTCTTTTACAAGTCTTTGTTTGTTTACCTTTATATATATATTACTTTATTGATTTGTTTTTTAGTGTGTTGAAAAATTCAAAAACCCATAAAAAGTGAAAAATCTCAAAAATTTTGATCGCTTGTATTGTGTATATCACATGTTGAGTTTGGTCTAGTACCTTTGTACTAATGACGTAGTGTATTTACGAGCTTAGCTTCTTATGTATGCACATTTTTTTAAGTGTGAGTGACATCTAGAAATCTACATTTGATTGTTGTAAATAGATCTTCAAGCTTGTCATGAATGATTGGTCAATGGTCTTGTGTGATCTTGATACTTGCGTAGACTTGTGCCTATATATCTCCTCACATTTTTTTTTTCTTTTTTTTCAAAAGAGCTCTACAATTGTCTATCCCTAAAAAGGAGAAAAGAGCTAAAAAAGCCTTGCTTTGAAAACTAGTTTGACTAGGAAAAGGTGGAGCAAATATATATTAAAATGTATGGTGCCAAAGCCAAAGGCTTATTCATCAAAGATATATCAAAAAGTTCATGGCATCGTTTCTCAAAAATTTGAGTTGTTTTTTTTATCAAAAGTATGAAATATGGAAGCCAAATGAAAAGCTTTCAATCAAAATGCAAATACATTGAAGAGGGGTCATATATGTTCATTATTACAAGTGAGATAGGTCACTCGACTTCGTACTAGCTGTGTATGACTTGATTGAATTGATCATTGAAGCTTCATACTAGACTATGGACTAGTTCATACTTGACCCACACACACAACACACAAGTCTAATGTTCAATGAATACTTATTTCATTTGTGTGATTGTACAGGTTCAAATGTAATATGTGTATACTCAATTGCTTGGTGATCAAACCCAAAAGGATTTTTGAGTATTTTATATGTTTTTGAAAGTGTTTTTGTGTAGCATTTTTTTGTTAAGAGTTCTCCAAAAATCCAAATCCGTTTTTGTTGAAAAAACTCCTTAAAGGCATTTCCGCGAGTAAGTCGCGAGTAAGAACCTACCCGCGAAAATGAGGAAGCCTTTTTCAGTTTTTCTAGAATTTTACACAAAGAGTTTCGCGACTCCCTTGTGATTCTTTCGCGAGAAGAAGCTTCCCGAGAAACCTGTCCTATGCTTTAGAGGCCATTTCGTGAGTTACTTCGCAAGTAGCTTACCTGTGAAATGAGCGGATTTTCAATTTTAAAAGCCAAACAGTGACAATTTTTCAAATCACTCTCTTTTGCCTCCTCCTCTACGCCTTTCTCAACCCAAAACACTTTTTCACTCAAAATCTCACCCAAATCTCAAGAACTTTCATCCTTAAGACTCATCTAAGGTATTTTTTTATCATTTTTTCTTTCTTAAATCCTTAGATTAACTCTTAGATTTTAGGATTTCTAGGGTTGGGTATATTTTGAAAGGAGTTGGGAAAAACTTATTTTCATGTAAAATTTTTTAATTTTCTTAATTGGGCTATGTCCCATTGTGTTTGTTTGTGCTTGTGTTGGCACCAAGTGGCATTTTTTAACATGTATTTAGGCAAGATTTCAACATGTTCATATATTGTTTTACATGTTAGTGGTTTGTATGCACTCTAAGTGTTTGATAAAATGCCCAAATGACATTTTCTCATTGTTTTGGACTCCGATGAGTACCAAGTTTGGTGATTACTATGTTTTTCTATTCTTAACATGTTTTAAACAATGGTTGTGTGTTTCACACACTTTGCGCCATGAGTGCCTTGTCATGCATTGCTCATGCATCTCACATGCACACCACACGCACACTTGATGCACACACTCGATCACTTGACATGTTTTGCATTTCACTCATGCTATGTAAGTCTTGTTAGACCTTTAGCACTTAAAACATGATCTTGTGACTTTGTTTTGTTGCTTTTTTGCCTTTTAGGACTATTATGTTCGTTTTTTTACTAACTTGCATCTAACCAAGTTTGTTTCCATGTTTGTGTTTGTCTTTGTTTCTTTATGTTGGTGTTTGTTTTGCAGATGTCTCCTATTAAGAAAAAGGCTGCAAAGAAGTCTTCAAAGCATCCCTGCACCTCCTCGAAGTCATTTCGAAATGACGATGCTAACATGGCCTTCGTTGATCAATACAAATGGGCCCCAATCATCCTAGAGAGTTCTGTGGACTTAGAGTCCCTGAAGGACACTTTTATACCAGAAGTGTTCAAAGAAAGAACATGGACCAAATTGCTGAATCCAATGGGTGATGTGTTTGAAGACATCATTCGGGAATTCTTTGCCAATGCCTTTGTGGAAGGTGATCACATTAATTGTTGGTTAAGGGGGAGAGAGTTCTCTATCTCTAGGGAATCAATTCAATAGATTTTGGAGATTCATCCGACAACTCTAGGCACATCTCTACAATATGATGAGAGAAAGGAGAAACTAGAACCCCTCGTGGAAGTTCTTGGGGGACAAATCAAGAAGAAGGCTACGAACACCATTGCGTTCACCACGAAAATGCAAGCTTTGGCCTACTTCATGATCTTCAACCTCTACCTAGTGAAGAACTTGACGACTTTGTCAGGACCAAGGACCATATTCCTATTTGATCTCTTCACTCACAAGGAGATAGACATTTGTGGTCACAATTATCACCTCTTTGTCAAAAGCATCACAAAGAGGAATGCAAGGCTAACTCTACCGTTCCCAAGCCTTGTCATGTCTCTTATCTTAAAGGCAATGGTGAAGATTCCAAGCGGACTTCAAGTGATGCAAAGGGAAGATCTTATCAATGAGCAGACCATCATTCGAAGCAAAGCTCACATCCCCAGACCAAGTGTCGGTGTCTCTTAAATTCCAAGAGATGATGCTGCAGAAAAAGAAAGACACACTGATGAGGAAATTGTTCAGTTCACTTCAATCTCGGAGGATACTACACAACCTTCTTCCTAAGCATAAGCAAGAGCACCCGATCGCCTTGATCATCTAATTGGAAGGGTTGAAGAGTTACATATGATGCTTGCTTCACATATCAGCTACTCCATAACTCAATTCACCTACCTTGAAGGCCAGATCACTGCCCTCTCATCTCAAGTTGATGACTCAATGCACAAATCAGAGTTGAAGTCAGATTTGGAATTTGATGCATTCTAGTACCTTTTGCCATTCCAGTCAAAAAGGGGGAGTACATCTTAAGGGAGAGTAGTAACATTAGTATAACATTGGTTTATCCTGGTAGTTTCTAGTTTACTTTACGTTTTTCTTTTACTGTTGGATGTTTATAGTGCTTTCGTTTAAAGCTTTCAAGTACTTTAGTTTAAATCTTATTTTTCTTTAGTACTGTTTTGCATCTTGGTTTTTATAGTCGTTTCTTGATACTTATTGTTTTCTATTGCTTCTTGCTTTAGTTTCTTTAATGCATCATGTGTTTGTTATACATGTAATTGATTTTAGCATTGCTCTTAATTGCATTACATTTCTGGATGATCATTTACTCAATAAATGTTCATTGTAGTCATTTCCTAATGACTGTGCATGTATGATCAAGTTATGCCTTATATCTTACACTTCATCTAGTATCTTGATCACTTTTTTACTTGTTCTTTATACATGCCTTATGTTCTACTTGTCTTGTACTTAATGAAGTTTATTTGTTATGTGCAAGTGTTTCAGGATACAAGTGTATATGGTTCAAGTGCTTCACAGTCTTTAGATTTAGATGTGAGTGAGTTTTGCCTGTGTTTCCAAACTCATGTTTAAGTCTAGGGTCTATTTAGGGGTTTTGTCATGAAATAGCCAAAGGGGGGATGGTAAAGTTGTGATTTCCAACTATTTTGTGTTGGCTTTACTTTCGTGCCTCATTTGATTGTAATTTCTTCAATCATTTTCCATGTATGTATGTGGGTTTAATTGTAAGGGATGAGTGTGAGAGATTGGTGAAGAATCAAGCTTCAAAAGATGACCACGTGTAGAGCACATGACTGGAAGATGAAGAGACGTGCCAGGCTATCTTTTTCGCGACTGCTTCGCAGGTAAGGCTAATTCGTAAAGGGCTTGCGAAAGTCTTTATTTGGAAAAAAAGTTGTGTTTTGCTTTACCAAGTCTTTACCCACACTGTATATATCCTCATTACCCACAAATTGTATGGAATTCTTTTCAGAGAGAAAACCCTAGAAAATACACTTGAGAGTTAGAGATTGTTATACCCATAATCATCTACACATTTCCTTGTGGTTTTCCTCAACTCCTACCTTTCCATCTCTATATCTTTGAGAGGTTGCTAACCCAAACACTTACCACACCCATTTAGAGTGTAAAATGAGATTTTGGTGCTGCTGGAAAGCATTGGAAGGAACTATTCATTGGCGGATGCAATTAGGCTGAATTGCGAGATCCGGAAAGCTAGAGAAGACAAGGCTCCGAGAAGTTAGTTGGTAGCAGGAGCTTGGAGGGCTCAAGTACATGGGGTAGACTAGGCTTGGAGGGTCTTTTGTTATTCGTGTACTCCAACTTTATTCTCTAGTGGATCAATTTCAACATGGAGGATCGCAGAGAGGTTTTTCGCTGAGTTCTTTGGTTTCCTCTTTCAATAACACGTCTTGGTGTTATCTTGTGTTTGCATCTCTCTTCCCTACTCTTTAAGCTTTCATTTTATTGTTGATGATGGATGAATATGGCTTAGGGTAGCTTTATCGGTTCATTTCACTTATTCACTCTTGTTCCGTACTTAGTCTAAGTTAGAGTAAAAGCAATCTCGCTGTAATTTTTTTTAGGGGGGGTCTAAACAAGCTCTTGGGTATTACCACAAATCCGTGCTTTCAAATGAGACACGTGGCGTAAAATTAGAAATGATTTAGAATTTAATTGGATCTAAACTCTTTGGTTTTTGCACCCAATAATTCACTTGCTACAAAAATTAAAAAATTAGATGGGACACATGGCAGAAAATTTAATTTCAATTAAAATTCCATTTAGAATCTAATTAAATTTAGACTCTTTGATTTTTGCACCTAACAATTCACTTGACGCACAAATCTAAAAATTAGATGAGACACGTGGTGCAAAATTAGACTTCAATTTAGAATTTAATTTGATTTTCTCTAACTCTCAAAAAAAAAAAAATTTTTGATTTTCTCTAAACTTTGGCTATTAATATATATACTAGCGTTTAACCCGCGCAATGCATGGGATCATTTTATGAATTAGAAAACAATCAACTTAATATATTTCATTAAGACCCTTTAACATCCTTTAGTGGTCAGATTTGAACATTGTATTAATGCATCTCATGTAGAACATTGTATTCTGTGTGTTTTTTGAAGGGTGGTCTATTTCACTTAATGTGATGGTAAAATATGGAAGGGAGTGGATGGTTAGTTGTTTAGATAATGATGCTAATGTGCAGGTGATCTTCTAAAAGAATTAAATTTGACTGGCTTCGTTTTCAAGTGCAAGAACAGGTTAGGGAGAGGTATGTTGCTTGGATGTTATAGTCAAGTAGCAACAACGAAGAAAGAAAGAATGCCACCTTTTAAGCTCATGAAAAAAAAAAAAAAAAAAAAAAAAAAACAGACATACACTCTTGTTTAGAGAATGACCAACTTGGCATCAACACATGATCTAGAAAAAATGTTAATTGAAATCTCATAAGTTATAACTAATGCAGATTTGGTTCAAGGTTTTTTTTTTAAGGTTGTGGGTTTGAGAGAATATAGTTATTGAAGTATGAAATAAGTAGAAGGGAAATTTGGCTAATAAAATTAATCTGTAAAGAAAAAAGCTTGCTAAAACATGCAATTCAGAGCCAATTGAAAGATAAATACACTAAATGGACAAAATCTAATATGAAGTATGAGATAAGTAGAAGGAAATCAGACTATCTTAACCTATCAGTTTGTTCCAGCAACGTTGTGAACATTATAAATCTGTCTAAAGAGTAAAAGAGAGACCACAAAAAAGAGTTTGAAGTAATCGTTGTAAGGAAGTTGATAACAGGGTCTAAAAATCAGTTGCAAAGTGTATAACATACGTTAGTTATAAATCTGTTTATTTATTATTTTAAAATGCAGTAATTAACCCAAAAAATTTCATAATCCCCTTTACAAAAAAATTATAATTACTATACATTCTGAAGCATGCTTGTTGAAATATGGTTATTAAAATCAAGAGTGAAAATCCCTAATGCTCCAAAACAAAATAAGCAAAAAGCAAGCACCTTATGCACTTAGCACTTTATGGTAGTGAGTACTTTAAATGAGCACAATGTTTAACAAATTTGTTTTTTTTTTTTTTTTTTTTTAACATGCATATGAATGTTTCATAATATATATTCATATTGCAAAATCATTATTGCAAGTGCATTATTCTTCTTCTTTTGCTTCTTCTTCAATGAATAATTCCTTTTATTCTCATACAATCATTTGAAGCAAAGCTCACATGTTAAAAACATATCATGACTATGCCAATGCAATTGAAACAAATCAATTCAAAATCTCAAATTGGTAGATTGGTAAGACCAAAACAAATTATATTGAAAAGATTGCAACATGAGCTATCAAATGATCTATATTGATGGTTTTGTGCCTACTGGCTGGGCAAATGATAGTGCCTAATGCTAACCCAAAATAACATCAATTATGCCAAATTCGACATTAACATTTTCTTGAACTTCCAACCAACCAAGGAGAAAGAAAAATAGGTACCTGAAATTTGGGGGATATATGAGACTCCAATCAACCAAACCATGTAATCCTCAGTTAAACAATATATATATATATATATATATATATATATATATATATATATATGTATATCAGATCATTTTATTAAATAGCCATAAAAGAGACCAGAAGATTGATTATAAAACAATAACATTTGATCTCTGCTTTCCATGGTCTTAAAGATGCATTACAAAACCCATATGTTTAGTCCAGCAATATGTAACATATGATAGAAAATGCTCTCTTCTCTATTTTGAAAATAATGATTTGTTTGATGTTTTTATGAATTGAAAAAAGAGAAAGAGCCGTGGGTGTTATTTAGGCAAACATTCATAGTGAAAGACCAATAAATAGCACACATGAGAGAAAATTCTTTTTGGAACATAGCATGTCTTGTTGGAGCAGAATAAGTAACAGTGAATCCTATGACAAAATTAAAATCGTGAGAAATTAAAAATCATTAGACTTACAAAAAGAAGTAGATTACCTAGATATAATTACAAATAACGCAAGCATAAGTTGATGTAGTACCCTTCTGGTACCTAATTCAGCATCAGAATATATTCAGAAAATTTGCAGGCATTGAAGAGCTTAAGGTAATTAATTAACTAATGTGAATAAGACACTAAAGATGGTTTGAGTTGACTTGAAAACAAATACAGATAACATAAACTCGCTTATATGAAGACCTAAAGTTTTATGATTAAAAATGGGGTTGAAATTTTCACCTGTAAGCATGGAGACAAAGGGAAAAAAATAAAAAATAAAAACCATTGGAGATCGATGGGTCTATGAGAGAGAGAGACATGCATAGTTTCCTCGACTTTTGAACCAATAACTTATTGGCTCAAAAATTTAGAAAGTTAAAACTAGACACATGACACAAAATTGGATCTCAATTTATGATATAGGTGGAACATTTTGATCAGTGAGTTTCATGATTTTATCTTCTCATATACTTGGTTCAGCTACAAAAATATTTCCTTACATATGTAAGAAGGGATGTGGCATTTACCTTTACTGATAAAGGAACAATGTCAGAACCGAATTACCCTGTTCTTGAGAGACAATTAAGATTCTAGTAGGAAAAAAATTATCGACACATCACAATCCTTAAAAGTAGCAGAAACATTGAACCAAAGAACACTAAGAAAAGTGTCAAGCGGACTCAGCATTAAAATCACAATTATTTGTAATTACTTGAATAAACAATTACTTTGAATCATTATCCGAATTCTACCCTTGGATATATTTCAGCATCAATGTCCAAATTCTGCCCTGCATATAGCAAGCATTAGCAAAGTATCCACGACCTTCCTTCTTTAGAATTCACGAAGCTACTCCAAAGAGAAATTGTTAAACAATGGTATACCACCCTACACACATATTTACTTTCTTAAAAATTCAAAACAAAAAAATTAAAAAAAAAAAAAAAAAAAAAAAAAAAAAAGGAGGAGAAGAAGCATAAGACAACAAAAAGAAATAAAATCTAACTTATATAGAACACAACCTCCAATGCATGCTTAAATATTGCAAGAGGCACATAACCCCATTTTCGTATCCTATCATCTCATGAGAAAAAGATTAACAAATGTAAATGTAACCAAGCCTGTTATTGGATGTAACTATCAAACTAATGATTAAAAAAAAAAAAAAAAAAAGAACTATCAAACTAATGGTTAAAAGAGACAAAAAGAAATGCTTATCACTGATATTGACAAATGCTAAATTCTAGTTGGTTCATTATTCCATTCGTGGGTCACATACTTTTTTAGAGCTTCACATCAAGACTCCCAGAATTTCCTGAATCAGTTGTAGATTTTTCTTTAGTTACACTTCTTCATTTGTGAATAATAATAATAATACCATCAAAACTAATTAAACTAACTTTTACTTTGCTACAATTTTTTCCCCAACTTAATACCCAAACAGATTCTCAACTAAAATAGAATACAACATGAAAAATCTATAAAAATCCAATACAACATCCAATATAGCCACTTGTAATAAAAACTCTGAAGAGCAAATATACAACAAAAGACTATTAAATTACATAACTCATCCTCATTAGGAATATACCTACTTTTCTTTATACATAAATGTAAGTGCAAGTTCTGTAATAAATTGAAACAAACAAAAAAGATCAATAACAAAAATATAAATTGACCTTCTTATATTAGAAGGAAACTCCCACTCCTTTTCTGCGATAACATACAAAGCCTAAGAGGCTTGAGAAAGCTGATATTGAAATGACTTCATGTTTCAAATTGCAGAAGTATTTGTAGATTTCATAAGGTTTTTTTGGCCCCATGTAAAACATATGATCATGGAAATTTTCTCCTATTAGTTTTGATAGGCCAAGAATGTATTGACCCCTCAGGTAAATTAACCAATTAATTAGGCAAGTGAATTAATTAAGTCAATTAACATGCAATACACGTGGTAGCACAAATAAATCACCAAATAACTAAATGCAGTGGAAATTAAATTTGACACAGGTGATTTGTTTACAAATGAGGAAAACCATCGAGACAAAACCCTACCAGGTGAATTTAAGGTCACCACTCCCGAGAATCCACTATTATCATAACAAACGGTTACAAGTAAAGAAATCCTAGTACCTTATACCAACCTATAGTTGAACCCTTACCCCAATACCCAATTGGACTTGTTCTGTAGTGACAATCTCTCCTTTTAATGCACGGCTCCTAGAACGTGACTAACCAATATAATGCGCAGATCCCAGTACGCTACTTACTACTTTGCAGGAATCCAAGTACGTGACTAACACACCAACTTGAGAAGGATGTTGGCTGCAAAGTTCTTCAATTCATCAACACAATTCAATGGGAGAATGATTGAAATTTGTTTTGAGAAAATTGGGTTTAAAATTTTGGGTTTTTGAAAAATCATTCCATCTCATACTCATGCATTTTGCTTTCATTGGTTAATGCTTTGAGGAGTTGTTTTTCAAAATTAGGTTTGTGTCTTTCAAAACTGTGATTTTTCTCAAAATTTAGTGAGTCTCTGCCCAATTCGATCGATCCAGTGTGATTTTCGATCAATCGAAAAAGTGCTCTAGTTTGTTTTAAAATGACTGTCACATTCGATCGATCGAATGTAATTTTCGATCGATCGAATATCGTGGAAAAGCTTTTTTAAAAGTTCAGATATGACTTTTTCAAACTCACTATTCAAACTTTTCAAACTTTTTCTTCTCTCTCTCCGAGTTGGCAAGGCTCCACATAGCGATTTTTGTCGTTTTCTTCCGAAGTTTTTGCAAAATCTCTCTCTCCTCAAGCCGGTAAGACTCTTTTGTCCTTCCTTTTGATTTAATTTTCATCATTTCATGCATATATTCATGCATTTAGGGGCGATTTTCGCACTTTGCATTTTTGGGTTTTTCATTTGATTCAAGCCATATTTTATGCAATTGATCATTGGGTTTTTGTGGGGACACATCATAAAAATGATCCTTGGTGGTTAATTTGATCAATTTTGAGTTTGGTGAAAAATTGAAAAATCTAGGGTTTGTTCTTGATCCGAATTGGGGCTTTTGTTAAATTGGGTAGAATTTGATGAAATTGGCTTGTTGTGTTGTTGTAATTAAGCATTATAATCTATGTAATGTGTTTTGTAATGCTCAATTCATCATTATATTTAAAAATTTCAACAAGTGGTTTTCAATTTTTGGGATTTTTGATAGAAATTCCCTGTTCAAGCCAATTTTGTCAAATTACTTTCATTCAACTTAATTGTGTACTGCATTAGATCATGCATCACAACATTTTATTGTTCATGCATCATATAGATTTTTTGTTCTATATTCTTTATTGTGCTAATTTGCAGTCTGCCCTTGGTTTTGTTTTCTCTTGTTCTTTGTGGTTTTCTCTTTGTGTCTCTGTCCTTTCCTTAGCACTATACCTAGGAAGACTAGAGCCCGTAGGAATGTTCTCTCACCTTCTCCTTCACCCCCTCCATCCTTTGATCATGAGAAGTTTTCGAGTGAGAAAAACCAAGAGATTTATGAGAAGCTGAACGTTAAGAGAAAGATATGGGCTGAGCGTTCTGTTCATTTAGATGAACTTGATCCTGCCATTAGGGCAAACCTTGAGCGTAGGGGCTGGTTACCCTTGGTGGATGTTTCTGATCCTCCTCCACCTTCTGCCTTGATAAGAGAGTTCTACTCGAACATCTCTATCCGCATCTATGATTCCAACACTCTAGTCAAGAGTAGGATACGAGGCGCAGAGTACACCATTACTCCTCGGATAGTGGCTGATGCTCTAGGGGTACCGTTGGTTCAGCATCCTGTCTATCCATATGACGTGTCTCCCGAGATTAGCGATGTTTTGTCTTACATCACTGGTACTACTATCCAGTGGGGTTCTGATCCTCGGATCACTTCTGCTGAGCTCTCCGGGTTACACTGTCTGTTCTTTAGGATAGCTTGTCATTCTATCTGGCCCATTTCCCATGTTCACACTATTCCTCTTGAGAGGTGTGTATTTTTGTACGCTCTGGTTACTGATGCTCCTATTAGTTTTCCCCATCTTTTTCTTCGTTCTTTGAACGATGTTTATAGGAGTTCATCTTCTGCTCATGCTCTTGTACATCCTATTTTCATTCATAGGATTCTTCTTTATCTTGATATTAGTGGCTTTCCTTCCTCTGAGCCCGTTCATGTGATAGCTCCTATAGGTGCGTCTTTTCTTAGACAGAGGGCCGCTCATCTTCGAGCTGGTTCTAAACACCCTAGGTCTGAGCCCTCTAGTAGCGCACCTCCTCCTTCTTCTTCTGCAGGTCTTGCTGGTGAGGATATTCCTGATCCAGTTGGTGATGATGCTGCTGCTGCTGATGTTCCTCCACCTCCTTCGGCCGACTTCGATGTTCGTCGTACTTTGGAGACTGTCATGACCGTTCAGGCGGCTCATGGTCAGATTTTGGTGGACTTGCTAGATGAGTTTCGTGCTCTACGAGCTGACTTGGCGCGTCTTCATTCACCCTCACCACCTCCTTTTGATGGCGACTTGTGATTGTCCTTTGGCATTCCGTCAGAAAAAGGGGGAGTGGAGTTTTTGTCTTGTAGAGGAGTTTTTGTAGAGGAGTTTTTGTAGTTAGGGGGAGATTTTTTTGTTTTAAGAGGAGCTAGTGGAGTTTTTAGATTGTATCTAGGTGCTTCACTTTGTATATCATTTTTGGGGTTATTCATGTTAGGGGGAGTAACATTGATTGATATACATGTTATTTTTTATTGATTCTTGTTGCTTTGTGATTCACTGCGTATTGATTTATATTTATGAGTTAATCATTCTTATATGTCTTTATTTTGTGTTGTGTGAATCTTACAAGAATGTTATACCTGTTGTTTTACTCTTTACTGTCACACATGCGTTTATGCGTTTGTTGAGTATTTCAGGATTATACAGGTTGATTCAACTAAGCTGCTGTCTACACTTGCAACTGATGGATAGTAGTTAGGCTGAATTTGAATTTATGAGCATTATCTTTGTAAAGGGCTTTTTATTTGTAAAACTTTGAGCTGTTAATTAGGGTTTTGTCACGGATTGCCAAAGGGGGAGTTTGTTAGGTTCTAAGGTCTTAGGATTTTATGTATTTAGAACTCTAATTTGTAATGTTGGCAAACCATGATCAAAATATTGTATTTAGTCTTATTTAGACTTGCTCAAAGTTGGTTTAATATTGTAAAGTTGGAATCGAGTGGCTGCAGAAGTACTTGGGACTTTTGGCCTGGCTCGATCGATCGAAGAATAGACTCGATCGATCGAAAATCGCACAGGTTGATTTTTCTGCAGAATTTCCAACTCAGCCCTACTTCATTAAACGTTTAGGGTTTTATGTTTTTACCCTAGGTATATAAACAAAACCCTAGCCACGTTTTTGGAGGTTGTCCATATTGCTTTGTTGCTCATACATTGCTGTTTTGTGTGAATCTCTTGTGAGATCTTTGAGGAGCTTTCCTTTACACAAAACTTAGGGTTTTCAAGGTAGAGATGATTTCAACATCTTGAAGATCATTACCATTGCAACCATTGGAACTTAAAAGAAAAAGCAAGCGGGGAGCTTGTAGCTGATTGAGGAATTCAAGAAAGAAGTAGTCCGTGGATTCGGAGCCTGCGCGTGGTCGTGTCAAGAAGTTCTACTGGTGGGTAGCATTAGGAAGTCGAGCGGGGAGCTTGTAGTCCTTTTGTAAGAACTTCAATTCTTTCATAGTGAATTCTGTGATGCCTTGAGGATCGGTGGGTCAAATCCTCCCCTGGTTTTTACCGTGTGGTTTCCTGGGTGATCATATCTTGTGTTATTTATTTTCCGCTGCTTTATATTCTTGATATGATTGTTTGGATTGTTTTAACCTAGAATTGCTTAATTTGACTAAGTAACAACTTGGCTAATTAATCTAGGCTACGCAATCTGGTTGTTTAAGGGGTCTAAATTCCTGTCAACTTGGACTTGAACTCTTGTTCCTTGAAGCATTAAACACATCCTAGACCTACCCAATTACACGTAAAGTGCATTTTGTCAAAGGATTAGCCAATTCTATATTTACATATCTTCCTAACATGATTCACATATGTCCTAACAAGTTTTGTTAATTAACTCTTTCAACTATAAAACTTATACAAAAAATGCAATAAAGATGCATTGGTATGGAAAATTTCTTATAAAAGTATTGTTTGTACATAAAATCTTTCTAATTTTACATTTTTAATAATAATTGTAAAAAAAAGTTATTCTACAGTGAATATTCTACATTGTATGAATACTATATTCGAAAAGTTATTGTAACATATTATAATTCCAAAGGTTGAAAAAGAGCACTTGAGTTAATTATTTCAATGATTGTTTTGGCTTTTTTCCATCACACAATAGATAATAATGTTTCACCAAGGACAATAAAAGACCCTATTTAACTTCATGTGAGTTGGTGGCTTCTTTTAATTTCAATGACAATTAGTGACTGTTCATAAGATTTTAGTTTCAAGTTTAACACTTTTACTGTTGCTTTGGTATCAGTTTATGGATTTTTGGCTTTCTTTCTTGGCTGTGGTGAGAACTTTTGTATACCTAACTATTTTTGATGAAATTGCAAAGAAGACAATCTATATAGCTGCAGCCGTTATTTCCGATTGCTTAAAAAATAAATCATAGCAATTTTAAATTGCAGCAGAGAAAAATGAAAGAAATATTGCAAAAGAAGCGTAAGAAAACATTGAAAATATGGGTTGAATTTTCAACAACACACCATTTAACCAAATCTATGTCATTTATTTCTATGTTTCTATTTTAAAGAAGGCAGTAAATAATCAAAGAAAACAATAATTTCAATTAGATCAACTGTATCTATGATGTTATATAGCAATTTGTTATTCTTTTCCTCTCCTTTTAATTGAACTTATAGATTGACTAACATTAGTACATTACTTTTAAATCTTGTACTGTTAACCAATACTGTGTTCGACTTAGTGAATGGTTATAAACATCATAAAAATGATAATGTATAACCATCAGACTACATGTATAACCATCACCACATAGAGAAAATCATCCTTTCCCTAAATTAAATAAACATATCCATAACAAAACAAACAACATCAAAATCTGAAATCTACAAACCGTAACAGAAAACCCAAAAACATCAAAGCAAATATCTAAATCTATACCTATCCAACCAAAATACCCAAAAAACTAAGTCATATTTCATATCCAGATCTAAGAAAGGGGAAAAAAATTACCGGTGGCAGTTTTGGCGATTTGATGATGGCAAGTAAATGGCCTGTTCGATGGAGTTAATGGCACTTAGATTTCTCTTCCTCAATCTCAATTCCTGTGTGTGCCTGCGGTTTTGGTGTTCTGAGCCTGGCGAGGGAACGGATGGCGGCAGAAAAACTATGTGCTTGGAATTTTGGTGTTCTAAGCCTGGCGGTTTTGTGATTGTATCTTTCTCAAGCCTTTTGTTTATATTTTTACCAGACTTTGTTCTCTTCCTCTTTCTCCGTACAATAAGCAAGGCCTTTTTTCTTAATTTATTTATGCTGTTAATTTTTTTATTTATAATGTGAGGCCTTTAAACGGTGTTGTAGCATTCTCAAACAACATAATTTATCCTTTTTTTAACTTATACGTGGCAGAATTTTAGATATGCACTTTTCCTACATTGAAGCACGACCTTAATTGTAAGAAAAGGCTTCTGCTATTATATATATATATATATATATATATATATTCTTTTAAAAAATAATGGAAAGAAAATGGTGACATGGCCACTTATGTGGCTCAACTGATGCATAACAATAATAAGTGTTACGCTTTAACTATAGATTTTTTGTTTTATTTTAGAAATAACGGTATCCAAATCTCTTCGAATATCTCACTATTTTCTTGAATGTATGGTTATTACAAAGAAAAATCCTTGGAGTGGCCAAACGATGCTGACAAGAGGTTTTAAATAGTATTATACAAATATATATATATATATAGAGAGAGAGAGAGAGAGAGAGAGAGAGAACTATAAATTTGGTTTTAACCAATATTCAAGGCCTGTAGCAATTACTTGATTTGAAAAATGTTCCCCATGTAAGAAAGCACTAACCAAGAGAGAAAAAGAACAGAGAGTTCACAGAGAGACTGATTGAGTGCTAGAGAGAAAAGAATTGAAGAATTTCTCTATTGATTGAATGATTCAATGAATCTGTACACTATTAAGGCTTTATACAAAAATAGAGTAAGACTAACTTACCAACTTATACGGAATTAGTTATGGCATGTGTAACAGGTAATTATAGCACGTGTGATTACAAGCTGAGATAATTAATTTCCTAAACTACTTGCAGTTCAGCTAGCAGATTAAGCTTTCTATCGTTTAGCTTGCATCTTGTCGTTGAGCTCTCTTTTCTTCTTTCTTACCTTTCTGATCTTGACAAACTTGATACTCCCCCTCAAGATGAGAACTAGAACTATATATGTTCACAATACTCATCTTGGTAAGTAAGGACATCAACTGTTGACCACTGGGAGCTTTTGTGAGTAAATCTACTAGCTATGAATGTGTGGCAGTGTAGAACAACCTTATGACCGTGTCTTGCACCTTGTCTCTAACCAAATGGCAGTTTACCTCTATATGTTTAGTTCTTTCATGAAATACAGGGTTTTCACCTATGTACATTGTTGCTTGATTGTCACAAAAAAGCAATGCAGGTTGAGGATAATGAACTTCTAAATCTTTCAACAAAGCTAGCAACCAAGTCATCTCACAAATTGTCACTGCGAGACCTAGAAACTATAGATTGTTTCTTGGACTTCCATAAGACCAGAGAATCACCCAAGAACACACAGTAACCTGTAGTGGACCTTCTATTGTCAACACAAGATGCCCAACCTACATCTGTAAAAGCTTTCAAATGAAAATTTGATTTAGTGGATAGAAGAATGCCTTGGCTAGGACACCCTTTGATGTATTGCAACAACTTATAAGCTACATCCAGATGAGGTTTTCTTGGTTTTGACATGAATTGGCTTAGTTTATGGACTGAATATGTGATGTCTATTCTGGTGATAGTTAGGTATAGTAATCTTCCAACCAACCTTCTATAGACACTAGGATCAAGCAATGACTCCCCATGGTACTTACTTAACTTCAAGTTTTGTTCCATTGGAACTTTGCAAGGTTTGTAACCTGTCATAGCAGCATCTTTGAGCACCTCCGATGCATACTTTCTTTGACACAAGGAGATCCCCTTTTATGATCTAGCCACTTCAAGACCAAGGAAGTACTTTAGATTGCCAAGATATTTTAGCTTAAACTCATGATTCAAGAAGCTCTTAAGTTCTTCAACAGCTTGAACATCATTACTTGCAATAAGAATATCATCAACATAGACCAGCAGTGCTATGAAAGTTTGATTAAACTTCTTAGTGAACAAAGAGTAATCAGACTTGGACTGCTTGAACCCAAACTTCAAAATAGTTGTTGAAAACTTGTTGAGCTTGCAAACCAGGTGCTCCCCCTTGCTGTGAAAACCCTGAGGCAACTACATATAAACCTCTTCATAAAGATCACCATGAGGTAAAGCATTATTCACATCAAGCTGAACCAAATGCCAACCTCTCATAGAAGAAATAGCAAGCAAAGTCTTGACAGTGGTCATTTTGGCCACAGGAGAAAAAGTGTCAATGAAATCCAAGCCTTCTTACTAAGTAAAACCCTTAGCAACAAGCCTGGCTTTGTATCTATCCATTGAGTCATCAGCATTATACTTTACTCTATACACCCATTTGCATCCAATAGCTCTTTTATAAGCAAGCAAAGGGGTAAGAGTCCAGGTATTATTAGATTCCAAAGCAGCAATTTTAGATGCCATAGCATCCTGCCATTTAGGATCCTTGACTACCTCATGGTAAAACTTAGGCTCAAGAATGTTAGATATAAGGGAACAAAAATGAGCATAGGTTGACGACAATTTAGAGGAATCAAGGTAATTGGATAAGGGGTACTTGGTACTTGAGAAAGATGTGGAGGAACTAGACTTGTTGGCATGATTGGAATGAACAAGCTTGTCATAAACAATGGAGCTGCATTTATAATCTTACAAATAAGAAGGTGGCTTAGTGATCCTGTTAGATTTTCTCAAAGGTGGATCAGAGGGAACATAACTCAAAGGGATATCTGCAAAATCTGCAGAAGCAGTAGGGACAGATTCATTTGGTGAGGGATTAGAAGAACCAGATAAAGGAACAGACTTTGGAACTGATAGATTGGAATTAGGAGAGTAAGGAATATGATCAAGAGGTTGAGGTGATAAGTCAGAAGTAGAATGTGGCATTGGAATAGAAGAAAAAGGAAGTAATGAATTAGTTGGGATAGCCACAGGAGGAAAAAGATGAGTTAAAGGAAAGTTGGAATGGGGAGAGGAAGAATGGGAAGATAAGATGAAAGGAAACACAGTTTCATGGAAAAGAACATCTCTAGAAACAAAATTTTCTTGGTTGCTAGATCAAGCAATTTGTAACCCTTAGCACCAAAGGGATATCCAAGAAAGTCACAAGGAACAGACCTAGGATCAAATTTGGACCTGTTATGAGGTAAAGTTGGTGCAAAATGAAGGCAGCCAAAAACTTTCAAATGGTCATAAGATGGGGTTTTGCCATAAAGCTTCTCAAATGTTGTTTTGTTTTCTAAAACAGTGGAAGGCAATCTGTTAATGATATGAATAGCAGTTAACACACATTCTCCCCAAAAAGAAATAGGCACATTAGACTGAAATTTCAATGCTCTTGCAATACTTAAAATGTGTTGGTACTTCCTCTCCACAACTGAATTTTGTTGTGGAGTGGCAACACAAGAATGCTGATGAATAATGCCATGATTAGCAAAGAAATCTTTTAAGAAAAATTCTGGAGCATTATCAGTTCTAATTACCCTGATATTAGTGTGAAATTGTGTGCATATCATCTTATAAAAGGAAACCAATAAAGGCCTAGTTTCATATTTTGATTTCATGAGATATACCCATATTGATCTAGTGGCATCATCCACAATAGTAAGGAAATGTCTGAAACCATCATGAGTAAGCTTAGCAAATGGTCCCCAAACATCACAATGAATAAGATCAAAAGCATTAACAGACAAATGATTAAAGAAAGGGAAAGGGAGCCTTTTCTACTTTGCAATGGGACAAAGGACACAATCTTTATTGCTATGAAATGTAGTTACATCAGGAAGGCAATGATGTAAAACATGAAGCTTATTATCTGATACATGCCCTAATCTAAGATGCCAAAGATATGGCTTAGTAACAATAGGAATATCTGAAACAGAATTGACAAAGGACTTAAAACAGACTCTAGAATGGACGAAGCTTCTGAAACAAATTTGCAAGAAGATGTAGTTTACAGCGAATAGAGATTGTTATGCAATTCACCCACTCCAATCGTTCTCCAACAAGAAAGGTCCTATATGAAACATAAATTGGAGAGAAACACAAGACAACATGATAATGATTTGGTTAATTAACTAACTGAAATCAGATTAAAAGTGAAAGAAGGAACACATAGCACATTTTCAAGAACCAAAGTAGATGTTACTTGAATTGCACCTATATGTGTAACAACAACCTTTTCACCATTAGGCAATTGAACAAAAGTTGAAATAGAACTAGTAATTTTGATAAACAAGGCTAGAGAATGGACTATGTGATCTGTAGCCCCAGTATTAAGAACCCAAGTATCTTTACCATAAGCTATTTTATCAGCAGGATTAATAGCAAAGACTAAATGTTGCATACTTAAGCACATAGAATCTTGCAAAAAATCACAAGAATTACCTGAAAAAGCAGAATTGGCTGAGTGGATAACATCATTAGAACCACCAGATGTGGAAGCATGAGAGCTCAACATAGAAAGTAGTTGTTGACACTGCTCTGAAGTGAAAGGGAATGAATTAATCTGATGTGTAGCTTCAGGTTGACCTTGACCATCTTCAACAATGACTTGATTGGCCCTAGCTACTCTTCCTTTCTGCTTATGGCTTGGTGGATAACCAATAAGTTTGTAGCATTTTTCCATGATATGACCAATCTTTCCACAATGACTACACATAGGTCTTCCCTTTCCAGTATTCCCTTTGAAATTCTTGCCATTGTTGCTTGAAAGTGAGGAGCTTTGGTTGAATCCTTGATTCTTGACAGCAAGTGCAGTGGACTTAACTAAAGGAGTAACATTGAATCCCAAAAACCTTTGCCTTTCCTCTTGAATCACCAAGGAAAAAGCCTTATCAATTGAAGGGATAGGCTCTGTAAGGTTGAATTTATTCAATCATGTATTGGATTTATTCCATACCAAATTTACTTGTATTTCAGGAATTAGATACCCTGTATTTAGGTGGGAATCATGTGAGGGTTGTGTGTGAGAGAGTGTGAAGAATTCAAGTGTATGTGCATTCAAGACCATTCTCGCGACTAGAACTCGCAAGTGGCTCGCAACTGATGACTCGCCCAAATGCCACACGTGTGAAGCATGCAGGAAGCTGAAGGGTCACGACTGTTGGAGTACTACAGGACAAAATAAGACAGTCTGGTCAGTTAGTTATTTTGCGACTTAAACTCGCGACTCATCCCAGACGCAAGTTAGTTGCCAGAACACCCTGTTTTGCAAAAAAAAAAAAGACTTTTCACATTCCTCACGTACCTTACTACAAATACCCTTATGCCCACGAAATGTAGAGAGCTTCCAGAGAGAAACCCTAGAGAACAACAAGATTGACTCATCCACAAACTTATACCTTCAATCCTCAAATTCCACTACTCTCACCCTCTCTATTGACATACCCTTAAGAGGTTCATTAGCCAAATCCTTATCTCACCATACCCATATCAGTGAGGAGGTTTTGGGTGATTGGGAAGTAGTTCAAAGAGGGCTAATTCATTTGGTTAATGCAATAGACTTATTGCGGGATCTGGAAAGCTAAAGAAGACACAGTTAGGCTTAACCTTGTTGGAGCAAGAAACTTGGAGGGCTTAGGTGCATTGGGTTGATTAGGCTTGGAAGGTCTATTGCTATTCGTGTATCCCAACTTTATTCTTTAGTGGATCATTTTACAGGTTGGAGGGTAGCGGAGAGGTTTTTTGCTGAGTTCTTCGGTTTCCTCTTTGATAACACATGCCGGTGTTATCTTTATGTTTGCATCTCTCTAACCCTTACTCTTGCCTTTTAATTGCTGCTATGTTGTGATTAATTATGGTTTAGAGTAGTTTGTTTATTTGGATATTGCTTGTACTTATCTTTCCGCACATCTATTGTTTGAGTATAAGCTTGTGTTTGTTTTTTTAATTGGGGGTCTAAACATTCACTAGTGTTTTATACATCAATTGAACTTTCACGCTCCATCGTAAGGATCTGAGTTTTGACTTGTGAATTAGAATCATTTAATCCATTAAGAATTGCATGAGTGAATCTTGATGTTGAAGATTTGTGATCTTATCATTCACACCACAAGTACATTTACCACATGAACAACATGGTAAAGGCCTAAAATTCAACAATTGATCCCAAGAAGCTTGAAGACCAGTGAAGAAGCTTGTCACTGTTGAATCCCTTTGCATCACAGTTGAGATTTGCTTTTGAAGTTGAGAAATTCTTGGTCCATTGGCTTAAGAAAAATGATTCTTGAGTGCATTCCACACCTTAAAAGCTGTATCTCTATAAATGACATTAGCAGTGATGTGAGGTGAAACTAAATTCAAGATCCAAGAAGAGATCATTGAATTGCATTTAGGCCAAACTTGTTTCTCAAGTGGTGTGACTGCCATTGAAGCAATGATAGAACCATCAACAAATCCAAGCTTACTTTTAGCATCCAAATCCATCCTCATAGCTCTAGCCCAAGTAGGGTAATTATCCTCAGTTAGAGGCTGAGAAACAAGAATCATGCTAGGAGTTTCACCATGGTGCAAGAAAAATGGACTTTGTGGATCTTCCATTGAAGAAAGTTCTTGCTGAGAGGAAGAAGATGAATTAGTCTCAGTATTCGACGCCATTGATAAAGGCTCGAGCTCTAATACCATGTAAGAAAGCACTGACCAAGAGAGAAGAAGAACAGAGAGTTCACAGAGAGAGTGATTGAGGTTTAGAGAGAAAAGAATTGAAGAATTTCTCTATTGATTCAATGATTCAATGAATCTATACACAATTAAGGCTTTATACAAAAACAGAGTAAAACGAACTTACCAACTTATACAGAATTAGTTATGGCACGTGTAACAGGTAGTTATAGCACGTGTGATTACAAGCTGAGATAATTAATTTCCTAAACTACTTGCAGTTCAGCTAGCAGATTTAGCTTTCTGTCGTTTAGCTTGCATCTTGTCATTGAGCTCTCTTTCCTTATTTCTTACCTTTCTGATCTTGACAAACTTGATACCGTGAAGTACACTCCTCTTGTATAGTTTCATTATTTGGTAGAACCATTGGCATGGGGTTAGGCCTCCTGCAAGTATCAAAAACCATATCTATAGTTTGACAAACAAATTTTATATCTGTTGCATTGAAGCGTGGTAACAAAATACTTGTCCAGTAAATTTTAACCTTTCTGGTAAGAAAGGGCAAAGATAATGTTTTTCATGATCGCAGCCTTGCGATATTTTATGTTGATGTGAAAGATGTTCGTAAAAAGATTGATGATTGGCATCCGGACTCCCTAACATGTATTCCACAAGTGTTTGCACAAACTCTTCAACATGTTGCTCATATACAAGACGGATTCCACACATTTCAACTTGCACACCTGGGTCACCGCTTGTAAATAAAGCCCCAATGTGATTACACCGATGCAGCTGAAAAACACGGCGTGGTATGTAAAATACAACAAGTCGTTGCGGTGACTCAACAAAAACGTCTCCAGAGAGCGGAAAGGCCGGGTATGGTGCAAAAGAAACTGAAAGACCAGAATAGAGAAGCAAAATTGTTGAATCCAGCGTGTGACTGAAACCAGCAGGTTGCATCTGAATACCATACAAAGCATATACAGTGAACCCCAACCATATTGAATTATAGTGCACATCTGGAGGCAACTGCATTTCTATGTAGGGCCCATGTTTTTGACAAGTGAACCAGTGTTGTGGACGGGCAATCTGGTGAAAGATATAATCATACAAATGGTTTTGTGCCCAATCTACCTGTAAAATACATAAATGTATGGCGATCAAATGTTCAATAGAATGGTCTGAGAGAAAAACATATACAAAAATAATAAGAGACAAAAATTTTAACGTCTTTTTTTACAAACCACTGAGTTGACATGTTGTTGGATAAATATGTGCAAATGAAAGTCTTACATAGAGAGAGTAGATAAATTGAGGAATTAATATAACATAACTGGGCCTAAAACCATAAATTTTTAGCTAAAATGGAGTTTCCTAAGATATAAGAAGAGACCTGATACAATCTTGAAAGCAATGACTTGAGATTTCATTTTAGCCTGGGGTCAGGGCCTTGTGAATTGCTCATATGATCTTCTATCAATTTTTCATGACCTTGACTGAGATCATTACAGCTCCTGAAATTTCCTTGCCTTGAGTTTTGTACAAATTCTACCATATCTTGCTCATATAGAATACGTGCACCGCACATTTTAATCTGAATATCCAGCATTTTGGGTCTAATCAAAGAGCTAATGCAACTCCCTTCATTAAAATGTTCTGTAAACCTTGCATGTGATTCGTATAGCCAAAGTCCAAATGAACCAACAAATGTTTCCTTAGGAACCTTAAGGACTAGGGGACAATTTAAAAAACTGCCATCCATGTCGAATTGACAAATAAATTCATTAAAGTAATTTGAATCCTGACGAGGAGAAACATTTTTTGAATTTGGAGGGACTACAAAAATGACACAAAGAGCGATCCCTTTCCAGCTTCTATTATTGAACAGATTAGAAGGTATTGGGATTCGTACAGATGGCCCACACTCCTGATTCTTAAACCACTCTGGAATTTCAGTTTGAGGTACAACCAGGCAAAAACCTTTAATCTGATGAATTTGGTCCTGTAAAATATTAAAAGATACGTAAAAAAAGGTGTTCAATGCGTGCACGAGAGAGAGAGAGAGACCTCCATGTATCTTTGCCACAATGATTGGAAGTGTATATTTAGCAAAGAAGCATCAGCAAATTGGGCTGCTTCATCATCGGCCAAGCCATGGCAATTAATAAAAGTGATCAATCTTTCTGCACCCGAAGTCCAGATGACAACTTGATTTGAATAATCTTCAAGTGAAGTACATCCTCGTGCCAAAACAAATTGTGTACTTAATGGAATATATGGCAATGGTTGAAGCTTGCTACAATTATCCAAGGAAAGAAGTTTGAGATTTAAAAGCTGAGAAATGCTATCAGGTAAGCGTGTAAAATTATTGTTCCTCAAATTAAGAAAAGTTAGTGAGGATAGGCAGCTAAGATCATTAGGGAGAGCTCCGTCCAACAGATTACAGTCACTTAGATCTAGAGATACCAAAGAGCTTAATCCTGTGAATGACTCAGGCAACAACAGGCTGATGGGCTCTGGTTCAGGTTGTCGATCAATGAAACAGGTGTAGGGAAGAGTGAGGGTATGAAAAGCAAGTGGATGAGGTGGATGAGGATGCATCCCCAGCTGCTACACCAGTGCAACAGAATGCATCACTAGCTGTTACACCAGTTGCTACACCAATGCCACTCAGTGCAGCAACCAGTGCATCAGGTAATGCTGCCACATCAGTGCAGCATGGCATGCCACTCAATGCAGCAGCAACAGCAACAGCTGCAACAGCTGGTGCATTAGGTGATGGTGCAGTAGGTGATGCAGCACAGATTGGTGCTCAATGCAGCAGAACAAATTCAAGTAGAAATCCAGATTACTTCTCAGAGTTGAAGAAAATGAAGACTTGTAATTATTCATCTAAACGACATGGATTACTTGGTCTGCTTGATTACACTTAAACGGCATGTAGTTTTTCTTGCTTATTAATTGATTCGTTTGTTAGCTCTAAGTCAGACACGTGAGAGAGTTAGTTAGAGTTAGTTATGATTGTTTCCTTGTGTTCACACGTGTTTGTGGTTGTTAAGTTGGTATATATATACAAACTGTACAGTTACAGAATTAATCAATGAAAATAGATTTTCATCCAAAACTTTATAGAGGGTGGCACAGATTGAGGATAAAGTCGAAATGAGACCAAGCAAATACCTTGTTTTTGGTGGTTGACCCTTACATCCTGATAGATTGAAAATTTCAAGAGATATCAAACTAGGAATGACACTCGGAAAAATCGAAAGGCTTTTGCAGTCTTGAAGATTCAATAAAGTCAAGCCAGTTAGATGCTTGATTGATGATGGTAGTTCTTCTATGGCAGTACCGTCCAAATAAAGTTTCAACATGCCTGTCATGTTTCTCCCAATCTTTGGAAACTTCTTGAGTTTTGAACAGCCGGATAGAATTAAAATTTTTAGAGATTTCAAGTTGATCTCGTGGGGAAGGTTCTCAAGACACTTACAGTCTTTTAGATTTAATAGAATAAGTCGTTTAAGACCTCCAACAGATGGGTGCACCGCATGCAATCCTGTACAACCTTGAAAAATCAACCTTTCAATATTTGGCAATCCACTGAAGTTAGGAGTCTGACATAAGTTTTGAGAGTCACTAAGGTCGATGAGCTTTAGCTTGTATAAGTGCTGAGATAAAACAATTAAATAAATATAGAAAATTAAGCAATCAGAACATAATAATAATGAATAGTAATAATAATAAAACTGCATAAGTGAAAATCATACACTAAATTCCCTTGGAAGTTGCTTAATACCGCTGCGATGCATGATGAGCTCAACAAGTTCAGGCGGCTGGAAACCATTTGGCAATGATTTCAAAGGATATTCATGCCATTCCAACAAACGTAGCTCATTTGAAAGATTAATGAGACGGGGAAGGTGTAGATTACAAATTTTGAGCAATCTTAGTTTATTCATCTTAGAGAATGGTTCAACATTCAATTCTTCACGTTCTTCATTTGGAGTCAAATTGAGCATCATGCCTTCAATTCGTTCTGTTCCCTAGTAACCAAGAACAATAAAAATTAGTTTAGATACAGCAAAAACTTGCATGAATGGTAGAATTATAAACTTCTCTAAATTTATGTCTATATAATAATACACTTACAATATTGTTCTTAAATACGTCAAGGACATCAGTACAATGCCACAACCTACTGCATCTTCCAAGATCCATTGATTCCCCATAAACTATTTTCCAACCCATTTGTTGTATTAAATGATGCATGCAGAATTTCCCCTCTACAATAGTAATTAGAGATTTGTCAATGAGCTTTCTTTTATTATCATCTGAGTAGCAAACTGATTCTAGCATATCAGCTACCCGATTTTGGTCCTCCCCTTTGAAGAAACACACAATATCCAAAAATAATTTTTTCTCCAACTCCTCCAATCCATTATATGCTATTTGAAGTTTCTCTAGAATATTTTCTTTGGGAATTGCTTTTATTTGATTCAAAGCACTTTCCCATTCCTCTTTTGTTCTTTTACACAAATAGGAACCCAAAACTTTAAGCAGCAAAGGATTGCCCTGAGCATAAGTGACAAAATCGTTGCCCAAATCCACAAAATCGTTTTCACAATGAGCTTTGTAACTAAAAAGCCATTGAGCTTCATCATTATTTAGTCCGTCAACCTTACATACAATCTGAATTTCATAGCTTTTCAACAAACGTTCATCTTCAGTAGTTACTATGATTCTACTTCTTGGACCAAACCAACTCTTCCCAACTAATGCTTCTAAATTGTCTTTTTTCACTCGCATCATCAACAACAATAAGCACATTTTTATCACGTAGTATATTCCTGATCACTTGAATTCCCCTAGTCAAATCCCTTACCCTTAATGCTCCTCTACTTATATCACAAAGGAGTTGCTTTTGTAAAATCTCTAGGCCATGTGATTTAGAAACCTCTTTGACATTTTCGAGAAAGCTGCAAGCATCAAATTGATTATGAATCTTGTCAAAAACTACACGTGCAAGAGTTGTCTTGCCCATTCCACTCTTCCCACATATCCCAATAAAGCGGACTTCATTCAAATTCATATCTAGACATGAATTCATTTCCTCAACATGAGAGGCTATTCCAACAAAACCGTCTTTGTAAACAATTGAATATTTATCTTTCAGTTCACTAAATATCCAGTCAACAATTGTTCGAATAAACTCTGCCTCAGGCCTATTATAAAGACATAACAAAAAATTGTGTCAACACAAACCAATTGGGGATGTAAGCGTTGATTTTCTGCTTGTTCATCTCAGAAAAAGAGCTCTAAAATTGAACTAAACTTGATAGTACTCGAGCTTGATTTGCTTGGAAAAATCCTAGGGCATGTAAAAGTGAATTATTAGTTTCAAAAAATTAAACATGGCTTTTGATGTAAACTTGAAGCGGTAGGGATTATACTAACTACTGGATATGGATTTCCATTTATTATATTTTAGAAAACTACTTAAATTAATTGAAATCTGATTTGGCTTTTTGAAAATGAGATATCTGTTTGTAACAATGATTTGTTTAAGTGTGTGTGGGTCCTTTTTGGATGATGCCCTGGCCCAAGTAGAAGCAAGGACCCCGAGCCTTTTTAGTTGTTGTTTTCAGGGACTGGGCTTGGTTCACCGCAGCTAAATGAGCTGATTACAAACCAGATAGTGTACAGAGCACGAATCCTACAACAACACGCTAGCAAACAAGAAATATATGCATTGAACAGCAAGAAACAATAAAAGGGGAAATGTGATAGAGAAAGATACAAAATAAATGTTAAGGGTCCTTAAGATAATGTGAAATATTTCATTACTTTCCCAATTGTGTAATACAATATGCTCACTAGGACGTGTTACCAGGTCCAAACAAGTTCAAAAATCACAGACTTAGATGGTTCTTTAGGCCTCTAAGACTTGCAAAGTTTGAATCCCTTTGAATCCTAGTGTGTTCTCTAGTGGCTGTTTGAGGATATCGGGTGGTATTTCCCTCTCTTTTCTTATTTTCTTTTAGTTCTAACAGAGTTTTCTCAGTGATTCTACTCTAATTCACTGTTGCTGAATGTCCTTCACTGTTAACTGCTTCCCTTTTATAGTGTCATCTTAGGGTTCTCGGGGTACCACTGATTCCCTCCATTTGCACTCCTGGGTACCAGAACCAATGTTGTGTCAGCAACATTGGTGGCTAGCCCCTTCCTCATTCCTCATTATCTTCTTCTTTTAGAGCTTCTTCCTCAAAAGTCTCCTACTACCTTTCCGTTCTAGTATGTCTTGAAGAGCTGACCTTGGGTTTTTCTCATTTCAAGGTTTCTAGCTCCCACCTCTTTAGACTCAACTTTTCGACTGCCTTTCCCTTTGTCATTTTTCCCAAGTAAGCTGATTCTTTCCTGCCAAGTTGAAAGTTTTCCAACCACTTCCCTTCATGGTTCTTCTTTCTGAGTTTCCCAAGGTACTGGCCCCTTATTCATGGATTGTTGGTTCCCAAGCTTTCTGATTCCTTTCTACATCATTAGGTGGCTAATAGGGACATATCTATTCTCATTCCTTATGTTTCTTAGCATCCCCTTTGAACTGTCTTAATCCAGCCCCGACCTTGCTACACATCCCAAGGATCCCGAGCTCTTGGCAGTCCCCAGGTATCCCAGCCTAGTTCTTACCTAGCGATTTTCTAACCTTAACGGGCTAGGCTTTTCTTCTTCCCTTCATTTTCATGAGTTCTAAAGCTTACCCATTCGTGGGTTTGGATTCCTCCTTAATACCCTTAATGGATTTGGGCTTGCCATCTTTTTCTTTATTGCAGGCTCAAGTATTTTATTTTTTTATGGAGTTCAATTCTCTGTGCCATTTTGGGCCTTGGTGCAACATTGTGAATTTTTAGACCTCAACATTTAGCCCCCCGAGCTCATGGGTTGCTTGCAGCCCACGTGTGAGTAGACCAGAACCTCAGTTTCTGTAGGAGTTCCTTCCCCACTATTTTAATTAGCCACAGGGTCCCTCTTCTTCTTCCTTTGGGATCTTGCTTTTCCTGCTATCCTCAGGTATCCTAGTTTTCTTTGCGTGTTGCACTTCTCTTTTGTAACTTCCCCCTTTTGCACGAAACGTGGCAGTTGAATGTTTGAGTGAAAACTTCCCCATCCACTTTTCATTTTCCCCGTAACTCCCATTAATAACTGCCCATAACTCTCTTCTTTAAAAATTAAATTTAGGCAACTAGCGCTTCTTTCTATACATCGCCTTCTCCAACTGCTCTTTGCGCCATTATTGTAGTCATTTCAAACTTTCTTCTCACTTTCCAAAGATCTTTATTTCCAAACTTGTCTTCTTGCTTCCAATTGTTCTGTTTCTTTGTTTCTTCTTCTGCGTTCTTCACTTCTTTGACTTCCCTGTTTCCCAGTGCATTTGCCGTTCCATGGCTTTCTCTTTTTCTTGGAAAATGAGGGAGCGTACTCCTAGTCCTTCTGAGGGTGAAAGCTCCCCTGGGTCTACACAAGGAGAAACGCAAGAGGTTACGGAGTGCCCAACCTTCCCTTTACGGGATCCCCAGTACACCCCCAGCCTGTTTTTTCCTCAGGTGTCTCATGGTGAAGCCCCTTCTTCCCCTCATACCTGGGTGTTCTCTGGCCAATCAGGGTTTGCTAGTTCCACTCAAGTTCTAGATTCAAGGGAGATTTTAGATTTACAAATTAGGCAAGGATCTCATGAAGCGGTTCCCATTTTCTTTGATTTCGTTCCTGGTAAGATCACCGGTTGGCCCATTTGGGTGGACAGGGAGCTTTTTTATGGTGAATTCGTCAGTTGTTTGGAGCGTGCTGGCATCTTGAGATCAGTAGCAATTTCTAAGAACCTTGAAGGTTTTAAGGACGCTAAGGGTCTTAGACACTTTGTGCGCCGCTGGTGTCCCTCCTTCCACACATTCTTCTTCTTTGTTGGTGAGCTCACTATCACTTTGAAGGATGTGGTCAACAATCTTCTTCTCCCAATGTTTGGTGATGAGAATCCTTTTGATATTAGCCTTTCTAGCGAGGATCTTGAGGTCGAAAACAAGCTTTTCAGTCACTTCGATGGGCGTACTGCTTCTCCTGGTGGGAAACCAGCCAAGATAGGCAAGTGGATCATGAACCTCTCTCAAGAAAAGGACAAGGCCGTTAGGCGAGCCAGGTTCCTAGTGCTTTGGCTCAGTAAGTTCTTGTTCAGTGAGTTCCTCGGATACGGGGTTAAGTCTGTTTTCTTTCCTTTGGCAATTAGGTTGGCCTAGGGTGCCTAGTATCCTTTAGCCCCCATGTTCCTAGGCCATGTTTACTCCCAATTAGATTTGCTTCCTGGAGATGAAGTTGAAGACAATTCTTGCTACGCTATTACTTCGTCCCTTCACTGTGCCATTCTCTAGGGGTTCATGTGGGATCGTTCCTCAGTTACTTTGGCGAAGTGCAGGAGTCTGACGTTTGTAAAGGATAAATTCCAAGGATCCCCAGATATGTTTAAGGGTCTGTGTGGCAGTTCTATTGATAGCCATCCCATCATTTTTTGCTGGGCCAATTTGAAAGGTGGCAGCCTCAATTTGGTGAAGTTGTTTGATCAAGCAGGGCACTTAAGTTGGCGCTCTCCTCGAGAGTTTAGCCCTAGGTTTGCCTATGATTCTGTGTTGGCCTCTTTTCTTAACTCCCCGGGAATACTTTTGATCTGCGCAAGAGGGATGAAGGCAACTTGGCATATTTGGCTTGTGTCAATCCCACGTGGCTTCCAGTACCCTCTTCGAGTGGTCCCTGATACACTCACTACTCAGCACACCAAGTCCTTAGGCAATTTGGTTTTGACCAAGACATCCCGCCAGTGTTCAAGGAGGTAGTGCCCTCTCTTCCTTACCTAGATCCGTTTCTAAGGTCTAACGTTTTTTCTTATTAGTCACAGAGGAGCCCTCAATTTGTGGTGCCAAACTCCCAGAGGGGAGTCTTTGCTTCCAGTAGCCAACAAAGCCACTGGAGAAGAGTTCAAAAATCATTCTTAGATTTTGTTGGTTCTAGTAAGATTGCAAGGGTCCCCGATTCTGGTCTTTTCTCTACTCCCACCTTTAAAAAACGCCTAGCCCTTCCTACTGCTAATATTTTTTTTGCTGCAATAAGCAACAAGACAGGGTTTGTGGAATGGCATGCCACTAAAGGTGGTTAGGTATGCTATGCGAACGATTTCCCTGAGGCTTGGTCAGGATGTGACCTTATCGTGGTTACCACTTCTGGTGTGCCTATCAAGAGTGGGGTGATGGAGGCAATTGGTGTTGCAACCCCCGTTGGTAAAGGGAAAGAGAAGAAAATTAAACAGGAAGCTGTCAAGAGAGCTGAGCTTGAAGAAAGCACTAAAGGTACTGAGTTTGGCCCTGAGACTAAGAAGAGAAAGACTAAAAAATCCCAAAAACAATTAGTCATTTCTGAAGAACCCGAGGGAGTGGACCCTTCTACAATTGGAAAGGAAGTTGGCCACCCTTCAATCCCAAATATCTGAGTAAAGACTAAGGTAGAGTCCTCCCTCCCTCAGGTTCCTATGAGTTCCTCAGCCTAAGGTCCTTCAGGGTCCTTTGGTTTCATACCCCAATCTTCTTTAGGACCCTCTGGGCATACCCATAATAGACAAAAGACCATTGAAGAACCTGTAGAGAGAGAGAGAGAAGGGCGCAAGACTTCTTTTCTTCTTTTCTTTTCTTTTTTTTTTTTTTTTTTTTTTTTTTTTGACATCTGCCTATACCGGTTCATTGTTCTTGTTGTCTCTCTCTCCCTTTCTTTCTTTTTTTTTAACTGATGAATGGCTACTCTTCTTTTACAATCTAAGCGCAAGTCAGACCCTAAGAGGGTAAAGAGTCAGTCATTTGGTGATGATGTGGTATGGCTCTCTTCCACTTGTGCCTTTCCCTGCTTGCTTTTGTTCTTTTTCGATGTTGTGTACATATGCATTTTGTGATGTTCTGCCACATGCTGCTCTTTTTCTTTTGTAGGTTGAGGTATCTCCTCCCACGACTAGTGGGACTCTAATGCAAGAAGTGATGACAGCTCAATCTACTATTCCCTTAGTCGTGGAAAAGGAGCCTTCCAAGGAAGTCGGGCAGGTAATGAAGGATGCCCAGCCCACTCTGTCTTTTGCTCCCCTGGCTATTCAGGACCTCAAAGCTTTTCAGCCTCCTGTTTCCCAAGATCCCAAGCTTGTGCAGACTCCCAGTCCTACCAAAACTGTGCCACTTGAGCCCATAACTGAGCCTACGTTGGGCAAAAAGTCCTTAGTGGGTGCGTCTTCATCCATACAAGTAGATGAGCCTCATCCATTCTTTATTAATGCTTATTCTTATCTCTCTTATCCTTTCTTCCTGAGATTTCTTGTTTCCTTTTCCTCTTTTAGGTCAAACTAGTGTTCGATTTGCCACTGAGGCTGCCTCTTCTTTGGAGTTAGAGGGTTCTAAAGGTGCGTGTTGTTCACCCTCATTGTACTTCCCCTTCCCTTTTTTTTTTTTTTACCTCTCTTTCTTCCATACTTCTCCCTTGCCCTTTCCTTCTATGGCGAAACCCCCAGTATCCTTCCCTTTCTTTAGCAATTTTGCCAAAGTTTCCTCACCTTTTCTCCACCGTGTTGTGTGTTCTTTTACAGAGTCCTCCAAGAAGTTAGAGGGGCAAGAAGAGGAGGCCCTGCCACAAGGAGCTGATACTAGTTCTCTAGCATTCTCTTACTTTCCCCACTTTATATATTTTCCTATCTTCTTTCCCCTTTTTGAACTTTGTCTGCTTTTGCAGGTGCTGACACAGGTGGTAAGGATCTTGAGCCCCTAGTTTCTGAGATAGTTATGGAATCTGCTCCCGATGTCCAGGTTGTTGAAGCTCAGGTAGGGATCCCCCAAACCATCCAGAGGGTTGAAGGTTCTCTAATTCTTGAGAGTAGAGACACAACAATGGAGGTGGCTCTAGAGGTAACTGCCTCAAATCCTAGCTTAGGGCTCCCTGCTTTCTTGTCTCGCTTTGATTCCTTAGAGTTCAACAGTCTCCCTGCGAGCCATTTTCATAGTTTTGGGCCTCCCTTCGATAATTTCCTGAGATTCTCTATGCTCGTTGAGGGTATGCCATTGTTGGAGGGGCTGTTCAAAACCCATGGGGACTTCACCAGTGGGTTTAGGGGAGGTGTATTTCTAGGCAACATCCTAATGGAGCTGTTATGTGCTGTGCTGATCTCTTTGAGGGATTCCTCCCTTAACTCTTTATCCGAGGAGAGGCTTTTAGGATGGAGGGAAGTAGTGTAGGATCTCATAGAAGCCAAGTTTAATCTCTCCTTTTTGCTGGAGTATTTGCTTTCCTTAGCCCATATGCTATTCTAGAGACAGGCCTCCAAGAATCTTGATGCTAAAATTGCTGCTGCTGAGGAGGCTTTAGCTCGTGCTCACAAGGCATTACAGGACTTGAAAGTTAGTAAGCAGTGGGTTCTTTCTTCCTCAACTGTTCTTGCCATTTCCCCAAAAAGCTCTTTGCTGGCAAGCCTTATACCTTAGCTCCTTGCCCCTTTTTTTTTTAGTTCAGATGTATTAGTTTCCCCATTTTTAAAACAATTGAAGCTGTATAAGTTTATCTTTACTTCTTGCTTTTGAACACTACTTCTTTTTTTTATGGCAATATGGATCTTTTTTCTTTTTAAGACTACTTCTAAATTTAACAGTATGTGGATCTATTCATAATGTGTACTCTGTTCTTCATTTTGTTGCTTCTCCACCCCCTTTTTTGAAATGAGTCCTGGGCCATGGTCCCTACAAGTTTTTTGCAGTAGGTTCGGGACCAAGTACCTTGGTAGTTGTGTGATTGCACAGGTATTGAACTGGGTACATTGGATGTTCTTTTTTTTTTTTTTTCTCCAAGTCCCAGGTTATGAACCAGGCTTTGGACAGGTATTGGGCTAGGTATCCCAGGTGCTTATTTCTACTTGTGGTCCCAGGTCATATACTTGAACTAACTGTGGTGTGAGTCCTGGGTCATGCGCTAAGATTTTTTCTCCTTTTTTTTTTTTGCGCTAGCCTAGGTACCCTTCCCAAATTTGCCCACATTCGAGTTATGTAATACCTCACAATTGTACATTTTAACTGTAGCTCAAGGAAAAAAAAATAAGAAAAGGAGATTTCATTAAAACATTGCATAGTTACCATATTAAGGAACACAAAAGGATTGTCAAAGATAGTAAGGATCGTCAAAGATAGTAAGGATCTTGGAATGTCCTTCTACCATGGGTTCCCAAACAAAAAGGAACTTAAACAAAACTCATGACATAAAAAAAAAAAAAAAAAAAAAGTAAAGAACGATGAAACACTTAGCAGTTTGGAGAGCTAGCAAAAAAAAGGGTCTTGGTGTACTAAAATCTCCTTCCTTCATGCGTAGTACTGTTTCAGCCACTTCCCATTTATAGGATCTATCAAGACCGTCCCATCTTCCTTTGTGAGGTAGTAATACCCGCTATCATAGGCTTTCCTGATGATGTAAGGCCCTTTCCATTTTGGGACAAATTTGGAGGGCCCTGGGACATTTTTTCTCACATGCTCTACTGCTCTTAACACCAGTTGTCCCTCCGTGAAGGCTCTTGGGTGTACTGTATGTGCATATGCCTTAGCCATCCTCTACTAGTACATCTAGCTTCTCCTTTTGGCCACTTACCGTTCCTCTTCTAACCCTTCTATATCTGCCAACCTTCTTTCATTATTTGTGTCATTTGTGCCTTCCTAGTTTTCTTCAAGTACTACTCTTGGCATAGGGATGACTAGCTCCACGGGGCTAATGGCTTCTGTCCCATAAACTAGGGAAAATGGCGAAAATCCCGCGGCTGTCTTCAAAGAGCTCTTGCATGCCTAGAGTACATCTGTCAAGTGGTCACTCCATTTTCCCCAATACTCATGTTTTATTTTTTTTGAGGATCTTCAGTATCACCCTGTTAGTAGCCTCAGCCTGATCATTTCCCTGTGGATAGTATGGTGTGGAACTTCCATGCCTGATGTAATATGCCTCGATCAAGTTCTTCATGTCTATGTCTATGAACGAGGTTCCATTGTCACTGATCAATCTCCTAGGGATCCCGAACCTTGTGATAATGTGCCCTCGAATGAAGATTTCCACAGCTGCTCTAGTGGCTTTTTTCAAAGGGATAGCTTCTACCCATTTTGTAAAATACTCAGTGGCTGCCAGGATCTAGATATTACCATTGGAAGGAGGGTTTATGGGTCCTATAAAATCAAGTCCCCAAGTGTGGAAAGGCCACAGTGTTGTCATGTCTTGTAGCACATTTGAATGAGTATGGATTGCATCTCCAAGTACTTGGCATGCATGACACGTCTTAACCAGCTCCTCGAAGTCCATTTTCATTGTTGGCCAATAGTACCCCAACTACAATAGATGCCTGTAAAGTCTTCTTTTCCTTAGGTGACTTCCACAGTCACCGGAATGGACTTCCCTAACTGCTTCTCTAGCTTCTCTAGGCCCCAGGCATCTGAGGGGATCTCCGGTGTACCCCCTTTTAAACAAAATCTCGTTCTGCAAGATGTACCTGACGGCAAGTTTCCTGAGCTGGTGGGCCAATGCCCTGTCAGTTGGTAGGATCCCTTGAGCCAAATATTCCATGAATGGGGTCCTCCAATCTTCCATTACAAATACAGCATAACTTTCTTCTCTGTCCATTGAAAGCCGACACCTTTGGCATTCTTCCTGTACTATTGCAGCCTCCTTGTTCATATTTGGCCAGTAGTACCCCATGCGCTGCATTCTTCTGTATAGGCTAATTTTTTCTGAAATTCCATAGATCTGGCTACGTAACTCTCTTAACCTCAGCTTCCCTTCTTTCTCGTTGATACATCTAGACAGGGTCCCTCCAGGTAGCCTTTTATACAGCTCTCCTTCTATCAGGGTGTAATCCTTTAGCTCTTTGATGCTTCCTTCAAGACCCAACTTTTCCATTTTCCCTTTTACCTCTTTTCTCCAATCATGTTGTTCTGGTTTTTCAGTGAATATTCTTTTAAGGATCCCTATAATAGAATGTTCTTGCTTACTTATTCCTATCAATGCACCTCTGCCTTTGAACGGTACCTGGGATCCCAGGGTGGCTAGTGCATCAGCGAACCTGTTTTCACTCCTTTGAGCGTATTCCACACTGAAGGTCTAGAATTTCTACTCCACCTTTTGCGCCCAAGTTCTGTAAGCTGCCAAGCTTTGCTCTCTTAGTGCAAAGTCACATTTTACTTGGGAGACCATAATATTGGAGTCTCCTAAGACCCTCATATGTTTTACTCCCATGCTAAGTGCTATGGCCAGCCCAGTCAAGTATGCCTCCTACTCAGTAGCATTATTCGAACAGGAAAGCCCAAGCTTAAAAGATAGCGGTATGGTATCCTCGTCTTCGCAACTTAGCACAATTCCCAGTCCATTTGAAGTTGTTGTTGCTGACCCATCAAACCTCATTGTCCACTTCTTTCCAAGGAGCTCTGCCATTGCCACCTCCCCAGGGATCTCCTCGCTTAGTTGTTAGGACATATGTGTTTCACATACTAAGAACATATGTCTTACTTATTTATGTAAATTGGCTAATCCTTTGACAAAACGCACTCTACTTGTAATTGGGTAGATCTAGGTGTTTTTAATACTTTAAGAAACAATGTTTCAAGGTCAAGTATTGAAGTCATCAAGTCTGTCCAAGAAAAAGCAAGCTGAAGTGCAATTTCATTAAATCTCGACACCTCTCGATAGCTACCTCGACACCTGCTATCTGTCGAGAATTAAAAAGTCAGAATTCCAAATCTGATTTTCTTGGGATTCGTGAATATGTTTTTGGGACTTCTTTTCTTCTAACCCTAAACATATAAAAGAATTATTTTAAGAGCCGTTTTAAGTGACACAAGTTGTATTATCATTGAGCAATCTCTGTTTATGCAAATTGTGCTCAACAGACGAAGTTCTTGACCTAGTTCATCTTCCATCAAGAAGTTGCTGTGTCTTTGCACCATAGGGTTTTGTAACCAAGCATCTTCCTGCTATTCATCACGTGGATGAACTGAAGAACTTTGCAGCCAACCTTTCTTCCTCAAGTTGGTGTTTCTGAAGTCGCGTACTGGGATCCGCGCATTGGTTAGTCACGTACTTGGGAGCCGTGCATCAAAGGTGGAAATTGTCACTACAGATCAAGTCCAATTGGGTATTGGGGTAAGGGTTCAACTGTAGGTTGGTAAGGTACTTGGGATTCCTTTCTTGTAACCGCTTGATTTGATAATAGTGGAGTTTCGGGAGTGGTGACCTGAAAATCACCCGGTGGGGTTTTTGCCGTTAGGGTTTTCCCCATTCGTAAACAAATCACCGTGTTATTTATTTTCCGCTGCATATTTAGTATTTGGTGATTTGTTTGTGCTTCCATAAAATTGCATGCTTAATTGGTTAATTAACAACTCGGCTAATTAATTAATTAATTAGGGTTTATCACAAGGGGTCATTCAGATTGTGACCTATCAAGTGGTATCAGAGCGGGCACACTCTGATTAGGATTTAATCTTAGCTGTGTTGATCCATTGACCCCTGTTTGTCATGGATAGAGGACAATCCTTAATCATACCTCCTTTATTTGATGGCACTAACTATGCATACTGGAAAGTACGCATGAGAGCTTTCTTGCAGTCTTTAGATGAAAAGGTGTGGCAAGCTGTAGAGATTGGCTGGACTAAGCCAAAAGAAGAACCGGCCGAGTGGGATGATGCTAAGATCAAGGCGGCCAACTTTAACAGCAGAGCGCTGAATGCTCTTTTTAGCGCAGTCACCAATGAGGAGTTCAAGAAGATATCCTCAACTGAAACTGCTAAGGAGGCTTGGACCATCCTCCAGACAACCTATGAAGGGACAAAGGCTGTCAAAGACTCAAAGCTTCAGAGGCTCACTACAAGCTTTGAAGAAATTAAAATGGAGGAGGATGAGTCGTTTGATGAGTTCTATGCCAAGCTCAAGGACATAGTGAACTCAGCCTTCAATCTTGGGGAAACCATCCCTGAACCCAAGATTGTAAGAAAAGTGCTCAGATCTCTACCTGAGAGATTTCATGCCAAGATTACGGCCATTGAGGAATCAAAGGATATAGACAAGATTCCTTTGACTGAGCTGGTTGGAAACTTGCAGACCTATGAGATAGGTTTATCTAGGATTGGCAAGACCAATAAAGGCAAAAGCATGGCCTTGAAGGCGAAGAGCAGTGATACAGATGAATCTTCCGATGATGAAGATTCTAAGATGAAGTCCTATATTACTCGGCAGTTCAAAAAGTTCATGAAGAATGCCAATGGAAGGAGCTTCGACAAGGACCGCAGGCAGTTCAGTTCTTCTCAGTTCAAAAGCCAAGACAAAGGGAAGAAGGATGCTAGGGAGGCCGGTCAGTATACTGTTCCCGCATGACCAAAGTGCTTTGGTTGTCATGGGTTCGGACACATGAAACATGAGTGTCCTACATATCTGAAAAGCATTGGGAAAAGCAAGGCCCTTGCTGTGACCCTAAGTGACACTGAGCCTGAAGACGATTCCGACAATGAGGATGACGGAATCCTAAATGCCTTCACTGCCACAGTCAATCCTACTGAAGGGATTGTTGAAGAAGTGGATGAAGAAGAAGAGTTGGTGGAGTCCAAATTTGAGAAGATGGATGATCAAGATGATATCCATTCAGCCTATGAGAAGCTTTACAAGCTCTCTGAAAAGCATGAGAAATTATATAGGCTGGCCACCAAGAATCTCAGTGAAGTGGAACTCGATCGTGAAGAGCTGTCCACAAAGTTTGATGAGGCGAATCAAACTATTGGAGCACTGAGATTTGAGAACAATTTTTTGGCTGAGAAGACCAAGAAGCTTGAAGCGGAGCTGTTTCAAGTCAGAGCTCAACTGGAGAGGACCTCAAGTGCAAAGCTTGATGAGATGCTTAACAATCAAAAACCTGCTTCGGATCGAACTGGTTTGGGGTATGGTATTTCTTTCTCTAATACTGCTTCTACTAGCAATACTGTTTTTGTTCCTGCTGCTAATAACATTGAAATTGAGAACCCTAATGTTAAAACTGAATTAGCTAGTGAGAACTTAGACAAAGGAAAATCTGTCTTAGGAGCACCCCCTAAGCTAGACAAGAAAGATGCCAAGAACCCTAGGGCTAAGAAGGCTAACTCTCAAAAGCCTAAACAAAAGAAGCAGCATCTCTGTCATTATTGTGGAGCTGCCGGTCACACTCGACCAAATTGCTATAAGTGGTTAGCCACTCAACAGAGCAATGGCATGATAGCATCTGGAAGCCAATCTCAGCTTCAATCCTCTCTTGCTCCTCTTGGAGATCTTCTGAAAGCCCTCATGTTCCTTTCGAACTTGAACGGTTTAAATTCTTCCCCCTCACCACCTGTTCAAGGTTTCTATCAAAGGAAAGGTTCTTCCAAGGAGTGGAAGAAAAAGGACTCTAAGTGATTTTATCACTTTCTTCTCCCTTCTAGTTTTTTTTTTTCCTTTTGTGTGTTGCATTACTTATGTGTTTTACTTTTCTGCTGAGTCAGTCTAGTTTTTGCTTTGCTTTGTTTAACATGTTTTTGTTTGTTTATTTTTCAGTCTTGTTCATTTTGTTTTTTTTTATATAAAAAAAAAAAAAAAAAAATTGAAAAATCAGAAAAATACAAAAACAGTGTGTGTTATGTGTACTTTGGTATATGTGTACCTTGAATGGCCAATGAAACAAAGTTTCTCTAAACTTTGTATCTCTTGTAGCTTAGATGAGCATCTCTATGCACAACTAAGCAAGTGAGCTTTGTGGCTCTTGTTTGTGATGAGTAAGATTAGGTTATCTCTTAAAACTTAACACTCATATCACTCTTTTTGACGGGTAGGACTAGAAAATCCTAAGAGAAAGGCATTAATGACCATCTCACCACTGTTGCCCGCCAATCATTGTAATGACACCTGTGTGCTTCGGCATAGCAAAAGTGCAGTGTCATAGACACCTGTATGCTTCGGCATAGCAAAAGTGCAGTGTCAAAGACATCCGTATGCTTCGGCATAGCAAAAGTGCAATGTCTATGCTTAACATCTTGGGTATTTCTTTTCTCTCTTTTATATACCCATGTATGATATGCAAAAATAAAAGAAAATATGCAAAGAAAATATAAAGCAAAAAGATTAAAGATGCTTTAAATATGATTGCAAGCGTGTTTTCTAGGAGATGTGGGAGTTATAGGATGTACCTCGAAGGTGATAGTCCCCATCAAACAGTTATGATTGTGTGTGAGTTAAAAGCTATTTACTCATATCTCAGATCGTCATAACATGTATACACATATGCAATCTTGCGATGTTTTTCACACACGACACGCAATATTCTTTGCTACTTTTGATACATGTGCAGGTACAATGTGATTTGGCCATCACAAGTGTTTACATATGCTAATGTATGCTCACTAAACTGTCATAACTTGTTTTTGAAATATAAAATTGGTTAGACTTGTTTAGTGTATGTGTGTGTTTTGCATGATCTTTGTGCTTAATTTCTTGTTGAGAGATGTTTTGAGAGGTTTATATGTTGAGTGGATTTGTTGGTAGAGATGTGTGTTGGATTGCATTCATGTCTGTGTTTTTCACTTCTCGAAAAACTCCTTTTACTGTGTCTCGACACCTTCCTCGACACCTCCTCGATACCTGGTCATCTGTCGAGCTTCTCAAGTTTTTCTTATCGCAGTCTCGACACATCCTCGACACCTTGTGGATCGATCGAGAAAGCCTCTGTCCTCTCGATAGATTCTCGACACCTGTTGGATCGATCGAGATTCAATTATGCTGTTTGTGTCTTCCTTCTCGACACCTGTCTCGATACCTTGTGGATCGATCGAGATTTCTTCTGTCTTCTCGATACCTTCTCGACACCTTCGCGATCGATCGAGCTTCGCGTATCTGAAATTCTCCTTGCATCTCGATACCTCTCGATACCTTCATCTGTCGAAGGCTTTTTCCTCGATACCTTCCTCGACAGCTTCCTCGATACCTCTCGACACCTCAGCTGTCGAGATTTACTGAAGGGTCTATATAAGGTTTTCGCGCAATTCAGACTTCATTCACTCGATCTCTCTCGATCTCTCCGTGGCTGTTCATCTCCTTTTCACTCTCCTTTCACTCCAATCCTTCAACCCACTTGGATCTTGCTCTGTTCTTGCTCAAATCACTTGGTAAGATCTCTTTTCTCTTCCTTTTTCATGCATTTCATGTTTTGAAAACCTAGTTTTTGGGATTTTTTCATAAAATTTGGGGTTTTTCAAAATTGTTGAGTTTTTATTGAAATTTTGGGTTGGGTTTGGACTTAAATGATTTCAAAATATCATACATTGCATTTCATGTGCATTATAATGGTATTTTCATGCATTTGGAAGTGAGTACTTTGTTTATATGCTGTTAGAAATGGATTGGGCTGAGCCCATGTTCATATTTCTGTTTTGCATGACACATGTTCATGCATTCCCATGCATACGTACTCTTTGTTCATATATCTGTCATATTTGAACTGATTTGGAGCTTTTCTGTTTGTCTCCCTCTCTATCTCTTTCTCATTCTTTTACGTGAGTAGTGTCTATGGCACCCAAACGTAAATCTACTCCTGCTCGGAACCCTCTGCGTTCTGGAGCTTCTACTTCTTCTGATTCTGCTCCTTTTAACATTCGGTTCCGTGATGGAGATGCCCAAAAGGCATTTACTGAGAACTTTTCTAGACGAGGTGTTCATTCGGAACGCCAAGTCATTCTGGCGGACTTCGCCGACACTGACCTTCCTTCTGTCATTCACAGTAGGGGATGGGGGTCACTGTGTGACATCCCGGTCACTTGCCCTCTCGTGCTGATACAGGAGTTCTACTCCAACATCCACGGGATTGATCTTTCAGTACCTCAGTTTTCCACTCGCGTTCGAGGTATGCGCATTCCTGTCACACCGCAGCTTGTTGCGGATGTGCTTAGGGTACCTAGGATAGAGTTTCCAGATTACCCCTCTTGTGAGCGTCTGAGGACTGTGTCCAAAGAAGAGCTCATTTCTGCTTTTTGTGAGCGCCCTGCTGATTGGGGTGAGCATCAGTTCACATCATGTAGGCCTTTTGCTAAAGGTCCTAGATTCATGAACATGGTGATGACTTTTGTTCTCCATCCTTTGTCTCACTATAACTCTATCACAGAGCCTCGTGCTCGATTTTTGCTTTCTCTTCTTGAGCACTTGACCATAGACTTCCCTTCTCACTTCATCCGGTCTATCTTAGAGGTTTATCTTGATTCGGCGTCCCGTGATAAGCTCATCTTTCCTTCTGCTATCACGCGGATTCTACGCCATTTTTCCGTTCCCTTTCCTGTGTCCGACCACTTCACACACATATCTGCCATAGATGCCGCTACCGTAAAACGTAGTGAGGCACAGTTTAGGTCGAGACAGCCTGGTGCCACTCCTCCCTCTCGTTCAACACCATCCAGATCAGCTCCATCTACATCTGCTCCTTCTTCCTCTTCGAGCGATGTATCCCTTGGTGATATCATGGCGCAGCTACAGCGCATGGACACTCGTCTTGATACACTCTCTGCTGAGTTGTATCAAGTGAATGTTCGTGTGGGTCGTATTGCACGACGGCAGGCGACCATGGGTGGTTTTGCTCCAGAGGCTACTCCTTCACCACCTACTCCAGTAGCTTCAGATTCTGATTCTGATGATGATGATGATGTTGATGATGATGATGATGGAGATGCTAGCTCTGCCGATGAGATGTCTACATGACACTCTACCCTTTGTCACTCGTGACAAAAAGGGGGAGTAGTTTTGGGTTATGAGAGTAGTCATCTTAGGGGGAGAGTTAGTATAGGACATTTTTGGGACATTTTTGATAGGGGGAGTGTTGATACTTTTGAGGGATGTAGTGAGGTTTGATGTATCTTTTTCTTTTCTTATCTTTTTAGATACATTATTCTTGTATATGTGGTCTTGTGACCAGTTTTACATACATGGTACTTATTCTTTATTTATGTGGATGTATGTTTCTTTCACCTCTCTCTTCATGTGTTGTTTCTTTTCTATCTTTATACACATGTTCTTTACTTGTATGCAATCTATTTATTTCTGTTTCACACAAGATGCCTTGATAAGTTTTGTTTAAAGTGTTTCAGAAATACAGGTTGTCAAAGTCTACTTATCATAAGCTCTCTTCTTGCAAAGTTTTTCAAGAGTTTGTGTTAGGATAGATTTTATTGTATTCAACAAGTGAATATGAGTTGAGTGATTTATGACTTCTCTCATATACTCATTTGTTTGTTGTGGTTTTGTCACGGATTGCCAAAGGGGGAGATTGTTAGGACATATGTGTTTCACATACTAAGAACATATGTCTTACTTATTTATGTAAATTGGCTAATCCTTTGACAAAACGCACTCTACTTGTAATTGGGTAGATCTAGGTGTTTTTAATACTTTAAGAAACAATGTTTCAAGGTCAAGTATTGAAGTCATCAAGTCTGTCCAAGAAAAAGCAAGCTGAAGTGCAATTTCATTAAATCTCGACACCTCTCGATAGCTACCTCGACACCTGCTATCTGTCGAGAATTAAAAAGTCAGAATTCCAAATCTGATTTTCTTGGGATCCGTGAATATGTTTTTGGGACTTCTTTTCTTCTAACCCTAAACATATAAAAGGATTATTTTAATAGCCGTTTTGAGTGACACAAGTTGTATTATCATTGAGCAATCTCTGTTTATGCAAATTGTGCTCAACAGACGAAGTTCTTGACCTAGTTCATCTTCCATCAAGAAGTTGCTGTGTCTTTGCACCATAGGGTTTTGTAACCAAGCATCTTCCTGCTATTCATCACGTGGATGAACTGAAGAACTTTGCAGCCAACCTTTCTTCCTCAAGTTGGTGTTTCTGAAGTCGCGTACTGGGATCCGCGCATTGGTTAGTCACGTACTTGGGAGCCGTGCATCAAAGGTGGAAATTGTCACTACAGATCAAGTCCAATTGGGTATTGGGGTAAGGGTTCAACTGTAGGTTGGTAAGGTACTTGGGATTCCTTTCTTGTAACCGCTTGATTTGATAATAGTGGAGTTTCGGGAGTGGTGACCTGAAAATCACCCGGTGGGGTTTTTGCCGTTAGGGTTTTCCCCATTCGTAAACAAATCACCGTGTTATTTATTTTCCGCTGCATATTTAGTATTTGGTGATTTGTTTGTGCTTCCATAAAATTGCATGCTTAATTGGTTAATTAACAACTCGGCTAATTAATTAATTAATTAGGGTTTATCACAAGGGGTCATTCAGATTGTGACCTATCATTAGTGAACATTCTTCTTTCCCTAGGAACTGGGCTAGCAGATTTTCTATGGCTTAGCTTTTGACAACCTTAGGGGTCCTGAGGGCGATGTCATATTGAGAAAGCAAAACCAGCGATTGTGCTATCCTTCCCGTTAGGAGAGGCTGATGCAGGAGTGCCTTTATGGGATATGACTTGGTTACCAAAAGGATATGGTGGGCTAAGAAGTATCATTTTAGCCTTTAAGATGTGTCAATAACTACTAGGCACGCCCTTTCTATCCGGGGGTATCTAGTCTCTGTATCTTTAAGAGTCCTGCTCACATAGTAAATGGGTTGCTTATTCCCATCATCATCTTCCTGTGCCAGCAAGGCTCATATAGCCTGGGAGTTTGATGCTAGGTATAGCAACAGGGGTCGCCCATGTACTGGTGCTTGTAAGGTAGGAAAATGATTCATGATCTATTGGATCCTCTAAAACGCTTCCTGCTGTTCAATCCCCCAAGTGAACTCAGCCCCCTTTTTCAACAATTTGGATAAACCACTTATGACCGAAGCTAACCCTGGCACAAACCTCCTGATGTAGGAGACACTCCCCAGAAAACTTTTAAGCTCTCTAACTGTTGTAGGCTTTTTCATTGTTGCAATGGCTATGGCTTTGGCTGGATCTACACTTATGTCTCTGTGATGTACTAGGAACCCCAGGAATTTTCCAACAGATGCTCCAAAGGCACACTTCATGAGGTTCATGTGTAGTTTTTACTTCCTACACCTTTCAAAAACTTATTCAAGTATCTGGAAGTGTCCTGCCCTGGTTTTTTACTTTACCACAATATCATCCACATAATCTTCCATTTCCCCATGCATCATATCATGGAAGTTGGCTGTCATGGTTCTTTGGTATGTGGCCCCTGCATTTATAAGGCTAAAGGGCATCACAGTCTAATAAAAATTTCTGATTAAGGTCCTAAATGTTGTCTTCTCCGCATCTCTGACAGCCATAAGGATTTGGTTATACCCACTATATCCATCCATAAATGAAAACATGGCATTTCCTACAGCTGAATCCACAAGGAGGTCAATATTAAGCAAGGCGAACTCATCTTTTGGACATGCTTTGTTTAGATTGCGAAAATCCACACAACACCGAATTTAGCCATTCTTTTTCTTCATAGGTACTACATTGGAAAGCCATTTGGGGTGCTAGATCGACTTGATGAAACTAGCTGCCAGCAGCTTTTTGACTTCCTGAGTTATTTGAGCTTCTATATCAATGTGAAAGACCCTAGCTGGCTACATTACTAGCTTAACTCCCAGGTCCACATTGAGAGAATGGACCACTAGTCCTGGGTCCAGACTAGGCATCTCATCATATGTCGATGCAAACACATCCACATATTTCTTAAGTAATGCCACTAACTGCTCATTTTCTTGTGTTGCTAACTGACTACTAATGGGAACAGGCTTCTGGGCTCCCAACTTAGCCCCCAAGTTTATCTTCCAATTCCTCCTTGGGCTGGATTTGTGCTTCCTTTACCGGGTCCTCTAGGATTTCTTCTTAAGCCATCATACAATCTGGTGGTCCGAGACCCTCCTGCATGATGCATTCAGGCCCGCGCACCTTCATAAATGATAAATTAGCCTTCCTCTGGGTTCCCGTACTGCCATGCATTCCCAGGATCCTGAGGAGCTAGTTTCCTTTTTTTTTTCCTTTTTCTATCCAGGAGGTCCCTCAAGTCATGGGTACCCCTTCCTTCCTCTTCTTCCAGGACAAGTGCCCCTAGGGTCCCTGGCGTAGGGCTCTCATCATCCGATTCTAACTTGTCATAAAACATTGTTTACACAAAGTTCACTTTTCCTTGGCTGAAAGGGTTCAAGTTGGCAGGGATCCTTATAGGCCTCTCATTCAATCTCCCTTTAACGCATTAATGGTACGTGGAGGGACTGAGGCGATGCTTGTGGAGCCATGGGCATCCTAACAGAACATGATAAGAAACCTCTGAGTTTATCACATGAAACCTGGTCAGGGCTACTATCGGGCCTACCCTTAAGGCCAGCTACACATATCCCTCAGTTGATTCCGCTAACCCTCTGAATCCTGTTATCTCCATGGGAGCCCTCAAGATCCTTCTGCCAGTCAGCCTCACGGCCTCTAGTGTACTCAGGGCTATGAGGTTAAGTGATGCCCATGTGTCTACCAATGCTCTTTTGATTTGGACACTGTTTATGGTGGCCATTAAATACAGGGGTCTGTGATGGTCTAGATGCTCAACTTCCATGTCCTTATCAGGGAAGGTTATTGCATTGGTTGTCTCCAAGTAAGCTCGGCTGGCATGGGATTCTACTGTGAAACATTCTACTCCTAAATCTGCTGCTATACTCTTGAGGGATTCTATGGCCATCCTTTTCGCCTCTGGCCCAAATCCCAACTGATTGAATAGTGTTCTAAATTTAGGGTTTTTTCTCAAGGGTCCTGACTGTGTTTGGATGAAAGGATCCTTCAAATTCTTCAGCTTCCGTCGAGTTTCCATGAATCACTACAGCCACCACTCCCTTCCCCTTGTGGTTGGATAAGGAGTTCCTTTGCACCTCTGGTTCTTTCTGAGTGAGCTCTAGGGTTCCCTCCCTAAGTTTCTTGTAGAAAAGCCTATGGAGGGTCCAGGAATCCTTAGTAGAGTGCTTAACATAATTATGAATCCTGCAAAACAAAGGATTCTTCCTTTCTTCTTAGTAGGCGGCCTGGATATAGTGAATTGCCTAACAATTCCATCTCCAATCCATTTTTCCAAAACATGATTCAATTCTTCTACAGCACATGGGATCACAAGCAGTTCCTCGGCCATTTTTCCTTCAGGTCTCTTCCTTTTTTCTCCTACTGATGCTGTCATGGCCTGGGGTACTGGCACCCTCTTTGTTCTCATAGTCAGTGCGGTCCTCCTAGTTCTTTGCAGGTCAGCAAACTGGGTGATGCATAGATTTTCGAGGTTAGGCCTATAATCAAAGAGCATGTTGGATATGCAAGTCTCCACGAGCTCCTTTTCTTTGTGGTCTCCATAACAGTCCAGAGAAACATCTTTAAACCTTTTGATGAATTGGACAGGATCCTCTCCAGGCCTCTATCTTACCATTTGAAGGCTTTGAAAGGTGACCTTGTCTTCACCTGGATAGTACTTCACACAAAACCTCTCCATCATCTCATCCCAAGTCTTGATGGACCCAGGCCTCAAGGTGGTGTACCACGTATATGCTCTGTCCACTAGGGACTTAGCAAACTCTCTTAAACACAATTCCTTGTTTCCTGCATAAGGGCCCATGGTGTGAATGAACCTACTCACGTGCTCCACAGCACTTCCATTTCTTCCATCAAAAGGATGAAACTTTGGGGGTTCATATCCCTTGGGATAAGGCTTGCCAAGGAGTTCTAGTAGGAACGGGGGATCCCAAGAAAATTTCTTGGCGATCCCCGAGAGCTTTTCCCTTTCTTGCTCTAAAACGGCGTTGACATCTACTAGCATGAGATATTGGGGGTTAGCTCCCCTTCCCACTGTTGACCCTCTCTCTAGTTGGGCTCTATCCTAGTTGACCACAAGGGGGCGTTATTCCTGATTTCATGGGTCCTGCCCTCTTTGAGGAGGCGGGTTTCTTGTTGCAAATCTTTCAGCATTTTTGCAATTTGAGACACAGGGTCTAGCTCCTGCCTTGCGGGCCTCTGTCTCAAGACGACCTCCTGCTCCACCAAAGGTACTTCGTTCCTCTGTCTGGAGGCTACTTCGTTTTCTCCTACTGGCTCAGATGCCGCAAGTAGCACATTGGTACCTTTGCTATTCCTTGGTCTTAGAGCCATGCTCTGCGAAGGGACTACTTCTTCCTTCTCCTTTACCCAGTCCCCAGTGGAGTCGCCAAAATGTGTGGGTCGTTTTTGGACGATGCCCTGGCCCAAGTAGAAGCAAGGACCCCGAGCCTTTTTAGTTGTTGTTTTCAGGGACTGAGCTTGATTCACCGCAGCTAAATAGGCTGATTACGAACCAAATGGTGCACAGAGCACGAATCCTACAACACATACATGCTAGCAAACAAGAAATATATGCATTGAACAGCAAGAAACAATAAAAAGGGCAATGTGATAGAGAAAGATACAAAATAAACGTTAAGGGTCCTTAAGATAATGTGAAATATTTCATTACTTTCCCAATTATGTAATACATTATGCTCACTAGGACATGTTACAAGGTCCAAAAAAGTTCAAAAATCACAGATTTAGATGGCTCTTCAGGCCTCTAAGAGTTGCAAAGTTTTAATCCCTTTGAATCCAAATGTGTTCATTAGTGGCTATTTGAGGATACCGGGCAGTATTTCCCTCTTTTTTCTTATTTTCTTTTAGTTCTAACAGAGTTTTTTCAGTGATTCTACTCTAATTCACTATTGCTAAATGTCCTTCACTGTTGGCTGCTTCCCCTTTTTATAGTGTTATCCTAAGGTTCCTGGGGTACCACTGATTCCCTCCATTTGCTCTACTGGGTACCAAACCAATGTCATGTCAGCAACATTGGTGGCTGGCCCCTTCCTCATTCCTCATTATCTTTTTCTTTTGGAGCTTTTTCCTCAAAAGTCTCTTGCTGCCTTTCTGTTCTGGTATGTCTTGAAGAGCTGATCTTGGGTTTTGCTTCTTTCAAGGTTTCTAGTTCCCACATTTTCATACTCAGCTTTTTAACTGCCTTTTTCTTTGTAATTTTTCCCAAGTAAGCTGATTCCTACCTGCCAGGTTGAAAGTTTCCCAGCCCCTTCCCTTCATGGTTCTTCTTTCTGGGTTCCCCGAGGTACCAACCCCTTGTTCATGGATTGTTGGTTCCCAAGCTTTCTGATTCCTTTCTGCATCATTGGGTGGCTGATAGGGACATATCTATTCTCGTTCCTTGTGTTTCTTGGCATACCCTTTGACCTGTCTTAATCCAGCCCTAGCCTTGCTACATGTCCCGAGGATCCCAAGCTCTTGGCAGTCCCCAAGTATCCCGGCCAGTTCTTACCTAGTGATTTTCTAACCTTGGCGGGCTGGGCTTTTCTTCTTCCCTTCGTTTTCATGAGTTCTAAAGCTTACCCATTCATGGGTTTGGGTTCCTCCTTAAAACCCTTAATGGATTTGGGCTTGCCATCTTTTTCTTTATTGCAGGCTCAAGTATTTTATTTTTTTATGGAGTTCAATTCTCTATGCCATTTTGGGTCTTGGTGCAACATTGTGATTTTTTAGACCTCAACAAGGTGTTTAGACCAGTATTAATGTTTTGACCAATACAGTAAAATATAATTAAAAGATGTTAAAAAAATTTATAATAATTATAAAACATTTTCTTCAAGGTAATATATTGGGTTAATGTACTTAGACTACTTGGGCTTATAAAATATATGGATTATTATAAATTATTTGTTTATAAATATATAAAATAAATACAAACATTTATATATATATATATATATATATCGCGATAACCTCAAAAACATTACTTTGTTATTAACTAGTACTGAAATATTTCATACTCCTAGCCAAATAAAAACAACCTCTGTTATGAAATTGACTCTCTTGAGACTCACTCTATAAGTGATTTATGATTTTCTTTTTGAACCATAGCCATTAACTTAACTTAGGACATAAGTTACTTTATGGGGTTGGGCTATTTGGGTTTGTAGGCCCTGGGTACGTTAGAACTAGATTTTGCTACTAATGTTACATATCTCTCTAGGATCTTGACTTCACATTAGTTACTTACGGAGTATTTGATGTGGAGAAATATTTATAACCAACATTCCCTGGCCAAAAAGATATTGTAACTAATATTACCAAGTCAAAAAAAAAAAAAAAGTTCAATCATACATAATAACACAAACATTTACCTAAAATTATCTTCTCTTTGGAACGGGAAAAAAAAAAAAAAAAAAAAGGAATGCAACTCCAAATAAATTCACTCCTATAAAACAAGTTAAAAATCATTTTAAGTTTACTCACCTGAGATAAGGAGTTACTCTGGATACAACTCCCCCATTTGGTTGGAGATTTCTAATATTGTTGTTTAAAATAATTAGAAATCTATGGTTTAAAAAGTGTTGTGGAAACATGTGTTTACAGTATTCATAAAACAAAAAATGTGTTTAGTACCATGTTGTAAAGTTGTGATTTACAATTATGTTTTATGCTGGCTTTATTCCATGACAAAGAGTGTTGTAATTGCTTTATTTTATTTCCTCGTATTTTGTGGGATTTTATTGTATTGGGTTTAGTATTAAGTTGGTGAAAAATCGAGCATGAATTGAAGAACAAGTGGATTTCACAAGAAGATCGCGAGAAGCTACCCTGCGAAGGAGCCACGTGAGAAGCACATACTGGAAGCTAAAGAGTCATGCTAGCCTGGAGGATTTCGCGAGTGTCTCACAAGTAAGGCCTTCTCGCTAAATACCCGCGAAACTCTCTACCTGGAAGATTTTAAAGTGTGACTTTCTTACCCTTCACCCATACTATATATACCCTCATTACCCACAAAAGTATGAGAGGTCATTCAAAGAGAAAAACCCTAGATAGATTTTCAACAACACACACACCCATCCTTTTAAAGAGAGAGCTACTCATTCTTTGTGAGAAATCATTGTAGTCTCTTCTTCTTCCCTCTTCTATTGCCATATCTTGAGAGGAGATTTGTACCCAAACACAACCCACAACTTTTCAAAGTATAGGGAGTGGTTTGGAGCTTGGGAAGTTTTGGGAATTTGCCAAAAAAAGCCGATGAGACTTGGCGGATGCAATCGGTCGTATTGCGGGATCCATAAAGCTAGAGAAGACATGACTCCGAGAAGTCCGTTGGTAGAAGGAGCTTGGAAGGCTCAAGTACATTGGGTAGACTAAGCTTGGAGGGTCTTTGGTTATTCATGTACTCCAACTTTATTCTCTAGTGGATCAATTTACCATTTGGAGGGCGGCGGAGAGGTTTTTCGCCGAGTTCTTCAGTTTCCTCTTCAATAACACGTCTCTGTGTTATCTTGTGTTTGCATCCTTCTTCCCTTACTCTTGTGCTTTACTTTTATTGTTTGTTGTTCATGTTTATGCACTAGAGTAGTTATCAGTTTATTGCGCTTCATTTACTCTTATTCCACACTTATATAAATTAGAGTAAAAGCAACCGAGCCGTAATTTTTTTAATTTGAGGGTCTAATAGCTCTTGTGTTTTCACACAAATCCGAGCTTTCACATGTTTCAAATAACATATTTCAGTGTGTGAAAAAATATAATTGTGTATTTGGTATGCGTGTGTTTTATTTTATTTTATTTTTTTTATATACAAGATAGAATTTCTACTCTAACCTAATCTAAGTGTATATGTGTGTGAAGCTCCCTTCTGAAGACTTGAACCCCAACCCTTGCCCCCCACATCGTACAAGCATTTATACATGTGTTTTATTTTTAAAAAGCTAACAAGCATAGTACCATTTAATTCTTTTTTTTTTTTTTTTTTTGAGGAGAGAGAAGTCGGTTTAAGTTTTGTCTAATCAAGTGGGCCTCATGATTTTCAACATATTTACAAAAGTGTCATTGAGCAAAGTTGTTTGAAAACTGAAAACTGGTAAGATGAGTTTTCTAAATTCAGTGTTCAAACAAGGTTTTCAAACCCGGACCGTTCATTGAACCGTAAAAAGAAGAGGTTCAAGGTTTTTGAGGTCGAACCGAGGTTGACCCAAGGTCGAATCGTGATAACGTCATAATTAATTTAGTAATTATTTAAAAAATAAATAAATATATTAAATTAGTAAAAATTGAAAATTTAACTAAAATAATCTAAATAAATATAAAGAACTATATTTCAAATAATTTTTTTTATGTCATAAGTTTCATAATGTAAATAAAAATATTAAATTCTAAGCAAACATAATTATGCAAATAAAATATATTAAATTCTAAGCATAATACAATCTAATATTTTCTCTTTTATGCCAGTTTGAATAGTCAACTATTTGTGAATTAAAAAAAAAAAAAATACAAGAGTAGGTGGGCAGACATTGGTTTGTCCACCAATAAAAAATGAGTTTAATAAAAATCAAATTCCCATCAAATCAAGAAGTGCTTGAGAGCAAGCATAAGTGGGTACACTAAAGCAAGCCTTCTGTGGTTGAGAGTAATGCAAGGCAGTACACCAGTACATCATCTTCAAAGAACTGAAGAAGAAGACTCCAAAGGCAAAAATGCAGATACACAACATCTGCAAAAACGCAGAGAGAGAGCGATCGAGACATAGGAGATGTGAATCTTATCTTTTTTTTCTTCTTTTCCCAAGCAATCTGTTTACTTTTCTTTCCAGCACCTACTTCTCAGATTTGAAATTTTGTGTCTTTTTCTCCCTAGTACTTCTCTGTCTCTTATCTTCGGTCTTCCTCAGTTCTGAAGCAAATTATAACAGATCTGAAGGTAAGACTCTCTTTCACAGCTTCATCCTTTACTCACTCTCCCTCTTTCTATTCCCGTCTCACTCATTCTTCCCTAAATATCATATTCGGCCAACCTGAAACTGCTCTTCACGAAGAAATTTTCTGAGGAGGAAACCGGAAAACCCGTGTCCGGTTCAGAAAACCGTGCGGCTTGACCGCAATTCGAGAGGTTCACAGCAAAAATATAATTTTCGGTTTTTTGTGATTAAAGAACCGTTTTAAGCAGCGGTTCCCGAATTCGGTCGGACCATACGGTCCGATCAAACACTCCAATAAAAAACATCATTACCAAACACGTTTTTTTTTTTTTTTTTTGGGTCCACAGTTTTCAATGTTTAAACACTGAAAATTGTTGATCAAACACTCTAACTAATTTTTCTCATTATGAACGTCTCTCCCCCTTCCCACCCCCCCCCCCCCCCCCCCCCCCACAACAACAAAAAAAAAAAAAAAAACAACCATGTGTTGTGCTGCACATATATATTTAGTGACAACCTTGAAACTTGAATTAGTGACAACCTTTATCTTAATCTTGCATGATATACATCTAGTTCTGTTTGCCAGACAACATAAGTCATGCTTTTATGGTTATGAAAACGTCAACCTTTCAACATCTACATTTAAAGTAATTAAGTAATATTGCAGTTAGAACAAGCAGAAAAAATGCTCAATAGAAGAAGATCAACAAGTGATACCCATTCATTAATGTCTTTCCGGAGAGATTGGCCACTTCTCTTAAAGCAGTTCTCCATATCTGCACCTGCTTTGGGTTCTCCTGGAGATGTTTTTCATGTTCATCAAAGGCCACAGCAAAAGTCTCCTTTTGATGCCGCACATGACTAGGATCCACATGGTAGAAAATGGGCAACACTTTCAACCCTCCCTTCATGCATTCAACAATCTTTACAAGTTCTTCTAGGCACCATGTTGAAGATGCATAATTTTCAGACAAAATGATGACTGCCATTCTTGATTTCTCGATCGCATCCAAGAGTTTCGTTGAAATGGGAGTTCCAGGCACAAGTTCTTTATCATCCTTAAAGGTGATAAACCCTTTATCTTTCAAAGCATGATATAGATGGTCCGTAAAATTATCACGGGTGTCTTCACCTCTAAAATTGAGGAAAACGTCGATTTTTGGTTGGGGTTTAGAACAAGGAGAGGAAAAAGATGGTAGGACAATTCGAGTTCTGGTGGAAACCATTGGTACACACTTATTACTAAGCGAGTTAGAGTTGAGATTCTAAGACAGAATATCATGTATTCAAACGGAGTTGGCAAGAAGCAAGCAAACTATAGCAACGACAGAAATCAAAGAGACCATGGGATGCTAGTAGAAGGCATTGGACACCCACCACTAGCCAAACTTTCAATACATAAGAATCTATTAAGACAAAAAATCATGCCGTCCGTAATAAGAGGAAAGAAGAAAGGAAACTTTTTATTAAAAAGCATAAAAGCAAGGAACCGACCAACTTCAATGGCTTCGAAAAAGCGAAAACAAGACAAAACCGATACATGCGCGTGTTGTAACTCGTAAAGCGGTAGACCTAGGGAAGCGCGCCCAACTCTGTTTCAGGTCTAGCATCAGACCTTGTCAGCCCACACTAACCAATTTTGTTGTGGTGTATGGGTGGTATTTGTAATATAAAATGCTATGTTAAGTGAAATTTTGTAATATTATTTATTTGTACAAATGTTGTAAAAGTGTTTGTAGTATTGCATAAATTATTTTACACAATTTTACACAGACAAAAAAACAACTAAAATCACGACTTCAAGTTACAATATGATTCAAATCATGATTTTATTTGTTTTTTCGACTATGGAAAATTGTATAAAATAATTTGTATGTATAACACTACCCTTAAAATAAAACAAACCTTGTAGCAGGACTATACTATAGTGTTCATTTAGCAATTTCTTTTTTTGCTTTTTGGACCCCTAAGAATAGAGATGTTAAACTAGTCAAGTTTTGTCAAGTAATGAGTGTTCTTACTTCGCTCGACAACGAATATAAAATCTAAAATGTTCAAGCTTGGCTCAAGCTAGAACCAAGGCTATAAATGATGTTCGAGCTCGAGCTTGTCAAAAAGTTTAAAAGTTTGAGCTTGGCCTGGCATATACATTTAAATTTATTGAAATCAAAAGTGATAATACATGACATATGAGCTAAAATAATAATGTTTTACTCATATTCATCATACTCTCTAATAAACTCAATCCAAATCGATGTTATCATGTTCATCTTACGAGATTATTTCTTCATTGACATTTTTTACATCATCATCAACATTTACTATTTCTTATTGTTATTCTATTTTAATAATTTTTTCTTTATATTTCTTTTTGGCATTATAGCTTCTTAGATTTATAACAATAATAGCAAAAGTAAAAACAATAATTATATTGTCATTTAATACTTTATTCATAATATATAAAAGAAATTTACATGAAAGTGCAGTATCAAATGTGTAATCCAAATTTTGTATGAGAAAAAAATTCAAGGATAAGTTATTTTATTGGGCTCAATTAAATAATCCAATAATTTTGTGTTAAAAAAAAGTCTAATAACTTGTTGGATTCAAATAAATTAAAGCAAAAATATTAACAAAAAAAAAAACTTATTTTAACTCACATATTTATGTATCGTATGATACATATGATTTTATGATTCATACAATACGCACTAATATCGTAATACTTCCAATAAGTACACTTACAATATATATATATATATATATATATATATATTCTTCTTTTTTACACGAAACGATGTACGCCTTTATAGAGTCTTTCCAATGGGCGTCAATGGGGAAAATGAATGCGAAATTCCCCTCATGTGAAATTTCCAATTAACCATAATTCAGTTTCAAATGATTACGGGGGTACCCCACCTTGTCTAATAATTTCAACCTCTTATCACAAGTCTTGCATGTCCACCTTCCATGTCCACCGCTATATACAAAAAGCGCCAATGCGCAAACGGGGTACCCAACCTTGTCTAATAATTTCAACCTCTTTTCACAAGTCCTGCATATTCACTTTCCATGCGCACTTTTCTTTATACAAAGCGGATATGCCGCTACAGTGCTTTGGTACTGTGCATTCAGTGTGTTTATACTGTGCAAGCATTGTAGTGGCAACAGTACTTTGGTGAGGCTTTTTTTTTTTTCTTTTTTCAGTCTTTCGGTTGTATTTTTTTTCTTTTATATATATTGTTGCACTGATACAATAAATTTCATAATATTTTCATAATTATTGAAGTGTCAATTTCTTATAAGTCAAAATAAAATAATAACTATGAAACTGTGACCAACCACAACTGAAAATAAATATTTTGTGAAAAACGGCAATGCTGCTACAGTTTGCACTGTTCATCTACAGTCTCATTTTGGTGAGCCACTTTGTTTTTTTTTTTTTTTTAGTTTTGAACAGTAGCTACAGTGGCACTGTAGCTACAGTAGTTATATATATATATATATATATATTTTTTTTTTTTCAATCTTCCATTTGTACTTTTTTTTTCCTTTTATATGTATTATTATACTGACACAACAAATTTTACAATTATTGAGATGTCAATTTCATTGCCGCTTTAGTGTTTTAGCACTGTTCATCTAGTGTTTTTGCACTGTTCATCTACAGTACCATTTTGGTGAGCCACTTTGTCCTTTTTTTTTTTAAGTTTTGAACAGTAGCTACAATACCAAGCGACATTGTAGCTACAGTAGCAACAATTTTTTTTTCCACTCTTCCGTTTGTACTTTTTTTTTCCCTTTATATATATTATTATACTGACACAACAAATTTCATGATATTTTCACAGGTGTCAATTTCTTATAAGTCAAAATAAAATAATAAAATATGAAACCGTGACCAATCACAACTAAAAATAAATCTATATATATAAAACCACGAATGCGCTAAATCACTGTAGTTACAATGCTTTGGTTTCATGAGCTAATTTTTTTTTTCCCAAGTTTTGAACAATAACTACAGTGCCAAGTGGCACTGTAGCTACAGTAGTTACAGTTTTTTTTTTTTTTTCCCTTTTTAGTAATCAATTTTTTTTTCCTTTTAAATATTTATGTAAGCTGGTATATATATTGTTATACTGACACAACAAATTTCACAATATTTTCACAATTATTGACGTGTCAATTTCTTACAAGTCAAAATAAAATAATAAAATATGAGACTGTGACCAGCCACAACTAAAAATAAATGTTTTGAGAAAATGTTACAACACTTATTGTGTAGTGTTTTTGGTTTATTCAATTGGCATGATAGCTATAGTGCCTAAAGTTTTTTTTTTTTCTTTTAAATATTTATGTAAGCTGGTATATATATTGTTATACTGACACAACAAATTTCACAATATTTTCACAATTATTGACATGTCAATTTCTTACAAGTCGAAATAAAAATAATAAAGGGAAAATTGCAGTTAACCCACCTGTGGTTTGGCCCGTTTTAACAATGCCCACCCGTGATTTGAAATTTGTCACTTAACCTACCTGAGGTGGCCTCCGTTAGACCCCCGTTACCCACCTCTGCCATTTCCGTTAAAAAATCTCCTTTACTATATAAGCCAAAATTAGAACTGAATTAGAACCCTAAAAAAAAAGGAACAAGTTCTCTCCCTCTCTCTCTCTACCTTAGAACCCCAAAAATCCCCAAATCCATAATCCGTCAAAATCAAACAGGTAAAGCCTCAAGATTTGAAGCTGTACATGAACATCAAAGACCAGGAAGGCAACGGATGGTGGAGATCTGTTCCTTTCACGCATCCTTCGACTTTTGAAACCATCTCCATGGAAAAAGATCTCAAAAACAAGGTAAAGTTTGACCTCGAATCTTTCCTCAAAGGCAAACAGTATTGCCATCGTCTAGATCATGTTTGGAGGCGCAAACAGATTCGGATCGGGTTTTGAACAGAGTTGGTCCAGTTGCAACCGTCGCCAACACAGCAGTACTCCACCTACTGAAGCTCCTGGACCGGCTCAGAGTGGCGCCATTTTGAATAGAGTTGGGTTCGTTGCTGGACTGTGGCTATAGCAGTATTAACCCATTAACCCACAAATCCATTAAACCCAAAAAATTTGAACAGATTGCTGCGTTTTTTTTTTTTTTGCAGATTTTTTTTTTTTTTACTTGCAAATCTGGGTTTTTTTTAGAGAACCCAGCAAAAGAAAGAGAGTTAGAGTTTTATTTTGTGATTGTTTTACGAAGAATTATGTAGTCAATTTTTTGGATTTCGCAGTGAAAGGCTAGCGAATCTCTGTGTGTGTGTTCACATGGATTTGTGGATTTGTTTGTGACTGTAGGTGTATGGGTTTTCTTTCATGTTTTATGTGAAGAAGAAGAAGAAGGGGGGAAAAGAGGAGAGAGACATATAATATAATGAAAAAGACACATTTACCCCTATTTTTAACGGTGAAAAGAGAGAGGTGGGTAACGGGGGGTCTAACAGAGACTACCTCTGGTGGGCTAAGTGACAAATTTCAAACCACGGGTGGGCACTGTTAAAACGGGCCAAACCACAGGTGGGTTAACTATAGTTTCCCCAATAATAAAATATAAAACTGTGACCAAACCACAACTAAAAATAAATGTTTTGAGAAAATGTTACAACTCTTATTATTATCACGATGTTTTCATAATTGTTGAGATCTCAGTTTCTTATATATCAAATAAAAAAATACTAAGTCCACAACATTTTAACATTAATTTATACAGTGCCTAAAGTTTTTTTTTTTTTTTTCTTTTTCCAGTTATCGGTTTGTGTTTCTTTTTTTTCCTTTTTTTTTTTTAAATATTTATGTAAGCTGGCATATCTATTAATTATATAAAAAGAGCCAAAGGCTCATGAATAGTGTTTTTTTTGGTTTATTCAATTAGTGAGGTGCACTTTCTCTTTTCTAATTTCTTTTCTTTTTTTCCCCCTTCAGGTATGCCAATTGGTTTGAGCTTTGTTTTTGTTTTTGTTTTTGTTTTTGTTTTTTCATTTTTTTTTTTATTTTTAAGATCTTTATACGTTTACTTTGTACTTGCAATGCAAGTTTATATTGTAAATATACAAAAGTGGTTAATATTATACACATTTGCACAAAAAATGGTAAATATTGTACAAAGTTTGTAAATCTGTACAAAATTTTCCCTTTTTTTTGTGTCTACAATATAAATTTACATTGTAATTAAGTACAATGTATACATAGAGATATTTTGAAAATGTTGTAACACATGTGTCAATTCCTTTTGGGTCAAAATAAAATAAAATAATAAAATATTATACCGAGATATAGCACAATTAAAAATGTCGTGACATTTTGTTGTTATTACAATATATTCACAACTATTGAGGTGTAAGTTATAGGTCAAAATAAAATAATAAAATATTGGACTGGGATCTATCACGGTCTTATACGATTGAGATTAACTTTTTATGATATAATTATCAAAATTCTTAAAATTAATGTCTCTTTTGATTAATGTAAATCTTTATGTATTTTAAAAATCAAGTGATTTATATTTTTATTTTGTGATACAAATAAAATCTAAAATTGATACTACTCACTACTTTTTTTTCCCATGGCTAGCATGTGCCTTGCATGTGCTGCCTTGACTAGTATATATAAAAAGCTTCAATGCGCAAATAGTGCAACTTTGATTTGTTCAATCGGCACAATAGCTACAACGCTTTTTTTTTTCAGTCATCCGTTCCATTGGTGCTTTTTTTTTTTTTTTTTTTTTTTTGCTTTTAAATATTTATATGAGCTGGAATATATATTGTTATACTGACGTAATAAAAGCGTCAATGCGCAAATAGTGCCACTTCGGTTTGTTCAATCGACACTGTAGCTACAACGCTTTTTTTTTTTTTTCAGTCATTCGTTCCGATTGTGCTTTTTTTTTTTTTTTTTTCTTTTAAATATTTATATGAGCTGGAATATATATTGTTATACTGACGTAATAAATTTCACAATATTTTTACAATTATTGAGGTATCAATTTCTTATAAGTCGAAATAAAATAATAATATATGAGACTGTGACCAACCATAACTGAAAAAAATGTTGTAACACTTGTTGGATGAATGTGTAACAATTACAATACTTTTTGGTTTGTTCAATATGTACATGCTCTTTATATATATATATATATATATATATATATAAGCTTGCATATATATTGTTATACTGACACAACAAATTTCACAATATTTTCACAATTATTGAGGTGTCAATTTCTTATAGGTCAAAATAAAATAATAAAATAAGAGAATATGACCAACCACAACTAAAAATAAATATTTTGTGAAAATGTTGTAACACTTGTTGTTATCACAATATTTTCACAATTGTTGAGATCTCAGTTTCTTATAGATCAAATAAATAAAAAATACTAAGTGTTGATGCCTACTTTGGCAAAAAGGGCCCAATAACAAGAAGAAGCCCAACAATATACAAGGGGAGAAGGAATAAGAATTAGCAAAGTAAGGAAAAAAAAAACCATTAAGCCTGAATGTAAGGAATAATGGTCCACAAGCTTATAAAATAGTAAAAAAATACCCCAAAAATAGCGAACGGGCCCAAGGTAGACCAGAGAAGGAAGTAATAAGGCCATGGGAATTAGAAGAAATGGAAAGTAAGCAAAAATGAGTCAGAGGAGCCCAAAGAAAGGAATTAGTAAATGGGGTTGGTGCAAAGGCCAACAAACCTCGAAAGTAAAGGATATGGTAATTGGGCCGAAGAAGCCCGAAAGATGTAGCCAAAGCCCATGGAAATGTAAGAAAGGAATGGGCCAAGGATGCCCAAAGGAATAAAATGGGCCAAGGAAGCCCAAGATGGTATGAGAATTAATCCAGCAGAAATACTGGGCAACGTGAACTAAATAAAGGAAAAGTACATGGCAAGCCCAAAGGAGGCCCAGCAAGCACAAGTTAAGAGATAACATGGCAAAAGCAATGGAGTGGCATGGCAGGAATACTAATCGACCCACAAACTGGAAATAAAAGGAGACGTGCTGAATTAAAGGAGGAAGGGCCCATACATAAGTAAAACCCAGCCCAGGGGAGAAACGAGATGAAAAGAATGAAAACCCAGTGACTCATTCACGCCACAAAAGGTTAAAAATGAGTAGCAGAACGTGCAGCAAAGACCAAATAAACCCATAGGCAATGACAAACACGTGAATAGCAAACAAGCCATGGACTCACATGAAAGTGGAGCATGCACAAGGCTCAGGCACCGCCCACTTGTACCCAGCTAATACAGGAGCGGTGGGCCATGGGTCAGAGGTAAGAGAGGGTATGGTATAGCGATGGGGAGAAGGAGGAAGTCTATTTTGGGATTCCTGCTCATGCTCTTTTGAGAAAAATGTCCTGCTAGAATGACATACCAGCCAAAAGAGGAAAATATGAGCTGGAATCACTTGGTGCATGCCATAGGAATTAGTAAGAGAGAATACCCAACCCTTATCTAGAGGGGAATGCCATAGAGAGCAGGAAAATAAAACAAAACTCTTTTTTCTAGGAATGGAACATAAAGCAGCCAACACAGAGTAGTGGTGATGGCTGAGCAGCCAGCAGACCAGTGGGTGGTTTGGGAAGGACACCCACACCAAGCCAAAAGTAGTTGAGAGGTAAAATAGTAAAACTTATCACAGCATGCAGTATAAAAAGACCTTAGCTGTGCACAATAAAGGGGGGGAAGTAAGTAGTAGGGAGGAACAAGTGAGAAAAAATGGCAAGAAAGAAAACAACGGAAAATAAGGAAGAATAGAGGGAATAGGGGAATGAGAAAGGAAATGGAAAGTAGATAAAAACAAAAAGGATAAAAAGTGAAGTGAGGAAGTAAGAGTGTGATAAGGCATGTACCAATAGGCTACTCCATTTTCTCCCTCTCAACAGCCTACTCTCTAGCAAGTTAAAGGGTTTGAGAATAAGCCATTTAGGTTCATTCTTTCAAAGCAGGCAATTTCCGTGACAGGATCTCCCTGTGAGATTGCCCACATTGAAGAGTGGTTCCTTCCTAAACTTAAATCTGCTAAGGAACCAAGCATAGCAAACTAATCCCCCTTCCCCCCTTTTTAATGACTGATCAGGTATTAACATTATTCCTTTTTTTTTTTTTTTTACTTATTATTGTCGCTAACCTATTTCTGGCGTACTCACATTACTGTGTTTTCTTACTGAGAAACATTTCTTTTCTTATCCTATTATATTATGTGCCTCTTGCTATAACATTTTTGTGACAACATCCTCTACCGTGGGCATGTAACCAAGATCTTAGCAAAGGGGTCCTAGCTTGCACACAAGCTGGCTTGAGGTGAGTTTCAATTGAGCCAATCCCAACTCTCCTACCCCAAAACTATTGGGCCACAGCGTGGCAAGAAGTAATCCAACCCAGAAAATACAAAAAAGGCTCACCACACTAAGTCTGCAACATTTTCACATTAATTTCGCAACAAAACATAGGTAAGCTACTATTAATGGATAAAAAGTGATGTCAGTCGTGGATCCATTTTAAAATCAGTAAAAACTTGTCAATTAAAATTTGTTATGAAAATATTATGAAGATAACATTTCTATAAAATGAATAATAATATATCAGACCGAAACTTTCCATGGTTGAAAATAAAGGTATTGTGAAAATATTGTGACAATTTGTTGTGTTCTTAGACTTCTTTTTTAATTTAGTTAAACAAAAATTCACTGTTTCATGCACAATTTTCTTTTGTTGGTTTTTTGTTTGTTGTTGTTGTTGTTGTTGTTGTTGTTGTTGTTGTTGTTTTTTTTTTTTTTTTTTTTTTTTTTTTTTAATGCATAGTTTAAAGTGGTTGTCCCAATTAAAAACCAATTTTCTTAGACTTCTTTTTTGGTTTAGTTAAACAAAAATTCACTATTTCATGCACAATTTTCTTTTTTTGGTTTTTTGTTTGTCGTTTTTTTCTTTTTTCTTTTTAATGCATAGTTTAAAGTGATTGTCCCAATTAAAAACCAATAATAATTTACCACCTAGGATTTGTTGTGAAAATATTGTGGATGTAGCATTACTCTAAAATAAAATTATAAAATATCATACCAGGGCCCACCATAGCTAAAATAAAGGTATTGAGAAAATATTGTGACACTTATTGTGTTCCTGACTTTTTTTTTTAGCCTATTTGTTGAGTCAAAATTCACAGTTTTACGGACAGTTTTCTTAAGCTGACTTTTTTTTTTTTTTAACACATTTTTTAAAGTAAAAAACACATAGTTTTACCCAAAAAAAAAAAAAAGAATTATGGAAAAAAATACTTTCCCCTTTTATGTTTGGGGTAGTTTCATCCCCTCCAATTTTAAAGTTGAATAATTTTCTCATTTATATTTTGTAGACAAGTATATAGTTCCTACTGTTACTCTCTTAGTTAAATCCTAACAAAATCTTATGATTCCTAGAATATTTCATTGTGCAATAACTAAAATGCCTCATTAAATTTTAATGTCCCAAAAATTTTCTTTGTGTATTTTGAATTTTATGTGTTAGTCATACTTATAAAGTAAAAATGGTGGTGTATGGTATTTTATTTGTTACCTAGAGAACACTAATTTATTAGTGGTTTAAATCTTCTAAATTTATAATTTTATCTAATAGAAACTTCAATGACATATGTCTTTTGTTATTTTGTTCTTTTTTTTATTTGTTTTCTTTCTTAAAAAGGTGTTCATTAAAAATTAAGTAAGCTAAGCATCGTAGTTAGGATCATAAAATAAAATGATAAAGAGGGAAGTATGAATAACAAAATATTCATTGCAAATAGTTGTAGGTATTTAATTTGATGAAGAGTTTCAATTGTAGCATATGTCATCATTTATTGCAAAAATTTAAATATTGTGACAATGTTTTATCAAAACTTAGTTGTTAATTGTTAGAAGATACATTTGTTATCATTCTTAGCAGAATTTTTTTTGTGAGTAGATACTATCTTTAGTAAATAGGTTCTAAGAAATGAAAAAGTTATTTTGTATCAAATGATACCACGTCATACATATCAAAATCTAATAAACGAGAGACATGTATGTAAAAATAACTATCCACTAATACATGTCTTTCAATTGTTAGTGGGTTAGTTATTTTTTGTTGACATGTCTCACACTTTTTGGATTTTGATACCGCTGACATGGAATTATTTGATACCAAATACCTTCTCCTAAGAAATTAACATACTATATAAATAGTCATATGTTAAATAATTATTCTAAATTTAAATACATAGTTTGATACTATTTCAAAAAAAAATTCTATCTTAATTTTTCTTACTCAAGGGGCAGCACGTGCAACCCTTACTAGTTCTCTAAAAAGAATAAAATGGTACAAAAATAGTGTTTACGATTATGTAATTTTTTTTTTTTTTACCACACGGGTGGCTTGATGATAGGAGTTCTTGTCCCATCATTCAAAAAGGATTGGTTCGAGCAATAATTTCAGCAAGGCCCATGTGGTATACGTGGTATTACTTATTACTATCATGTGACGTGGGGTCAATGAATCCACACCAGAGACCCATTTTTTACTTTAAAAAAAAATTATGTATTTTTTAAAAAAACTGTTTACGTTTATATAATTTATTCCTTAGATATAATAAATTAGTATATGAGCTAAAGAACCCCAAAATTTTAATATTGTCGATTAGGTTTTCTTCCAATTCATAATTTGCCGGGAGTTATATTATAAAATTTTGTAGGAACTAGATTAAACAAAAAGAAAACACATGTGGTACAAAAGCATAAGGGTTAAGGGAAAAAGTACAGAGCACTCTTAATGGCATAGTTTCTCTTTTTCTTTTTCTTTCCATAAGTCACAAAAGTAACTAGTACATACTACACGGGGTGTGGCTTGATGGTAGGAGTTCTTGTCCCAGCACCCAAATAGGAATGGTTTGAGTAATAGCTCCTATAAGGCCTGTGTGGTACATATGGTATTATCCATTGCCGTTACATGGTGTAGGGTCGATGAGCCCATACCAGAGACCCCTTTTTTATTCAGCACAAAAAAAAAAAAAAAAAAAAAAAAAAAAAAAAAAAAAAAGGTAGCCAGTACATTACTTTAGTATTAGTAGTAGTAGTAGTAGTAGTAGTAGTAGTATTTTTTTTAATTTTGGTGATTGGTGAGTTTCACATTCACCTGGTGGGTTTTAAACGCACAGCCTTATCCTTCATCCCTTTATTATGGGAATAGGAAATGTCAATTGAGTTATAGGCTATATAGCTTGTTGGGTTATAAATTGACCTCGGTTAATTATTCAATTACTCAAATTGATTAATTAGGTCAAATTAATTGCAAATTGTGGAGGCACCAAAAAATCACCAAATAAACTAAGTGTAGCGGAAATTAAATTGACACGATGATTTGTTGACAAATGAGGAGAATATCTCGCAAGGCAAAAACCCCCCATTGTCATTTTAAAAATAGTTACCAGTGACTTATGAAGCAGGACTATCCCCTCCTCAAACTATTTGGAAGGAAGACATAAAACTAGACCCCAAGTGCATCTTCCATCGATCAAATGTGCAAAAAACATGTCCATCTGCTACATATTACCTTTTTATGTCTTTCAACACTGCTGGGTTCTTTTCTCTGTCTTCCTCGTATTCTTTTATCGAAACAAAACTTATGTGCAAGTTTTGCTGCCAATTGCCCTAATCTCCATGATGATAACTTATATAACACTATCAGTCACCATGTTGCCAAATGGTCTCTCCTTGCTTATTTTATACTTGATAACTGTGGGTATTTTCGCTTATTGTGTCTTGGCGATTGAAGTAGTCAAAAAAATTGTTCAAAGTATCTATGGTTTTGCAGCAGAAAGAGTTAGCCATATATTGACATTAGCTCGTAGAAAGTGGAAGCCATCTTCTGCAGATGTCTCCAAAGAAGAAGCTTGACCAGCTAGGTCTCATGATCATCCTGTGAATTCTAAGTCTCCTACGGATCCTAAAGTACTCCACCTTGTTTATTTGTTTTTTTTGTTAAATATTTGTAAACATTTTAGGAAAGGCAATTTAAAATTTTTATTTTAAAATTTTAAAAGAGCATCTAGTATATTTATTTGTAAACATTTTACAATTTCTGTTGAGACTACCACGCCTAGTAGCATTTTCTATTTCTAATTATATTGTTCTCAAGTGCTCTTTAAAGATTCCAAATGCTCTGCAAATATTTCGAAGTGTTATTGTTTTTCAAAAGTGCTTTATAAAGATTTCAAGTGAATTAAACATCACTCGCGTGAATGACCAGAAATCATTGTGGAAGTAGGCATGTTTAAGAAATCAAACATAGAACACTTTGAATAAATAAATAAGCTTCTTTTTAATAATTCAGTTTTTTCTTTCTTTCTTTCTATCCCAAATAATGTATCTTTCTCATAAGACTAAAAGCAGTAACTAAAAAAAATTAGGTTATCTCTTTTTCTCCTGAAGTTGTCGAAATCATTCGTAATAATTTATTGACTGCAATTAATAAGGTCTTATTGATATCCATCTATCCGATATCTAGGCATAAGTAACAATCCATTCTATAATTTCTTTTATTTAGTTACATCTAGTGAGAAAATGATCCCAAAAACAAAAGAATTAATTGTAAAGTACGCAATAACATAAGTTATATAACAACGGGGGAAGAGGGGTTTGAATCATAGGCGTTTGTTGGAAATATCAGAAAATATCAATTGAGCTATAAGGCACTTGATAATACGAAAATAAGCATTTTAAATTCATAGTTATATTGTCACAAGGAAAGATGAATACACCAGCTCTTGAGTTATAATAGAAGGCTGAGAATCCAATTCAGTTCAGATTAATTTACATTTTATTTCAATAAAAACACGCCTTCGATGTTTTAATATACTTCTTACTTGGAGCATGGCAAGATTCATCCAATCTTCAGTCACCTGAATATACAATGTTTAGTGAGATAGATTGAGCAAAAACAGAACCATATACTACTTGATCCGAGATATGAACATAATAAGTTTGTACAGAAGTACTGACAGATCAATAAGTACACCATTGTTGCTATATAGATTAATCTTAAAAGAACTATATCTTAATTTACAAAGCTAAATAAATGTTAAATGACAATAGTTGTGAGGAAAGATTTTAAATGACAATAGTTGTGAGGAATATTATGGGAGGGGGTGCTAACTGCTAACTATGATATTGAAACAATGTGCATCTCTGCACCACACAACACACAATGATACAATCAAAACTGGCGAGCATGTTGCTCACCTTTTTTGGGAGTTACCTAAGAAAAAAGAAAAGAGCATGCCAATACAGAGCAGTGACACCATTTTACTTGAAACTAAATAAGTAACTAAAGTAAACTCTAATGCCAGTTAAAGCATATTCTAACAAGCATTTGAAATGGTCAGAGACTCAGAGTAGGACCAATGGGGGCCGCTGTTTAATCCAATTATAAAGTCAATCATGTCCTAAATTTTATCAAAGGTACGTAATTCATGTTTTTCAGTAAATACATATATAATATTTGACAGTTATTTAGACCCCTTAAACAACCAGATTGCGTAGCCTAGATTAATTAGCCAAGTTGTTACTTAGTCAAATTATGCAATTCTAGGTTAAAGCAATCAAACAATCATATCAAGAATAATAATGCAGCGGAAAATAAATGAACACAAGATATGATCACCCAGGAAACCACACGGTAAAAACCTGGGGAGGATTTGACCCACCGATCCTCAAGGCATAACAGGATTCACTATAAAAGAATTGAAGTTCTTACAAAAGGACTACAAGCTCCCCGCTCGACTTCCTAATGCTACCCACCAGTAGAACTTCCTGACACGACCACGCGCAGGCTCCGAATCCACGGACTACTTCTTTCTTGAATTCCTCAATCAACTACAAGCTCCCCGCTTGCTTTTCTTTTAAGTTCCAATGGTTGCAATAGTAATGATCTTCAAGATGTTGAAATCATCTCTACCTTGAAAACCCTAAGTTTTGTGTAAAGGAAAGCTCCTCAAAGATCTCACACGAGATTCACACAAAACAGCAATGTATGAGCAACAAAGCAATATGGACAACCTTCAAAAACGTGACTAGGGTTTTGTTTATATACCTAGGGTAAAAACATAAAACCCTAAACGTTTAATGAAGTAGGGCTGAGTTGGAAATTCTGCAGAAAAATCAACTTGTGCGATTTTCGATCGATCGAGTATATTCTTCGATCGATCGAGCCAGGCCGAAAGTCCCAAGTACTTCTGCAGCCACTCGATTCCAACTTTACAATATTAAACCAACTTTGAGCAAGTCTAAATAAGACTATATACAATGTTTTGATCATGGTTTGCCAACATTACAAATTAGAGTTCTAAATACATAAAATCCTAAGACCTTAGAACCTAACAAACTCCCCCTTTGACAATCCGTGACAAAACACAAATTAAAAGCTCAAAGTTTATAAGTAAAAAGCCCTTTACAAAGATAATGCTCATAAATTCTAATTCAGCCTAACTACTATCCATCAGTTGCAAGTGTAGACAGCAGCTTAGTTGAATCAACCTGTATAATCCTGAAATACTCAACAAACGCATAAACGCATGTGTGACAGAAAAGAGTAAAACAACAGGTATAACATTCTTGTAAGATTCACACAACACAAAATAAAGACATATATGAATGAACAACTCATAAATATAAGTCAATAAGCAGTGAATCACAAAGCAACAAGAATCAATAAAAAATAACATGTATATCAATCAATGTTACTCCCCCTAACATGAATATCCCCAAAAATGATATACAAAGTGAAGCACCTAGATACAATCTAAAAACTCCACAAGCTCCTCTAAAACAAAAAAATCTCCCCTTAACTACAAAAACTCCACTACAAGTCAAAAACTCCACTCCCCCTTTTTGTGACGGAATGCCAAAAGGCAATCACGAGTCGCCATCAAAAGGAGGTGGTGAGGGTGAATGAAGACGAGCAAAATCAGCTTGGAGAGCACGAATCTCGTCCAGCAAGTCCACCAAAATCTGACCATGAGCCGCCTGAACGGTCATGACAGTCTCCAAAGTACGACGAACATCGAAGTCGACCGAAGGAGGTGGAGGAACATCAGCAGCAGCAGCAGCATCATCACCAACTGGATCAGGAATATCCTCACCAGCAAGACCTGCAGAAGAAGAAGGAGGAGGAGCGCTACTAGAGGGCTCAGATCTAGGGTGTTTAGAACCAGCTCGAAGATGAGCGGCCCTCTGTCTAAGAAAAGACGCACCTATAGGAGCTATCACATGAACGGGCTCAGAGGAAGGAAAGCCACTAAGATCAAGATAGAGAAGAATCCTATGAATGAAAATAGGATGTACAAGAGCATGAGCAGTAGATGAACTCCTATAAACATCGTTCAAAGAACGAAGAAAAAGATGGGGAAAACTAATAGGAGCATCAGTAACCAGAGCGTACAGAAATACACACCTCTCAAGAGGAATAGTGTGAACATGGGAAATAGGCCAAATCGAATGACAAGCTATCCTAAAGAACAGATAATGTAACCCGGAGAGCTCAGCAGAAGGGATCCGAGGATCAGAACCCCACTGGACAGTAGTACCAGTGATGTAAGACAAAACATCGCTAATCTCGGGAGACTCATCATAAGGATAGACAGGATGCTGGACCAGCGGTACCCCTAGAGCATCAGCCACTATCCGAGGAGTAATGAAGTACTCTACGCCTCGTACCCAACTCTTGACTAGAGTGTTGGAATCATAGATGCGGATAGAGATGTTCGAATAGAACTCTCTAATCAAGGCAGAAGGTGGAGGAGGATCAGAAATATCCACCAAGGGTAACCAACCCCTACGCTCAAGGTTTGCCCTAATGGCAGGATCAAGTTCATCTAACAGCACAGAACGCTCAGCCCATATCTTTCTCTTAACATTCAGCTTCTCATAAACCTCTTGGTTTTTCTCACTCGAAAACCTCACACTATTAAAGGATGGAGGGGGTGAAGGAGAAGGTGAGGGAACATTCCTACGGGCTCTAGTCTTCCTAGGCATAGTGCTAAGGAAAGGACAGAGACACAAAGAGAAAACCACAAAGAACAAGAGAAAACAAAACCAAGGGCAGACTGCAAATTAGCACAATAAAGAATATAGAACAAAAATCTATATGATGCATGAACAATAAAATGTTGTGATGCATGATCTAATGCAGTAAACAATTAAGTTTAATTGAGAGTAATTTGACAAAATTGGCTTGAACAAGGAATTTCTATCAAAAATCCCAAAAATTGAAAACCACTTATTGAAAATTTTTAACCAAATTGATGAATTGAGCATTACAAAACACAGCAAATAGATTATAATGCTTAATTTCATCAATACAACAAGCCAATTGCATCCAATTCTACTCAATTTAACAAAATCCCCAATTCGGATCAAGAACAAACCCTAGAATTTTCAATTTTTCACCAAACTCAAAATTGATCAAATTAAACTATTTAGATCATGTCTATAGCATGTCCCCACAAAAACCCAATGATCAATTGCATAAAATATGGCTTGAAACAAAAGAAAATCCCAAAATAGCAAATTGCGAAAATCGCCCCTCAATGCATGAAAATATGCATGAAATGATGAAAATAAAATCAAAAGGAAGGGCAAAAGGGTCTTACCGGCTTGAGGAGAGAGAGATCTTGCAAAAACAACGGAAGAAAACGACAAAAATCTCTAAGGTGGAGCCTTGCCAACGCGGAGAGAGAGAAAAAGGTTGAAAAGTTTTGAATAGAAATTTTGAAAAAGTCAGAACTGATCTTTTAAAAAAGCTTTTCCACGATATTCGATCGATCGAAAATTACATTCGATCGATCGAAAAGCACAGTCATTTTAAGACAAATGAGAGCACTTTTTCGATTGATCGAAAAACAGGCTGGATCGATCGAAATAGGCAGAGGCTCACTAAATTTTGGAAAAATCACAGTTTTTGAAAAACACAAGCCAAATTTTGAAAATAACTCCTCAAAGCATTAAATTGAAGAAACAAAATGCATGTGTATGACATGGAATGCTTTTTCAAAAACCCAAAATTTTGAACCCAATTTTCTCAAAACAAATTTCAATCAAACTCCCATTGAATTTTCTCAAGCAACAAATATGTTGTGCATAAATCTCAAGATATTTTCAAACTTGGTTGGTCAGACCAAAAACACACACTAGCATGTACAGTGTTTAACAAAGAGTAACTTGTGTAGTGTGTGATGCTAGCAAAAACTTGAGATACATGTGAGGTGATATGTGAATAGCAATCAATCACAAAATCTACAAAATTCATCACATAGAATTCAAAAGAGACTATCACCTAAAGAGTTACATCCTATAACTCCCACATCTCCTAGAACAAAAGCTTGCAATCATGTAAGTTTCTTGTATTTTTGCCCCATTATTTAGGTGAAATTTGGCATCAAGCCTAACAGTACACACCGGTTTGAATTAAGTGAATTGGCATCAAGCCTAATAGTACACACCAGTTTGAATTAAGTATTTAACAGAGGCTACACCTTATGTTCTTTTTGTGCATGTGCTACACTTTCTCGAACACAAAATCTTATGATATGCACTAAGGTGTTCATGATTGGCTAGTGAACAGTGGTGAGATGATTATTTATGCCTTTCTCAAAAGGATCAAGTCCGACAGTCAAAAACATGTGACTTCAAGATCAAGACAAAGTGATAAATAACCACAAACATCTTTCCCACACAATATGCACTACAAAGTTTCAACTAGTCAAGTGCAATGAATAAGTTCATCAAAGTTAAACAAGGTACACAAGACATGATATGTGTAAAAAGATAGACCAACCTTGTTTTCAAAAACCAAGAAACATCATGTTAAACATAATTTTTGCTTCCTCCTTTTCCCTTTTTTTTTTTTTTCTTTTTTTTTTATTATTAAAAGAGAAAACAAATAAATCCTAGAATGAAATGCATGAATGTAATGCAATGCAAGTCCTAGAACAAAAAAAACAAAAACCAAAGAACAATGGTCACAAAGGAAAAGAGCAATGAAGCACAAGGACCATGTCAAAAAGACTCAATTAGTTCGAGTCTTTTGCATCCAAAACTTTTTAGATGCACCACGAGCATTGGAGTTCTTATTCACATTCGAGTGATTCCCAACTCCAGGATTGGAATAAAGGTTTAACACCTTTACCAATTCACCAATTAATGCCATAGGATCTTGTGCTTGAGGCACAGGCACTTTTGGTTTATTTGCTCTCTTATCAGCTTGAAGCTTGTAACAGTTAGGATGAATGTGTCCAGACTTACCACAATAATGACAAACCCAAGCAGGTTTACCATGCATCTTGTCCTTAGATTTGGTAGGCTCCTTAGGTTTAGAATCTCTTAAGTCTACCCTAATCTTCTTAGGTGGTGAAACTTCTACAGGTTTAACTACCTCACTCACAGGTGGTTTGACAGTTTCACTCACAACCTCACTCACAGAAGGTTCAGAAGAAGAAGAAGGAACAAAAGTAGTGGAATGTGATCCAGAATCAAAGATGCTTTCAACATATCCTAACCCAGTTTTATCAGAAGGATACTTTTGAACATTCAGCATGTGATCAAGTTTAGAACTAGCAGATCTAGCAACAGATAAATCATGTTCCAAAGTTCTAACTTTATCAAGCAAAAGCATGTTCTCAGATTTAACATTATTCAAAAGCTCATTAGCATCAAACAATTTAACAAGCAAATTTTTCTTTTCAAGCTCAAGAGAATCAATTTTCTTTAGGCCAAGTTCAACTTTCATAGCATCCTTTGCAACAATTTTGCAAAGTTTGTTATAGGCCTCTTGAAGATCTGCATCTTCAGAGAGTTCCCCATCAGAAGGGTTCTCTTCAGCAGATATGCTTTCATTGACTACAGCTGTAGCAGTGAAAGCAATGAAGTTTCCATCCTCGTCACCACCGGACTCATCATCAGAAATCTCATTATCACTAAGGATTACAGCCATAGTTTTACCCTTAGTCCTCAAGAATGTAGGACATTCAGATTTCACATGACCATACCCTTGACAGCCAAAACACTGAGGACCCAAAGAGTTATTAGAAGATTGACCAAAATTTTCTCTAGGTTTTTCAAAATTGTTAACCTTAGTGGGATCGTTCTTCCTAAAATTTCTAGGTTCAACAGTGTAAGTACCTCTTGCCTTTCTATTTGTATTCCTAAGAAAGTTCTTAAAGTTTTTGGCAAGATAGGCAATCTCTGTAGCAGAGAGCTCATCATCAAATCCACCACCATCAACATCATCAACTGACTTAAGAGCCATTGATTTGGATTTGTTCACTTTAGGTAGGTCAGACTCATAGGATTGAAGAGATCCTACAAGCTCATCAACAGGGATGGAGTCCACATCCTTGCTTTCAGTTATGGCAGTCACTTTGGGTCTAAAATTTTCAGTTAAAGATCTAAGTATCTTCCTAACAATCTTAGGTTGATCATAGATTTCACCCAAATTAAAAGCAGAATTAACAATATCATTCAGTTTGGCATAAAATTCATCAAATGATTCATCATCAAACATCCTAATGCTTTCAAACCTAGAAGTTAATTGCTGCAGTTTGTTTATCTTAACTGCCTTTGTGCCTTCATGCACAGTTTGGAGGATTTTCCAAGCAGTATGAGCAACCTCAACATTAGAGATCCTCTTAAATTCCTCCATAGAAACAGCATTAAAGATAGCATTCATAGCTTTGCTATTGAAGCTTGCTGCTTCTTTTTCAGAAGTTTGCCACTCACTCACAGGAGTAGCGGGCTTCACCCATCCGTATTCAACGGAATTCCAAACCCTTTCATCAATGGATTTCAGGAATGCTTTCATCCTTACTTTCCAATAAGTATAGTTGTTCTCATCAAAGTGAGGAGGAACAAACAGAGAGTGTCCATGCTCCATGACAACAGGGGTCAAGGATCAGCTCAGAGATTAAAAATCTCAAACAAAAAGAGCTACCTGCTCTGATACCACTTGATAGTTATTCAGACCCCTTAAACAACCAGATTGCATAACCTAGATTAATTAGCCAAGTTGTTACTTAGCCAAATTATGCAATTCTAGGTTAAAGCAATCAAACAATCATATCAAGAATAATAATGCAGCGAAAAATAAATGAACACAAGATATGATCACCCAGGAAACCACACGGTAAAAACCTGGGGAGGATTTGACCCACCGATCCTCAAGGCATAACAGGATTCACTATGAAAGAATTGAAGTTCTTACAAAAGGACTACAAGCTCCCCGCTCGACTTCCTAATGCTACCCACCAGTAGAACTTCCTGACACGACCACGCGCATGCTCCGAATCCACGGACTACTTCTTTCTTGAATTCCTCAATCAGCTACAAGCTCCCCGCTTGCTTTTCTTTTAAGTTCCAATGGTTGCAATAGTAATGATCTTCAAGATGTTGAAATCATCTCTACCTTGAAAACCCTAAGTTTTGTGTAAAGGAAAGCTCCTCAAAGATCTCACACGAGATTCACACAAAACAGCAATGTATGCGCAACAAAGCAATATGGACAACCTTCAAAAACGTGACTAGGGTTTTGTTTATATACCTAGGGTAAAAACATAAAACCCTAAACGTTTAATGAAGTAGGGCTGAGTTGGAAATTCTGCAGAAAAATCAACCTGTGCGATTTTCGATCGATCGAGTATATTCTTCGATCGATCGAGCCAGGCCGAAAGTCCCAAGTACTTCTGCAGCCACTCGATTCCAACTTTACAATATTAAACCAACTTTGAGCAAGTCTAAATAAGACTAAATACAATGTTTTAATCATGGTTTGCCAACATTACAAATTAGAGTTCTAAATACATAAAATCCTAAGACCTTAGAACCTAACAATATTAATCATCAATTCCAACGCTCTATACAGAGTTTGGGGTTCCACTAAAACACTATAAGAGGGTTGTTAGTATATGGATTGGTAAATGAATATAATACTTATCCAAAAAAAAAAAAAAAAAAAAAAAAAGATAAATGAATGTAAGCTTCTATAAGATTATATGGTCTAAGAGCTCCAAAAATATTTATAGTGTAGAATTTTCTAGAATGGGCAATATGAAAATGGGTTGCTACTCAAAACATGTAATTCTTATGATTTCAGTTCAGCCAAAAGGAAAGAATGAAAGAAATCTTTGGTGCTATGAATTCTAGTATGGGTGTATTGATATTTTTCATTGTACTTCTATACATGCTCTATGTATTTACCAGTCAATGTGATTTTTGGTCACTTTTCTGTGTTTTCCTTTGACTCGTTCATCAAACTTTTGAAGGATTTAGTTTAAAGTATGTAAGAGGTTTAATTCATGACTGCTAAACTGTTATTTCACAATGACTTTAAAGATTAAAATTTTGTCGGATGAAAGATTGATAGTATAGCTTGTATAGTACCTAATAATGACTTCCAAAAAATCTGACAAAGAATGAGATAATTTGATGTTGCTTTCTTAGTATTTGGGTGCAAAAGCCTTAGTGTAAAGATATTTCTGTCCACCAAAATCTCCCAAATGGTAACAAGAATGCAAAGACTTTTATGATGAATCCTTAAATATAGCATTTCATGTTCAGAAAAGGCTATTGTTCTTTACAGGGCTAAAATTATTCAGGCTGAATATTTGCAGAGATATTAGGGGTGCCTTTCAGACATTATCAGAAATTGATGAAATTGGTGTTCCTTATCAAAAGTTTCTAATTAACTAAAATTCTAAAACTACCAAGGTGGTTGAAAAAAATAATAATCTCCTAATTCCATAGGTTCACAATATCGTGTCCTCCCCAGACTCCCAACCAAATCTAATCTAATCCCAACTTATGGATAAGGGTTCCCACGTCTCACTCAAGTTTCAAGTCTGACCATCCCCAAACTCAAAAGTTTAAAGATTAAATTGTTACATAAACAATCCCAGTAATTTAAAGCAAAATCATCAACACCCTTTTAAAATGATTGGAATGTGTAAACCACTTTTAAATTAGAATCTATATTTTTTTGAAAGGATTAGACAATGGTGTTTTTTCTCCAAAAATTTGTTAATTTTCAAAAAGTCAATTCTCAATGCATATGATGTTGTCAAGAGTCACCACATATGTTAGTAGTACAGTGTAAAATTTTGAGAGAATGACCATAAGAGATCCCATGCATGCAATCTAATAATGTCGTAAAAATTTAAATATTTTTGCTTTCTTTTTCCGACAATGTAATTTATTTAAGATTCTAATTTGAACTTGATTTCCTTCAGCAACCAAATAGATTTTTTTTTTTTGGTTTGGGGGGGGGGGGGGGGGAGGAGAGAGAGAAAAAAAGAAGCCCAAACAGCTATATAAAAAAGATGCACAAATCCCAACCAAACTAAATAAAAACCTAAAACTATATGTATTCTATTGCTACACTTTCTTAGTAACCAAACAGAAATCATTATTAAAAAAATTGCAATGGCACAAAAAGAGAGAAGGTTTAAAAGAAACCTCATATAATAAGCGAAGGTACTCATCAGAATCCGCTACAGCTTATGTAGAGAATACTTGTAGCCAACAACATTGCAAGGCTGCAAGCAATTTGCTATACAGATTAAGATCATTCCCCAAGAAAATTTTTATCTAAAATGAGAGAGAGGAATGGGAAGTTACATAAATCATAAATTTGAACATCTTGTTTGGACAACATGCTCTATATTATTAATTTAAAATTTCAAAGTTTCCTGGCTTTCATATGAAAGGTTGTTAGAGCCACACATCAAGGAAGCTAGGATTTTGAACATAATAAATAATTGTATCAATGTACTAAATAGTCCATCATCATTGTGTAGAAAAATCATCAAATTTATAAGGGACTAATTCTAAAACTATTGCATCAACATACCATCCACCTACCATATTCTGGGTTATCATCTCTAATCACCCTTTAAAATTTTGTGGTTGTCTATGCTTCCAGCCCAAAAAAAAAAAATTATGTTCCCCACCATTAAACAATATTCTCAAGTTTGCAAATATTCTTAAACCTACCAATTTCATTGAAGAAACCACAATACACTCCCAATAGTTCCATTAGTATAAACAATACAACAAACTAAGCTATACAAAATCTTGGTAACACAAATCTCATAAATGATGTAATGCCATATTACCGGAGGTAAAAAACAACAAATTAATCCAAATGGATAGTCTATCCATAAGTTGGAGTATGTATATCTTTAAGCCTATCCTAGTTCAATTGAAAAGGCATCTAAAATTTGGTGGAGTGCTCCTAGGTTGAACAATTGTATAGGAAAAAACTGGAGAAAAAAGAAAATAAAAATAATGAGACAAAATTTAGAAGAAAAAAAAAATTATATACAATACATTTTTAATTTATAAATAGTAATAAGAATCAAACACAGCATACCTTGATTAGATCAACAATAGAGCATCACATTTCTTACCTATCTTCCTTCTTACGACTCTCCATGTATTATGGCTTCTAGAACTCATAAGAAATTTCATCAAACACCTTGTGTACATGTAAAAGAAACAACACTTAATGAAAGTGAACATTATTAAAAATGTCCATACTCAACTTTAAAATAGTAGCATAATAGTCATAAATCATTGCAAAACTACAAATGTAATAGGATAAATCACTGTTCAATTCAAAGATTCAACTTAAATTAATCAAGGACAACCCAAGAAAAATCACAAAATTAACACTAAATGTATTATGACTTTGAGGAAAAAAAAAATAGTAATGAATTGCTAATGGTGACTATTTGGGGGGGGAAAAAACTTTATAGGAAAAAAATAATATGAAGAAATTACGTGTGTGCCTTGAAGCTACTACCATCTCTATCAAAATTTTAAGGAGAAAATATAATAGAATATATTGATAAAAAATTATATATATATATATATATATAAACTTTATAATTGATGTAACGGTTTCTCTAATGTCAAAGTGAAAAAATAATATTCACTACTAAAACAATTCAAAGATACGAAAAGAAAAAATTTCATTCCTAAATAGCATTTACTTAATACATTATATCATCCATACTATCTGGTCACCACTTCCATTCTGGGTTATCATCTCTAACCACCCTTGAAATTTTGTGGTTGTCTATGCTTCTTGCCCAACACAGAATTCTGTTTCCCACCATTAAACAAACTTCACAACTTTGCAAATAATTCTTGTCATCTTTAGAGATCTTAAACCAACTATTTTCATTGCAGAAACCAAAATGCACACTCAGTTGTTCCACCACTATAAACTATACAACAAACTGAGCTATAGCAAATGTTGGTAACACAAAATCTCATAAAGGATGTAAAAGCATATTCCAGAAGGTAAAAAACAACAAATTTTTAATAGAGTTTTCTTAAAGAATACAATCATATGAAACTTGAAAGCAAGTTCAAAGAATAGGTGTAGCACATAAAAGCCAATCATTCGTTATAAGTTGGAGAAACAAAATCCATCCAGGTTCAATTGAAAAGGCATAAGATAAATGAGTGGAGTTCTTTACACTATTTATATAAACCATTCATGCTATCCATCATCCAAAATCATATGTGGACCTTTATATATCGTACCTACATATCTGTTCATAACAATTTTGTAACCAAGGGCCTATTATTAACATTCAATACTTTACCATTAGATTTGAAGCAAAAACCACAGCAACCAATTCCAAATCATGAGTTTGGGTAATTTTTGTTCAAAATTATTTAATTGTCTAAAGGCATAAGCAACCTAGCCAGTCATTTTTTTACATCGCAAAAAATGACATTGAAAAAAGAAGGCTTACAAACACATCTCAACCTGATTAAATCAGCAACATAGCATCACATTCTTTACTTATCTTCTTCCTTACCAATCTCCATGTAATATGACTCCTAGAATAACCCAAAAAAAAAATCACATAGGAATTTTATCAAACAGCTTATGTACATGTAAGAGAGATGGGGATACTAAACACATCCAAAGAAATAGTTGCGTGCTTGAGGAGCTCTGGACACCCATGTTAGGAAGAAGTAGTAATATTAGTCTGTAAAGATCCAAATTTCTAGTGCTTGTACTCACAATGTCAATCAAACATACTTGTTAAAATACCATGCTAGCTTCAAGAATACAGGCCTATTGTCAACATCACATCCACCTAGTGTCGCCTGACGGGGCAACTGGTCCACAGCTACCCAAAAAGAGAAAATACCCACTCCAAGTGGATTACTAGCTAGGTAGTTACTTCAAACCATCCCACTTGAGCTCAGAGAAGTTTAGGAGAAAATTGTCTTATAAGTTAAAGACATCTGTCATCTACTCAATTATAATTTTTGAGGCTCTATTTATTAACCAAGACTCATTTTTTTTTTTTTTTTTTTTTTTTTTAGAAATTGGATTCTCTGAATCAATTAAGGAAAAATCAATATCAGCCACAGCAATCATCTCCATAAATGGAGCATATCATCTGCAATTTGTAATATATAGTTAGCCTAATCGCATCTTGCTGCTAGGAAATTAGGTTTTGAGCATAAAAAAAGGTGTAAATATCATTGAAAAACAAAGAATTGAAGTCAGCTTAGAGCCATGATATGATCGTTAGTATGAACATAATATTTGCTCATATTTTGATTGAGTTTGCTAAAGGATTGCAAGCATTTGCATATCTGCATGCACCATAATAATGAAATCATGTTGAAATAATAAACTTTGTCCTAGTGTGCGGGGGTCATTACTCATTAGTTTATAGTCTCAATCTCCATGTTAAAAACATACTTGTTAAAATCCAATAAAAATTGCATACAAAGAAAAAGGGAAAAATAAAGTCCAATACCAGAAATCCAATCCAAAGGAAGAAGAAGAAGACATGGAAACTCTGCAAAAACAAAAACAAAATTTAAAAAAATAAATAAATAAATAAATAAATAAAATAAAACTAAAATTAAGACAAAAGAGAAAGAGGAAAGGAAGCATCATGCCTTCAAGCCAAAGCCCCTTTTTCAGTTTGTGATATAGAACAGACAGCACATGCCTTCCTTGAGCAGCAGGGGCGCAGGAAGTCACAACGCAAGATCAAAGGGGGGCACCAGTAGGGACCATCGGGGTAACAATGTTGGAATTGCATAAAATTTGGCAGGTTGAAGGGAAACGACGTTCTGATCTAGATTCATGCTATGAACGTCGCCAAAATTTAGGCGAATTCCTTCATTAAGGCCCCGATAACAGTGTTTTTGCTATTTATAGTAATATTTGTTTTTCCTTAATAACTTTTAGTTTAAAAGTCAGAATAAGGTCCCGTCTATTTTGGGACGACCCTTAAGGTCAGTAGTTTATGATTCTGCATTTAACTCAATTTTGCCATTTTTGGTAAAATTCGGTAATTTTGTCACCTAATCGCTTAATTAGTGCGAATTAGGATTTTAAACGTTTTTTCTCAGTATTTATATGTTTTGTAGCTGTCAGAGGCAAATTAGACTATTATCAATAAAGACAGACTTTTGTCAAATTTTCTTCTGGTAGATTCCAGTTTTATCTCCTTGTGGATTCAAGGAAAACCCCTCATGGATTCGAGGTTTACTACCAGGAACTAATAGTTTAGTTTCTGCTCTATCAAGAGAGCATCATGTGTGTTTTTCTTTAGGTTTCCGCGACATCAGTTTGGCTCAAGAATTTTGCCAAACACTTTGAGGGTGAAGGGTTGGGATTTTATTCTCTTCTTATGTGATAAAGAACGCCTACTGGTTTCCATTATTTATTTCAAGCATTCCAATGATGACAACCAAAAAGGCAGCCACACCCTCAAGTGGGGTTGTTCTGCCTCGGGGTGTTGGGGCTTCTCTGATTTCAATCAAAATACAGCCATGTATAAGCAGATATTCTCAAAACCAAACTCGAATTTCTCTACAAACTCACCCCAAACTCAAATTAGCTACCAAAAATAAAAATAAAAATTCAATAGGGGTAGAACTTACAAACCCAGTGGTAGAAACCCAAGTGTCAACAGGGTTGTGGGAGAGAAGAATTGAGCCATTGAGGGTGAGAGAGGGGGAGAAACTGTTGTGAGTGAGAGATGGGTAGCGTCGACAAATATAGAGCTGGAGCAGGGTGGTGCCAGAGAAGTTGGAGCGGTTGAGTTATGGGAGAGAAGGATTGATGGTGGCTGCGTTTTGGACTGAAGGTGGAGCCGTTGAGCTGCAATTTGCGTGTGGGGGAACAGCAAAGCGTGGTTTGCGTTTTGGAGGAAGGAGAAGGCAAAGCGTGTCAGGGCTTTTCTGATTTTGCGTTTATGTTTTTTTTTTTTTTTTTTTTGGGTTTTAGAAAAGTTTTTTTTTTTTTTATGGTTTTTTTTTTAATATTGTCCTGACATGAAAAATTGTGGGGTCTTTAGAGGTTTCAGTTATATATATATATATATATATATACATAAGTTTAGCCTATGGTTACTTTGCCTATAAATATCTTGTGTTAAAGTTTTATGCATTTTATAGGCAGAATATATAATTATTTTGAGATGTAGTATAATGTATAATTTATTTTCAAATTTTTATTGTAGACAGTTTTTTTTTTTTTCTAAAATTTAAACAATTTCTAAAAGTAAATCCTACCTCTCTTTTTTTACAATAATATAGTTTTATTATTTTGTTATTTTTTATTAATATTATTATTTTTTGAAGTGGTCTATATTCTTCTAACTATTGTTATTATACATTATATTTTCCTAATTTCTCTTGGTGCCACTAAAATTTTAAATTTTAAATTTTCTCATTCTCTTAAGGAGATTATTATCATGATCATCAAACTTATCACATAATTAGAATTGCATTGTGCATCAATGCTTAAACTTTTAACATTTAGAACATCTGATGTGAGAGGTTTTTCGGTATTTGGTGTGCCAAATGCCAAAAATTTGGCATTAATTAGTACTTTATGCCAAATTTATGCTTTATACAATAAGTGCGACATATTAACTTTTAAAACACACCATTTTTACTTCTTTTTTTTTTTTAACGAAAAAATAGGGCTTATGTGTGTAACCATCACCCTACGCCCTATGGTATTTTGTGACTTAAGCATTTTGGTAATTCTATGGGTACCACTAGCGCACAACATAGCTCTGCCACTATTCAACCTCATTTTTACTAATTTAATTGATAATATTATTATTTATTATATTATAATGGAAACAATTACTTCTTATATAACAAGTTCCCAAAAGATAAATAAAAAATAAAAAATAAAAAAAACTTCTTATATAACAAGTGTATTATAGTAAATTTTGACCAACTACTTTTCATCATATCATTTTTTTAATTAACCAAACAAATAAAATTTAGGACAAATTTTATGTACAATACCTTAAGTGTTGTTTCTTAGATTCCCCTCTTAATATTCTACCATGTGGCTACTTAACTTTAAAAATACAGTTTTATCTATGATAAAAAAGTCACATGACAAAATCTTAAGAGATGAACTTAAAGAACAGCACCTAAGTACTGTAGCTAAATCTTACCCTAATATATACATTCCACCTTATGTACCAAACCCCCATGTTGAAAATTTATTATTTTACTTTTATTTTTTCAACATTTTTCATTCTTAAACTTTTTCATCATCTTAGCTAAATAGACTTTTTTTTTTTATTAAAAGAATAGTAATTTAATAATTATAACGAGAGAAACCTATCATCTATATTGAAAATCCAAAAATTGTCAATTCGACTGCAAATAATCCCGAATTTGTGTGTAGCACTAGTGTATTGATATGACACCACTTCTGTTCCTTATGGGCCCGGGCATTATTACATATAAAATTACTGAGTTAGTGGACCGCGGACCTAAAAATATGTGGGTCAACAAACAAGCGAATCTTGGACTAAATGGCAAAAGGTTGATTTAAAAAAAAAAAAAAATATATATATATATATATATAGAGAGAGAGAGGATTTATTTGTGGATTTTATTTATTTATAAAAATAATATAAAATTTTCTTAAAATAATATATTAACAAAATATCTTGGGCCACCCAACCTTTTGGTTAGAGAAAAAGAAATTAATTTGCCTTTTTAATTGTTAGTCAACACGTTTGGGGGGGGAAAAAAAAAATTTGGCCTATCTTGATTTATTGTATTTTCTATTTTTCTGGGTAAATGAGATTACAAAATGCCTAGTGGCCCAAATTATCTCTACTTTGACAAAAGACCAATTCAGAGAAAGCAGAAATACCAATTAGCCACGTGATGGGCCAACAAATAAGGCTCTGTTTAATAACAATATTTAAACAACGAAAACTATTATTTAAATACTACAATATGTATTTTCACACATTTATTCACCTACACGTACTTCTAAAATACTTAAACAACATTATTAGAAATCTCTTACCAAACGAATCTTAAACTTGCCAAGGGACAAAACATGATACCCATACAAAACAGCAAAAATCTAGCTTCCTTTACAATTTTCATCCAAGGCATTAATGATATTTTGGGAGTCATAGGTACATACATACCTGGATGCCTCTTTTGCCTGCCCACAAAATAGTTCATGCTTCATCCCAATTTGCCAATCCTCTAACATGAGAGCCGGTCTAAATGTCAATTAAGGTCCTAAGTGAGTCTCTACACACAACAGCTAGGAAAACTACATTGTCCCTCTCTGCAACATTTACATTAATCTTCAGAACTTGGGTACATAGGGGGTTGCCAAGGAACTATAGAGGGATTATGTTATTTCTCTCATGCTCTAAGATTGGAGTCGTACACCTTATTTACCTACTGGGCCAAGGACAGTGGATTAGTATGTTCCCCATTATGCTCCATTTCATTCATGTTGCACCAAATTTGATCACAATAACAAACTACTGTAACAATGTGAAGTTGTACACCTTTCTTTTTTATACTCGAGGCTTTACATGAATATAGAATTGTTCTTACCCAATCTTCAATTGGTTGTGACGACATACCAAAGATGTTTATTGGCCACACAAAGCTTTTTCCAACAATAATGGCAAATGGATCAGAAGGGAGAGAGTTGTCAGCAATTGCTTAGTATTACCGGATTAGGCCATGACTCCTATTTCTAAAATTCAAGTATCCCAATTGCTGTTCATCTTTGCTTCAAATATTTGTAATCAGTAAAAAAACGATGGAACCAAAAGAACTAGAACAACTTCTCCAATTGCTACATATATATGGTAATGACACGTCACATGTGCATCAAAGGTTTACATAAAGATTAAAGATGGTACAAATAGTCTTCATCTCTCTCATCTTTTTGTTTTCTTATTTCCACCAAATTCTTTCTCAAAGCTAGGAAATGTCAAGCTGTCCTCACACGGAGAGTAACTCCATGTTCAGGTACAATAACCAACCTATATAAAGTGAAGTGTTGGTACGCCGGATAGTGAGAAACAAAACTCGGATAAAATGAGACATAAGATCACCTCCAGTTCTGTCATGGCAAAGAGTTGGCCAACACAAACACGAGACCCTACTCCAAATAGCATGTAAGCCTGGGGAGTCTTGCAAGCATCGACAATTCCATGAGCAAATCTTTCCGCATTGAAAATGTGCGCATCAGGTCCCAGGGATTGGAATCTACACCTTTTGAGATCATAATGTCTTTGAATGTTATCTCTTCCAGGGCTGCTTTGATCACAAAAGCCGCAGGTGGGTAAAGACGCAATGCCTCTTGGATCACCAGTGTCGACTGCCATCAAATACAAGGTTAGTGAACCTATGTCAGTATATGGGTGTGTCAACTCTCATGTATGAAATTTCATCAGTGTTGAGTACATGGTTCAAAATTTGTGAAGCATTGCTGTTAATTTCTCCTTGTAATATTTGGTAATTGAAGTGTAAAGTTCTTTATGCGTGAAATTAAATTAAAAAATATTTTGAACCTCAAAGGCATTATTTACAGGAATGCTGCAACAAATTTATTTCCCTTGATAAGCTAAAAGCTTCAATTATTTTTTTAAGTCCAACAATTCGCTACATTTTTTAAGGAAAAAGGGTAGACACCATATTAGTAATTTAATTAGAATAAACTAATTAAATCTTGACTAGAATTTACATATATTGCTCTCACATTTAATTTAATAACAATAATAATAATAAAAGTAATTACATTTTTTTATATATGTCTATATAATGATAATTGTGTTCATCAAAATAAAAATATATAATTATTGCAATAACATTTATATTATATTATATTATTTATATAATATAATATCATATTATTTATATAATTTTTTTTAGAATGATATTATTTAAATAATAGTTGCAATAATCCTAAAATAATACATCGATATATACTAGTACAGAAATATTTAATTAGCTAATCCAAAAAAATATCCAAATGAAATTTAAAACATTGCTTCTTATTAAATTTAAATCTATAATCTTGCCTCATTGTAATGTCTAATTGTTTCCTCTTTTTTGAGCTTATTTTTGCAAGTACAAGTGTAATTAATTTTCAACAGTTTTTCCTTGTTGAAAATGATTCAAGCGGTTCATTTTGAAGGGTTTAGATTAGGTCCAGTGTTCAGTGACATTGGATTCGTTGGGATTGTGACACGTGTTCATCTTTGAACACATGTCGCCATCCCAACGAGTCTAGTGCACTAAAAGCACTGGACCCAAATTGCCCTCCATTTTGAGTACCTTCTTAAGAATTATCTCATCACATTCATGCCAATTATCTATAATAATAAAAATTATTTATTGTGCATTATTTGCATGCTTAATTAATTTTTTTTCCATCTTTTCGATTTCCTAGTTATAAAATTAAATAAATAAGTAAGAACGATTTTCTACTCTTTTAATTGATAAACACAAAAGGCTCCAAAATGCCGTGGTTTTAAGCATTTTTTTTTTTGCTCAAAAATGGTGTTCAGTTATTTTCACATGAAAAAAAAAATGACAATCATATTAGATTTGTTTTCTTCTTCATTAATGCTTCCTCTTTTTCTAACTTCCCACATTAATTTACCTTTCTATTACTCAATGCTAAACCTCTCTCTCTCTCTCTCTCTCTCTCTCTCTCTCTCTCTCTCTCTCTCCTATTTTTATTCTTCATCGAAGTTTCAAAAAAAGACTACATTTCTGGTAAATGTGATAATTTAGCATATCAAGGAACATGTCGTTGTTAGGAATTGGGAGTTCACACACCTTAATTCAAACCTAGATCCTTATCTCCCTCATCGCTAGTATTATATGTACTCAGCTCAGCATGTTCCTCAACCTCAAGTGAGACATTGGAAATTAACTCCCCAGCCTCATTTTCTTCATTGGCTACAATTTTCTCTGAACTTTTAGATTTATCTCTGTTCATCTAGTGCAATTGAGAAAAGGGGGAGGTGGAATTAAACAAAAAATAAACACGTGTGGTACAAAAGTATAGGGGTAAAGCCGTAAAGGGAACAAGTACAGAGCACTCTTATTGGCATAGTTTCTCTTTTTCTCTTCTATTATATTTTTATTTTCACAAGTCACAAAATAGCCAACAATTACTTTATTTATTTTTTAATCTGGTGATTTTTGAGTTTCACATGCACTTGGTGGGTTTTAAACTCATAGTCTTACCCATTTTTATGGAAGTAACAAGTAAGTTTTGATCCCATAACCGCATCTTCTGTCCATTCTTATGTAAGAAAAAAAGTATGAATTGAGATAGAACTCATTGGCATAGTTGAACCCTGCAAGCTCAACTTGGAGGGAGCATTAGCATTGGAGGAGGGTCATATTGATAAAATGCTACTTTGAGCACTACAATTACAAAATGTTATGCTATTGGTGGTGCTATAGTTAAAAGAATTTGGGAAGTTACTATTTGCTTTTAATATTTTTTTACTCTTTTTTCTCGTTGCTCCTCTTTTTTATTCTTTTTTAATTCAGCTCATCTCTCTCTCTCTCTCCCGTTACTCCCCTCTCTTAATTTCAGAGTTCAGACTAGAGCTCCTCTCTTTCTCTCCTATTCCTCCCCTCTCTCAAGATCAAACCAGACTGACTTTCTCTCATCTCAGATCAAACTCACGCCGTGTCTTCGTGGGTCACGCTGTGGGTCTCTTTAAGGTGGATCACGCCGTGGGTCTTGAAAATGGTGGGTCACGTCGTGGGTTAGGCTATGTGTGTCACGCTTGGGCTTTTCTTGATGGGTTTTGGTCACAGTGGTGGTGGGTTGTCGTGGGTACGGTGGGTCGGTTTGTGGCGGTTGGGATGGGTTCCGATTGGGTTGTGGGTTGTTGCGGTGGTGGTGGGCTCTTGATCAGGCCATGGGTTGCTGTGGATTTGGTGGGTCAGCTTGTGGCGGTTGGGATGGGTCTGTGTGGCAGTGTTGGTGGTGGGGTTCGTGGGTTGGTGTGGCGTGGTGGTGGGGTTCATGGTTCGTGGGTCGGTTGGGATGGGTTGGTGTGGCTTGTAGCTCTATGATTTTTGTTTTTGGGTTTTTTTCTGCTGGTTTTGTTTTTTTTCCTGTTGGTTGCAAGTTTTTTGGTTGACCTTGAGGCTGCCGTGATGGTGTTTGTGATTTGGTGGTGCCATGGTGGCGGCTGCTATGGTGGTGGTAATTGATTTGGGCAGTGAGTTTGGTGGCTTGAAGAGATGGAGAAGAGACAGAGAATAAGAGAGAAAAAATAATAAATTAATTATTAATGTTTAACTTTGTTTTGAAAATAAGAACATTAATGTCCCTATCAAAAAAAAAAAGAGCATTAATGTAGATAGACTTGTGAAATAATAAGATAAAATTATCACTACCGATTGGATGCTCTAACAACTAGAAGTATGCGTTGGTGGGAAAAAACTGGAAAGGTGACACAATTAGAGATACACGTAAACACATAATAAAATGCATAGAGAAATTATATATATTATATAAATGCAAAAACCATATCATTATGGAATTCATAATGCAAAATTACATTCGAAGTAAACATATGACGTGTCATAACCTGGGAGCAAATTTGGCCTACCAGGCAAAAGGATAGCAAGTTACAACTTGAATCTTATCTCTTTGTCCAATAAAAGTATAAAACAGAGAAGAAAGGAGTACAGTCATCTTAGTCTCACTATTAGTCTAAGATGAACTAAACTTATCAATGGATGATGCAATTTCCCAGGAGTCTAGACAGTTGATTATTTTCCTACTCTTTACATATTGGATGATTAAGTATTTTCTGATTGCCTACATTAATTAGCTCAACTAAGAGTCAGTTAAACAAAAGGGTTTGAAAATTCTGAAGTTAATTTTACCAACACTTACCAAAAAAATGTTTCTTTTCCACTCTTCTTTTTGTGAGAGGGGTCCAAGTAAGACCAACACATAATTAAGACAACTGCCAATAATAATCTAGAAATTTAATATAGAAAGAGGCATTGTCCTGTTTAAGCTCAGTATCGTGGCAATTAGAGTGTAGGAATATGTCAATGTGTACGATCAAAATTTAGAAGCTACAACATGATTACCTATTTCTCAGTATAACATTGATGCTGAAAGTTCAAAATGTGTATAAAACACCCTTGAACGTTTAGAGTCCAAATTAGAAAATATCAATTCAAGCTTATAATCAAACAATTAATGTGCGGAACATGAACATAAACCAATCACAGAATTGATAACTAATCTAAGCTAAATATAAACACATCTACAACAGTAAATATAAGGCAAAGATAAAGGAAGGAAGATGCAAACACACGGACAACACACGATGTGTTATCGAAGAAGAAACCGAAGTTCTCGGCGTAAAACCTCTCTGCCGCCTTCCAAGCGGTAAATAATTCACTAAAGAATGTAGTTGGGATACATGAACAGCAGAAAACCCTAAAAGCCTAATCTACCCAAGTACCTAAGCCCTCCAAGCTTCTTGCTCCAACGAGGTTACGCCGAACCTATTTCTTCTTTAGCTTCCCGGATTCTGCTACTATACCATAGCATTAACCAATGTATATTGGTTCCTTCCAAACTGATTCCCTTAGCACCAAATGAACCTTCTCACAGACGTGGGTGTGGTAAGATAAGGATTTGGTCAATGGCCTCTCAAGGATGTGACAATGGAGAGGAAGAGAATAGAGGAATTTGTAGAGTCTCTAAGGTAAAGATTGGGGATGAGGCAATCTTATTTTTCTCTAAGGTGTCTCTCACAAAATTCTCTCTGGAAGCTCTCTTAATTTAGTGGGTATAAGGGTCTATATATAGTGGTGTGTGTTTGGAATACGAAGAGTCAGTTTTTGCCAAACAGGGCTGATTGGCGGCTTGACCTCGCGGCTTGTCCAAGTCGCGAGTTCAAGTCGCGACGTAACGGCCTGGCCAACCTGGAACTTTTGTCCTGTAGTGCGACAGCTGGGGTGACCTTTCAACTCCCCTGTGTGCATTTCACGTGCCAGCATTTGGCAGCTTGCAAGCCGCGAGTCCTAGCCGCGAAACTCTACTTTCTTGCACATACTTGAGCTTTTCTTCACATCTTCTCACACACTACCCTTACAATGATCCCACCTAAATACAGGGTTAGTAAGTGCTTAAATTACAAGCAAATTGGCACGGAATAAAGCCAACAAGATGGTTAATAAATTTCAACCTTACAATCTCCCCATTTGGCTATTCCGTGATAAAACTCTAAAATAAACTCTAGACTTAACGCGTGAGTTGGGAACAGTTGGAAAACTCACTCACACCTAACTCTAGAATCTGTGAAACTTTAGAACCATAAGAACAAGAACTCCTGAAACATAACAACACAATAAGTTCATTGTATGCAGAAAACTTGTAATGCAAATGGAACAAGCATAATGCGATCAAGCACAATGGAGTAAAGCAATAAACTATGGCAAGACCAAAACATGCAATCACTATAACCGAGTGATCAAAATGCTCATTCACACTTGGAATGAACATTCGGACATTCAAGTTGACAAACACAAGGTAAATCACTTGAATGACCAACATTCAACCAATGCACAAAACATGAAGTGTGTGCATCTAGGAAAAATCCTACATGGGCACAGGAGTGACAGTATTTCAAAAAGAATGCATAGCATTAGTGTTAGAAGTACTGATTTAACAATGCACAAAAACTGCATAAAGCATGGCACAAACCACAAAGGCCTACAAGAGTGCATAAAACCAAACCCTTAAAGCTTACATAAGCAACATGGGTACAAACACATAAAAACAAACACATGCTAAATAAACTGAATAACATCATCAATATAAACATAAGCCAAACATTCAAGAGTTATGAGTTTAAACCAAACTTAAACCACAGTGTATCAAACCTATAATAACAGAAGTTATCCAAACATAGTATCAAAATTATAAACAAAGCAACATATAATAATGAAACTCCCCCTCAAAACAGGCACTCCCCCTCACAAGCTACCCCAAAAATTCTCCCTCTTTTTGACCGAAATGGCCAAAGGGTCACTGATCCTGGTTAGTGTGAATGCTGTCAAACTTGGCTGAGAGTACATCTAGCTGGTCCTGCATTGCTGTCATCCTTTCAGTATGCTGATTCTGAACTTCTCGAAGTCCATCAAGTCTTTCCAGGATGATCTGAAAAGCATCAGGAGGTACAGCTGATGAAGTGGAAGCCCTGCTCCTCTTAACTCTTCTTATTGGTGTGGAAGATGGTCCTGCAGCCTCTGCTTCAGTTTCCATAGGATCCCCTTCTTCTTGAACATCCTCCTCTTCTTCTCCTAGAAGATTACTTTGGATCCTTGTGAGAGTAAATTTGTTAATGGCTGATAGAGGAGGCAAAGGACTGATATCCTGAGGGATTGCAACACCCTTTTCTCTGAAAATCCTCATGAGAAGACTAGGAAATATCAGCTTGGGTCTGGAGGTGGATCTAGTCTCATCCACTATAGTATCAAAGATGTGAGAACTGATGTCAATAAATGTTTTCTCCTTCAGTTCCATAAGAAAGATAGCTCTGGCATTTGTCAGTGTAGTCATCTTCCTTATAAGATACAGGTTGTACATCATAATGGTGGTCAAACACCTCATGTCTTTAGGAAAATCAGAAGTGTTGAGACATCTCTTTTCTATAACCCCACCAATTCTTTTCTGGACAGTTTCTAGAGAAAGCATTCTGTCCTTGTAGTTAGTGAATTCATAATCCTCCAATCCTTCCAGCCCTAACACTTTATCAATATCATGAGCATCTAAGGTAAATTCCTTTCGTCTCACCCAACAACTCAACTTTTCCTCCCTTATCACTACATTTGCATAGAATTCTCTGATTAGAGGGTCACAAACAGGGGGAAGATCACTCAGCAATTTTTCCCAACCTCTACCCTCAAAACACTCTGGAATGAAGGTGTCCTTCAATTCCCTAAAATCTACAAATCTCTCCTGAATGATTGTTCCTTTTGAGAAGGAATCCCTATATCTCTCAAAGTGTTTAATAGACCTAAATAAGTTAGGATCCATTTTCATTCTCTTGTCAGATTTCTGAGCGGGAGTCTTCTTCTTTGAAGGAGTAGGAGGCATCTGTAAACACGCAGAAGAGGCCACAACAAGAGCAACAATATAGTATGTGGAAGAGTACACAAATTAGTAACAATATGGTTACAAAGACAAAAACAAAGAGTGACAGGCTACTCCACAAACCAAAAACAATTGATAACCAGAGATTTGAAGACCAAGTCAAACAAGATCATTCAGTATATATGCAGACTGAAGCAAGCACTGAATAATAACAAAGGACAGTGTAAAACACTATCAGACAGATGAAGGCATATGTCACTGAAGTATGACAGAATGAGTATGACAAATGCAAGATATACCCGAAAGCAGCACCACACACATGATATGATGACTAAAAATCACAGAAATTCAAGTCATATAATCCAAAACTTCAAACAAACTGACATGCCTCATTCACATTTAGAGTCAAACATAGAAAATCCCAACCTCATAAGCCTAGTGAGTATAAAGTGTAATAAATAACACTGCTCAGGACAAATACTGGAGTAATGAAGCAAAAACATGATAGTAAACATATTCGGTAACAAGATAACACAACCTCAATCAAATAAACCCAAACTTTGATAAAACCCACGTTCATACACCTCAAAAACTCAATCCAACAACAAACAACACAGATTCACGAATATAACAGTAAAATCATGAAATGTGAAGTGAAAACAAGAAAACCCATACCTTTTTCAAGAAGATTGATGCAGAAATGAGGGATTATCACAGATGAGCACGGCAAGTTTCAGAGAGAGAAATGGAGAAGATAATGAATAGTCACAAAGTACAAGGGAAAAACTGAAAAGTTTTTGAAAACAGACTTTAAAACGCAAAACACGCGTTTTTCGCGACTGGAGCAAGTCGCCATGGTAAGCCGCGAAACACTGTGAAGGTAAGAAATTTGAAAATTTCTCTAAGTGTTTTTTGCGACTAGAAGATCTACCCGCAAGAGAGTCGCGAGATAAGCCACGAAAATCTCTGTGTGTCCCTCGTGACTAGACCTTCCACCCGCGAACAAGTCGCCAAACTGAGCCACGAAATATGCAAAAACTCAAATTTTGAAAAACTTTCTAAGTCTTTTTCGCGATTGCAGCCTTGACTCGCCAGTGACCCGCAAAAACTCTCGGAGTGAGCTTCGCGACTGGATCATGCGACTGGGCCAACCCGCGACTAAGTCGCCAAAACAGGGCAACACTGTTTTTGAAATTTTTGACATTTTTGTAAAAACAAAAGCACTTTCCAAAAACAAACTAAAACACTCAAAAATCTTTTTGTGTTTGATCAACAAAGATTGAGTATGTGAAAACACATTTAATCAAGTACAATCACACAAATGAGTATGACATTCATTGAACATAGACTTGTGTGTTGTGTGTGGATATCAAAAATGAGATAGTCCTTAGTCTAATGTGAAGCTTCAATGATCAATTCAATCAAGGCATACACAACTAGCACTAGATAATGTGACCTATCTCAATTATAGAAACATGCATATATGACCTCCCACAAGCACTTGATAACAATTCTTTGAAACTTTTCATTTGGCTCCATATTCACATATCATTTGCATTTTTGAGCAAAGAAAATCTCATTTTGAGATAGATGCCTAAAATTTTTGATATTTCAATTGATGAGATAGCCTTTGGCTTTTTGGGCATCAAACATTTTATTTTGGTCGCTTTCCCTTTTTCCTAGTCGAATACTAGTATGTGCGACGGGCTTTTGCAGCTCTATATCTCTTTTCATTTTGAGATTTACATTTAGAGAGCTCTTTTAAGCATAAAAATAAAAAGTGGGAAGATATATTGGTATAAGTCTATGCATGTCTCAAGATCAACAAAACCATTCACTAATCATTCATGACAAGGTTGAAAATCTATTTACAACAGTTACATAGATTTCAGAATTTCTTCCACAATGATATGAGTGCATAAGGTACAAGTTACGCTCGTTAAATGCACAAAGCCATTAGTACAAAGGTACAAGGCAAAACATGCTTTGAGACAAAACTCAACAAAATCGATCAAACTTTTTGGATTTTCTACTTTTTATGTGTTTTTGGATTTTTGACACAAAAGCAGTAAAAGGTTGATAAAAAACATAACAAAAAAAATGTAAAAACATTTGAATCAAAGACAACCACACACACACAATAGCAACCTAAATACTAGCAAGAAGCACACAACCAGGCATATTCACAAACATGGGAAGTATTGATGCATGGACATGTTGTAATGCTTATGCATGAGTACCCTTCGTCACCCACACGTCACATGTGTTTAGGATGATATCCTTAACGGATTGGGTACGAGAATTAGGACTGTCAAACCTTCGTGTGAAGCTTTCCAAGCAATTGGTGAAGGCACCGATCATCTTCATCACGTCCATCATTTCTGGATCACGGTTTTGACTTCTTGGTTGCTCACCACCCCAAGACCTCATGTCATTTCTTCTTCCTCGTGACCGAGGTGCACTTGCATTGTTGTCTGCTCTCAGCTTTTGACAATTTAGTCTGGTGTGTCCTTGCAGTCCGCAATAATGACAAACATAATCCGTTCTAGGACCCTGTTGTGATCTTGGAACTGATCTCCCTCTAGCTCCATATCTGAATTCTGATTGATTACGAAACTTATTTAACACTCGTTGATCAGCTGCATTCTTCTTCTTCGCAACCTTAACATTCTCAGGGTTGGGCTCTTCCACAATTGGCTCTATGGCATCCACAAATTTCACTTCTTTGGTAGCTTTGGTCGATGAGCTACTCCCTCCGGTATATCCCAACCCGGACTTGTCTGAGAGATGTTTTTGGGGTGCAATAACATCTTCCAGCTTATTGGAGGAGACTCTTTCTATCTTGGCTTGTGCTTGCACCACCTCTTGCTCAAGAAATCTTACTTTGATATAAGCTTCCGACAACTCACCATTTAATGTCTCAATTTCACACTTTGCCTCCTTGTATCGTGCCAGAAGACTTTTGTAATCTTCTTCAGCCCTCTTCATCTTCTTAATGGCTGCATTAGCCACTCTAGCATATTCACCGGTCTTCTCAAGGAGTGAGTTGTAAGTCTCTTGTAATCCCACTGCTTTTTCAACTTCCTCATCTTCAGACTCCTGAACTATTCCAAAAGACTCCAAATCAGAATGTTCCCCAAGCTCCTTCACAAGTGAACCCAAATCATCCGAGGGTTCTACATGTGCAATAGTCATGAATGCAGAGTAATTTCCTTCTCCGTCACAACTATCTTCAGAATCAGAATTTGATGAGTCAGTATCACTCAAGGTAGTGGTATAGACCTTTCCTTTTGACTTCAAGCAATTAGGACATTCCTTTTTGAAGTGTTCATGTCCATTACACTCGAAGCACACAACGTCCGCAGGAAATTGAGAATCCTTCCCTTCACTTTTCTTATAGTCTTTCCTATCACCTCTTGAGGATGGAAACTTCCCTCCATTGAATGGTTTCCCACTGTTCTTCATCTTTAGAAATTTGCGGAAGTTTTTCACTAGATACGCTACTTCCTTCTCCACTCCATCTTCTTCGGAAGGATCATCCATTCTTTCGGCGATGGTTTTAAGAGCAAGTGATTTACTCGTCTTGTGGGAAGGCAGTCCAAGCTCATACGTTTGAAGTGACCCAATGAGCTCTTGGATCTTAATTTCATCCAAGTCCTTGCTTTCCTCTATAGCCGTGACTTTTGGTCAAAAGTTCTCCGGTAAGGACCTCAAAAGTTTTCTCACCACCTTAGTATCCTCAATCTTCTCACCAAGATTGAGCTTAGCAATAACAATTTCGTTGAGCTTCCCATAGAATGAATCAAACGATTCATCTTCACCCATCTTGAGCTCTTCAAACTTGGTGGTAAGCATTTGGAGCTTTGTGTCCTTCACCTTCTTAGTCCCCTCATAAGTTGTCTCCAAAATCTTCCAAACTTTCTTGGCTACTATCATGTGAGATATCCTGTGGAATTCATCAGGAGACACACCACAGAATATAGCATTTAACGCTTTACTATTAGCATTGGCTGCTGCAAGAGCTGCCTTATCCCAAGTGGATTTTTCAGCCTCCGGCCTGGTCCAACCTATTTCAACCGCATCCCACACGGTGTCATCAATAGAGCATAGAAATGCCCTCATTCTAACTTTCCAGAAGGCATAATTATTACCATCAAAAAATGGTGGAACATTGAGAGATTGAGACCTATCCATCTCAACAACGGGTCAAGGATCACACTCAGGTATTAAAACCACAACAAGTGTACCCGCTCTAATACCAATTGAAAGTTCAAAATGTGTATAAAACACCCTTGAACGTTTAGACCCCAAATTATAAAATATCAATTCAAGCTTATAATCAAACAATTAATGTGCGGAACATGAACATAAGCCAATCACAGAATTGATAACTAATCTAAGCCAAATATAAACACATCTACAACAGTAAATATAAGGCAAAGATAAAGGAAGGAAGATGCAAACACACGGACAACACACGATGTGTTATCGAAGAAGAAACCGAAGTCCTCGGCGTAAAACCTCTCCGCCGCCCTCCAAGCGGTAAATAATCCACTAAAGAATGTAGTTGGGATACATGAACAGCAGAAAACCCTACAAGCCTAATCTACCCAAGTACCTAAGCCCTCCAAGCTTCTTGCTCCAACGAGGTTACGCCGAACCTATTTCTTCTTTAGCTTCCCGGATTCCGCTACTATACCATAGCATCAACCAATGTATATTGGTTCCTTCCAAACTGCTTCCCTTAGCACCAAATGAACCTTCTCACAGACGTGGGTGTGGTGAGATAAGGATTTGGTCAATGGCCTCTTAAGGATGTGACAATGGAGAGGAAGAGAGTAGAGGAATTTGTAGAGTCTCTAAGGTAAAGATTGGGGATGAGGAAATCTTGTTTTTCTCTAGGGTTTCTCTCACAAAATTCTCTCTAGAAGCTCTCTCAATTTAGTGGGTATAAGGGTCTATATATAGTGGTGTGTGTTTGGAATACGAAGAGTCAGTTTTTGCCAAACAGGGCTGATTGGCAGCCTGACTTCGCGGCTTGTCCAAGTCACGAGTTCAAGTCGCGACGTAACGGCCTGGCCAGCCTGGGACTTTTGTCCTGTAGTGCGACAGCTGACGCAACCCTTCAGCTCCCCTGTGTGCATCTCACGTGCCAGCATTTGGCGGCTTGCAAGCCGCGAGTCCTAGCCGCAAAACTCTGCCTTCTTGCACATACTTGAACTTTTCTTCACATCTTCTCACACACTACCCTTACAATGATCCCACCTAAATACAGGGTTACTAAGTGCTTAAATTACAAGCAAATTGGCACGGAATAAAGCCAACAAGATGGTTGATAAATTTTAACCTTACAGATGCTAAAAGGATTTCATGAATAACAAAAAGTAGATCCACATCATAAAGTATGTCGATTTTTAACTGTTTACTTTGAGATGAAGTTTATTTCATTACCTATATACTATACAAGTATGAAAGAATTGAACGGATCAAAAGTGCATTTGAGCCTTATAAAAAATATCAAATAGCTGAAAAGCATTGCTTTAGAGAGCTTACTGCATGTAGCAGAGTCATCCGGTCTCTTTCTCAAGCATTCTTTTAATGGCCTAGAACAAAATCACCAAATCCATTAGCTTTTAACACTCAAAACCAAAGCCTTATCTGCACAATTCATACAAATTATTTGACATAATCAAGCAAATTTCGCTTGGCCTCCACCTCTGAATAATCTCTACAAGAACAAACACCATATAAACAGAATTTCATATACACCCACAAAATAAATAATATATATATATATATATATATGTGGGTAAACTACGTATTTGGTTCTTATCCTATACACCATATTTCAATTTGGTCCCTAATATTTCAATTGTGTCAGTTTGATTCCTATTCTTTCAGTGTTGTATCAATTTAGTCCTTACCATTATTTTTAGGATGAAAATTGATGACTCGTCTAATGGACAAAATAAAAAATTAGATTTTGTTGATTTGACAATACACAAAAATTTTATTTTGGCAATATGTCATGTCATCAATTTTCATCTAAAATATAACGACATGGACTAAATTGACACAATACTGAAATGTTATGGACCAAATTGAGACAATTGAAATGTTAGCGACCAAATTGAAATATAGTGTATAGGATAGGGACTAAACACATAGTTTACCCTTAAACAAAACCTTCCGACCATACGACCCATACATCAATGGCATTTTGCGCATACACGTTGCTCCTTTGCACAAAATTCAATTTAGTCCAATAACTTACAATTTATTCATTTCAGTCTTATTAATTTTAATTTTATTAATCTTTAACCGGAAGTTAGAACTGAAATGAATAAATCAAAAATTATAAGACACTTGAATCTTGGGAAAAATTAGAGAGTACAATTAGCAAAAAGTATATTAAAAAAAAATAACATTGATTCAACAAAGCAAAGCTACAAATGAGATATTTGGTTGTATATTTTTAGATTCTAGAGAGAAAAAAGAAAAACTGATTTTATTGAATGAGTAACTCTGATACAAAGATGTTAGTAAATATGGAATTAACTAACTAAGAGCATTCACATCAATCCGTGTATAAGGTTGCGTTTGTTTTGGGTGAAAATCATTTCCAGAAATGCTTTTCTGTAATTTCGGGTGTTTGGTTGCGCATGAAAAATTAATTTTCCGGAAATCATTTTCAGTTGACCGTGAGTCAAAGTTGAAAATGATTTCCCCTTCTATTTTCACTTCAAATAGCTTCCAGAAAACAGAGAGACAAAGAGAGCACGAAGACAGAGAGAGAGAGAAAGAGAGAAAGAGAGCACGAGCATCGCGCCGAGGAGCCCAGATCACGCCAGACACGTCGCCGACGAACCTCGAGCACCGCGCCGATCTCGCCTTCGATCGCCTTCGTTTGCCTCCGCTTGATCTCGCGATCTAGCCTTCGATCTCGCACCGGCGAACCCAGAAGCCGTCACCGATTGAACCTCGAGCTCCGCACCGATTTAACCCAGAAGCCGTCGCCTTCGATCGTCTTCGATGCAAACCCAGAACCTAGAAGCGTCTGACCGGATTTGATATTTTTTTTCTTTGGTTTTGTTTCTGCGTTTGATTGCCTTGTTGTGATTTTGAACATTTTTGTGATAAAATTTGTTTGGATTGTGAGAAAATGGCTGAGAAAATGTGAAAAAATTGTAGGAAAATAGCATTTTCAGAATAGAACCAAACACATGAAAATATTTTCTACACACAATTTTCATAATGCAACCAAATACTTGAAGCTATTTTCCTTTCCTGAAAATAGCATTTTCGAAAAATAGGCTATTTTCTGGAAATTATTTTACGCGAACCAAACGGACCCTAAGTGTGTATAATAGAAAAAATGCTCAAATTTACACATTTTTGTTCAAAAACAGCCCCCATCAGTCCGTTTAAAATCTTACAAAATCTTCTAAAATTATCCACGAGGTACAGTACTCGTGTAAATTCACACAGGCACTGTAACATGTGTATATGATTTTTTAATAGTTTTTTTCTCTCTCCCCGGTACTGTAGCATGACTTTGCCTGGCACTGTAGTACTGTAGCACTGTAGCATTGGATTAAAGAAATGAATATTTTATTTGAATAAATGTGTATGATAGACAAACTGATGTAGATATTTTATAAAAATAAGTGTGTAAAATAAAAAAAATAAGTTTTACACTTGTAAAATGAAAAAAAAAATTTCTACATACTGACGTAAATACTCTAAACTTCACAGAAAAACTAACTAACTAAAACTCTCGCTAATAAAATACAGCTGTCTTATCAAAAAAATAAAAAAATACAGCTGTCATCCACACACACTTTGCACGTGCTAACTTAATGAATGTAAGTACAAGACTAATACTACGCGTAGCTTTCAATATACACACGGCTTGTAGTTTAGACATCAGCATATTTTCTTCTGATCTGTCTTCTTCTTCTTGCACTTCTATTCTTCAATGTTACTTTGAACTATTACTTAAGCTACTGCTCTAATATCCGACACAAATTTCAACAACTTGTAAACAGGTTACTATTTTTTCAATTTGTAAGCTTTGATTGTGAAAGAAACACAAACCACGACAGAGATTATGGTAAGCCTGACGAACTGCGCGTTTGGAATTACGTTGACTGCCACAAATATTAATTCGTTATTGAAAACTGAAACCAAACTATTTCCAAAATATATATATATATATATATATATATGAAGAAGACAAGAAGAAAAAGAAAAGGAAATGGAAAAGGAAATACCATTTGGCAGGTTTGGTGAGGGACTTGTACTTTCCATAACGGCGTTTCCATTTGATCTGCTCTTTACAACGTAGGCACACACCCGTAAGCTCGGAATACGGCCTAAACTTTCCACCAACTTCCTGTCATAAAATATGAATTAGTTTTCCTTAGTAAAATGTTTTCCAGAGAAATAGAAATTGATTTTCTTGTTTGTTGTAATACCGTTTCGTTTATCTTGACTCCGGCCACCCCAAATTTCAGTTGCTCTAAAAAAATAAAAAATAAAAAGAATTGGCTTCCCCCAAAAAAATACAAAAATAAATAGCTTAATCTTTCCAAAACAAAATTAAAAAATAAAAATAAACAAAACAATACACAAGGATCATCCATTATTATTTTTCCTTTTTTAATCTTTTTATATATATGTTCAATTAGTTGAGTTACAACATTTCTGACTCTATCATATTTAAAAATTTAATTATTTTTCCTTTTAGATTATTTTCCGTACATGTTTAGAATAAAATAGACAATTTGTGTATACTCATTAGAGTTTAGAAAGATTATGTTCATTAGAAAAAAAATATTAGGAAGATAACGAGTTATTGTTAATCTAATTGTGTATGTATATGTTTGAATTTATCTAGACAGATTTATAAATATCATAGTTTGGGCCCCAAGCCAAAATTCCTAGCTTTGCCACTAGGTATCCAGTTGAATTTGTTTTGGTGCTTTGGGGGGCCCTGCCTGCTGCTCATTTTTTTTTTTTTTTTTCTAAACGAGATTTTGTTCTGGACTTCTGGGTTTTAGTTTTAGAATACCTAAAACAACGTGACTTTAGCTGTTTACTATGGCTGCCAGAGTTTTTTTTTTTTTTATTAATTTTTTTAATTTTTTTTATCCTACTTTTTTTTTCTTTTTAACCAAACAAAAAATATTTATAATTATTTTACATCTTATGTACCAAATACTTATCCTGAAAAACTTAAATATTTTCTATCCTCATTTTTAGTTTTATGTATCTTCTCAACATTTTGTATCCTTTCACTTTTTTATATTCTCAACTAATTAAATTCTATTTTTTTAATTATAATAAATCGATAGTTACAATGAGAAAAAATTTGAATTCTAACAAGTTAAAAATACTATAAAAAAAGTACCAATTAAATTATAAGACTATGAGAAACAGTGTAGCAAATTATTGATAAGTTGACAACAACACCACTCCATAACTATAGATCTGTTTCATAGTCAAAACTTAAAAGCCAAAAAAGGATCTCTCCCTACAATAAATTTTTTTTTTCATTTTTATTCTCAGTAAAAATGAGATTACAGAATGTCATTTGGTGCAATAGTCAATAACTATGTAATACCACTTTTAAGGGTTAAGATTAAAACTTGAAAGTTCACTTTGAATCGAAAAACTTTATTAAATTTTTAATTTTTATCTTTCTATTTTTTTTTACCTTAAATCTTTTACTTTTCACACTAAAATGGTAATTTTAGTTGCAATTATTGCATAATGCTAATTATTGAACCATCCAAATCCCAAAATGCCTAGGGGCCCAAACCATTTCTAATCTGACAAAAGACCCATTTAGATATAGCAGAGATGGGACACAACACAGCCCAAGAAGCCACATTATGGGCCAAAAAAATTATCTTGCCAAGAGATAAAACATGAAACCCATACAAAACAAGAAGAGTCCAGCAAAAATCTAGTTTTTAAAGTAACATGAATGCTTCTTTTGCCACCAACAAAATAGTGTGTGGTTCATCCCTGTTTGTCAATCCTCTAACATGAGAGCTGGTCCAATAATGGCAAATGGGCATTTGAAAATCAGATGCTCTAGGGTCTCTAGCTCTATCTTGTATTGTGAACAAACATCATTGTCTACTTGAAACCTGATAAAAGAAAATGTATCTCATGTATCCGATGCATACAAAATTTTTGCCCTTGTAGAAATGGTGGCTTTAGACGAGAGAATTGCTAGAAATTGTTTAGTTTTACAATATTAGACTATGACTCCTATTTCTAAATTCAAGCATCCCAATTAATGTTCATTATTGCTTTAAATATTTATGATCAGTAAAAAACAATGAGTAATGCTATGGTCACAAACTATTTTACAACATTTTTACAAACTATTAATGTGACAAATTTTTATTAGTTCTAATATGGGTCCACCATTAATATCACATTTATGTTTATTTATGATTATTTGAAAATTACTAAAGCCACATCAACAGTTTGTAAAAATGTTGTAAAATAGTTTGTGTCTGTAGCATTACTCAAAAACAATATATGTTACCAAAGGAACCATAACAACTTCTCCAATTGCTACATAGTAATGACACGAGATGTGTGCATCAAATATGCCCTTACATAAAGATAATACAAATAGTCTACATGTCTCTCATTTTAAATCTTCTTATTACCACCAAAGCCTTTCTCAAAGCAAGGAAATGTCAAGCTTTCCTCACACGGAGAGTAACTCCATGTTCAGGTACAAAACTTGGATAGAATGAGAGATAAAACCACCTTCGGTCCTGTTATGGCAAAGTAGGGACAAAATCAGACTAAATTACATACATCAGACTAAATTTACAACTAATCATACAGACAAAATCCCCTAATCCCCTCAGTGTTTCACAAACAAACCAAAAAAAAAAACACAAAACAAAATAAACAAAAAAGGGAAAAAAGTTAACATACAAATAACATGATAATATTTTTTAGAGACATTGGTGATTGTATGATGCTAGCATATTACAAACCAAACAATCATACACTCAAAATTATCAAATACCTGACTAAATTGATGTTCACCAAGTTGCTCCTTGATATGAAGATTTTGTCCAGAGGCAAATACAGTAACAAGTAACAACCACATGCCTGGCGTGAATAGAACCAGCAGCTATGTGCCTCACAAATATTCAGTAATTAGTAGGCTACTATCAACATGCCTTGCCACATTTAGTTTGGTGCAAAACTAGGATAAAACCATATAAATCAAAACTCCAGAGAATGATCCTACCGAAGACCATAAGCCAACTGAATTATCACATCATTATCGAAGCTTTCTTGAAAAGCAAATTACTGGCAGTAGCATGAGAACCAACCGGTTCATGAATAAACTGGTTATGACGTGTTCATGCTGGAGGATGCAGATAAAGCAATTCACAAGAATTCTAAGTCCAAAATCAATATTAAAAGGGTTAATCTCCTCCCTGACCTGTGTGTCTCCAGTTCATGGGTCACCATAATACTCAGCCACATGGCAGCATCAGGTAGGTCTTCCAATCTTTCACAACACTGCAAATGAGGTGAGTTTATAAACTACCTTGTTCTATTTGAAAATACGCTTCAGGTCACAATTCACCGCACCTTAAAAACCAATCCCTATAGTTTGAGTGATTGGTGATATAAGAAGCTAAAGAGTGTAGCACCAAGCCTCAGTGAATATTCTACAAACATCTTCAACAACTTTTTCTGAAATTTCCATAATCACAAAATCCATGTGACATGTATTTCTTTATGTACATAAGAACTGCAGTGAGTGGCGGGATCAGTGGTACTTGCTTACCAAAACATACATACAAACATCAAAGATTGTTCATAAGCTTTTATAACTGTGTGCTGTTGTGAGGAGAAGCAGGTCCAAAGGAATTTTGAGGTCTAGTAACAAATGGATCATCCAATAGCTGAGTTGCTGTGGGCCGATCATTTGGGTTAACTTGTAGGCATTTGAGGATGAAATCTCGGGCATCTGTTGACAAGGAATCAGGAACTGGAGGAGGTTTACCCTGGCCAATCTGAAACAATGCTTGGAAGCCTTCCAAGTGAGAGTATGGATGTTGACGCGTTAACATCTCCAGCACAGTACATCCAAGGCTCCATATATCAGCTGCAAGCCCGTAGAAACGCTTCTTTAAATTAACAACCTCAGGTGCCATCCAGAGTGGAGTCCCTTTGCTAGACTTAGGATCATTCAATTTGGTTACCCTTGCTAACCCAACATCTGCAAGTTTTACAGATCCACTTGCATCCACCAATATATTAGAACATTTGATGTCCCTGTGGATCACTTTCTTATCATGAAGATACTTCAATCCATTCAAAATCTGTCTTGTGTAAGCAGAGACTTGAGAATCACTCAAGCGATACTTTTGATAAAGACTGGCAAGTGACCCTTTTGTTACGAGCTCAAGGAAAATATAAATCCTACTTTCATCCTTTTCCGCGCCAAGATATTGAACTATATTCTCATGTTCAAATTGCTTTGAAAGTGAAATCTCCTGCTCAAATCAGGGAATGTTCTGCTCGCCCCGGCTTCCTTGATCCAGCAACGAAACCTCCTTTACAGCAAAAAAGAAGCCATCCTCAGTGTAGCCCTCATAGACGGTTCCGAAAGAGCCAATTCCAAGGAGCTCACCCTTTTGCCACGAACTAATACTCCGTCTCAATTTCCCTCTCGGCGAAAAACTATACACCGGAATCACATTCGTTGCGTGAACAATCCCGATATCATTCTCATTTTCAGTCTCATTCTCATTACGATTCGATGTTGATTCCAAAGGACCTTCGTTCTGCTTCTTATCCTCTTTCAATTTCGAATATATCCATGGAATAATGCTACGGATAAATTTTGCCTCATGCACCCTATAAAAAAAAAAATTACAAAAATCTGTGTCAAAAAAAACTAATTGGAGATGTAGCATGTAGGCGTTGATGTTTTGCTTGTTCATCTCATAAAAGAGAGAGCTCTAAAATTGAACTAAACTACACAGTCGAGCTCAGTTTGCTTGTCGAAATCCTAGGGCATGCAAGTAGATTATTAGTTCTCAGAACAGAACACATGGCTTTTCATGTAAACTTGAAGCAGCAAGTACTGTACTATTCAACATAGATGTTCTTGTTATTTTTTAAACCAAAAAAAAAAAAAAACTGTAATTTAATTGAAATTATGATTTGGCTATTTGAAACATAAATTTCAACAACTAGAAAATCTCAAATGCCATGTCATTTAGTACACAATCTGTTGACTATTTCTTTTCAAAACAAAAACAGAATAAAACAAAAAGAAGAAGAATACAATCCATACTATTGAGTATTGACCAAAGCGAAAATCATCTTCATTTCAAGATCCTAAGTAGAAGCCCATAAAAATTGTTGAAACCGGGCTTGAATGGCGGCCCAAAGTACACGAGGTAGCAATTAGCACCACATATTGGGCCACAATTTATTCTTAAGTGAATGAAGGAATTTAACAAGGTTGCATTAGGATACTTGAATTTGAATTTAGATTGAGATTTTAAATCAATGGATTTAGAATGTCTTGATTCCATATTTATATTTTATACATAAGAGGATTTTAAATTCTACATTCTTAAATCTATTGTTTGGATGCTTTAATAACCTATAAATTGGATTTGAAATCCTCTCTTTCAAAATGACCAAATACTTTCATAATCTCCTAAATCTCACCTAAAACCTTAAAATTAGTGAAATACTCTCAAAACCTTGAGAATGACAAAAGTTTCCCAAAAATATCCCAAATCTATAAAAATAACCATATAACCTTGAAACCCTACCGAATACCTTTGAAAAATTTTGAAATGACAAAAATGCTAGGGAAAAAATCTCAAATGACCGAAATACTTCTTAAACTTTCAAAATAACCAAAACACCTGTTAACCTATAAAATGACCAAAAATAACATTGGAACCTCCAAAATGATTAAAATTTTCAAAAATATATAAATCCTTACAAAATCCAAATTTTTCAAAAATTGAACCTAAAATATCCAATGTGATTGAAATACAAATAAAACTACCAAGATGATAACCCACACCCCCCCCCCCCCCCCCCAACACCTACCCTCAAGAAAAAAATCAAATGACTGAAATTCTAAATCTTCAAAATGTTGTTTGATGTTTTTTGACAAGTAGTTTTGGTCATTGGACATATACAATAATTATTGGTTTACATTACACTATTCATATAGTGTGTGTATGTGTGTGTTTCTTGGTTCCTACACACACCACATTGTATGTCTTTTTTCTAATCCACTAAAACTACTCTCTCTCTCTCTCTCTCTCTCTCTCTCTCTATATATATATATATATATATTTCTCCCTAGTTTGCCAGCTAAACATATACATTTTTTTTTTAAAACATATAATTCAATAGTTTCAATGAATAAGGAGATTTGAACCATGGACATTTTCATTACAAATATTAAGAGATATTAGTTGAACTATAAGATTCGTAGTTGCACGTATATTTTTAGTGACAACTTTAAAATTTTATTTTATTTTTTTCAATAATTCAATAGTTACAACGAAGTTAGTGGGGGAATTTTTAAATGTAGTTCTACTGTTCAATTACAAGACTTTTGATGACAACCTAAACTAAATCTTGAAACTTAAATTAGTGACAACCTTTTTATTAATTTTGCAATAGTATGTATGTAGTGCTGTTTATAAAACTACATATAATTCATGCTTTTGTGGTATTAAAGATATTAACCTTTTAACATCTACATTTAAAGTAATTAAGTAATGCAGTCAAAACAAGCAAAAAAAAAAAAAAAAATCTCATCAGAAGCAAATCAATAAAGCGTTACCCATCCTTTATATGCTCTCCGGAGAGATTGGCCACATTTGTTAAAGCAGCTCTCCACTTCTGCACCATTTTTGGGTTCTCCTCGAAACGCTTTTCATGTTTTGCAAAGGCCTCTGCAAAAGTGTTCTTCTGATGTCGCACGTCAGTAGGTTCCACATGGTAGAAAATAGGCAACACCATCAATATCCCTCTATCTCTGCATTCAACAATCTTTGCAAGTTCTTCCAAGCACCATGTAGAAGATGCATAATTTTCAGAGAAAATGATGACCGCAATCCTCGATTTCTCCATTGCTTCCAAGAGTTCCAGCGAAATGGGCTTTCCCATCTCAAGTTCTTTATCATCCCTGAATGTGATAATCTTTCTATCAAACAAAGCATGATATAGATGGTCGGTAAACTTATAACGGGTGTCTACTCCTCTAAAATTGAGGAAAACGTCATATTCCGGTTGGGATTTAGAAAAAGCAGAGGTAAAAGAGGATGGGACAGTTTGAATGCTGGTGGATGCCATTGGTAAGTACTTACTACATAGCTTGTTTGAGTTTAGATTCTATATATGACAGACAATGTCATGGCTTCAAACGGATTTGCAAGAAGCAAGTAAACTACATCTTTTAGAACAAGAAGAGAAATCAAAGAGACGATTGAGCAGCTTGTATGCTAGTGGAAGCCATTGCACACCTACTAGCTAAGCTTCTTTGAGTTAAGATTCTAAGACATAAAATATACCAGGCAGCGAGTTAGAGTTGAGATTCTAAGACAGAATGTCATGTATTCAAAAGGAGTTGGCAAGAAGCAAGTAAACTATACAAACAAAAAAAATCAAAGAGACGACGGAATGCTAGTAGAAGCCACTGCACACCATCATTCCCTCCGTAATTAGCGGAAAGATGCAGGAAACTGTTTACTAAAAAATTAAAAAATAAATAAAAGCAAGGAAACCAACCTTCTCGGAAACTTCCGTGGCTTTGAAAAATCGAGAACAAGACAAAACCGAATGCGCGTGTTGAAAGTGGTAGACCTTGGGCAGTGCGCCCAACTTTATGCTGCACAGGAGTAACTCTCGGAAAACGATTATAGGTTTTTTTTTTTTTTTTCTCTCCTTGTCGTGCTGTTCACGAGCAGAATAGTCCTTTCATAATGTTCTTTTAGTAACTTTAATTTGTATTTTTTAAAAATATGTGTAGATAAAAAGTGTATAAAAATTCATGTAATATTATTTAAACACTAAAATTTTTGTTTAAAATACGTTACCAAACAGTCCTATATTTCAGTGCTTTGAAAGTTTCTCACAATTTTCTTATGCTAACCTGCTAAACGGCCCTGCAAATACGTGAATTATTGTGTAATATCAACCAATAAGGAGAAAACATACCATTAAAAATTGGTGACATAAGCTAACCTGCCATCTTATCTACTATGTCTTACTTGGTCCAACGTCCCCTTAGCCCCGTTAGTTCTCACTTCTTAGAGTGTTTTCAAATTTTCTTGGCGTAAATACATTTTGATTTCTATATTTTGACATTATTTTCATTTTGGTCCTCATTTTTATTTTACTTTACTATTTTTAGTTCCCAAAATAAAAATGCATTTTACTTTAGTTGTTATCGTCATCTCATTAATAGAAAATAGTTTATGTGGTAAATGAAGTGTACATATGGCACACAGAATGCCTAGGTGGCCATTAAAATAATAATAAAAACTTTTATTTAGCATTTAAATAATATCATGTCAACATTTTAAATATTAAAAAAAGGAGTGTCAGAAAAAACAATTTAAAAAATCTAAATTTATGATTTTATTAAAATAAAATGAAATAATTAAAATAAATGTTTTTTCTTTTCATTATTTTTTTTTTTGGGAAGAACATGCACCAAAACATAACTATTCATGTTCTTCATGATCTTCCCCTAAATATCCAGTTGGGTTGCCCAAAAAATTTACTTTTTCAGTTTTAGAGATTGAGAAAAAAACTTGTAGTAAATTTCACAACTTTTCTTAAACATTTTTGGCAACCAATCGCAACATTAGTTGAAAATCCATCAGCATTATTATTTTCATATGTCGCCCTCTCTCTCTCTCTCACACAACTGAAAAACTGAAATCCTCTCTCTCTTAGATCGGTGGGTGGGTCTCTCTTTCATCTCTCTATCTCTTAGCTCAGTGGTGGAGATTGCGGTGGAGATAGGTGGTAGAACCGATAGGCACCCATTTTCATATAGACCCAGATCAACATTCTCAGGTCCTTGGTTTTCAAGAAGTTAGATTTCCTCCAATGGATTTGTTTGTTTCGAATTTTTATAGGTCTGGAATTTATGAGTTTGCTTTTTTCGGTTTGATATTTGTGGAGGGTTTGATTTTTTTTGGGTTCACGTGATGTTCTGGGTTTGCTGGAGATCGATTATTGGGTTTGTGTTTGTGTTCTTTGGGTTTTGAATCTTTGAGGGTCTTTGTATTTTATAGATCTGTGGGCTTTGATTTTACATGTTCCCTGTTGAGTTTTTCTTGATTTTTTAACTTTCTAGGCAACTAAACATATTGTTTGAGGGAGAACATGAAGAACATGTTCTTCATGATGACTAGGAAGAACATAATGTAAATAAATTTTTTTTTTTTTTAAATCAGAAGTTTATAATTTTGTGTTTTATTATTTTATCTGGTGTGAACTTTATTTAATGAAAATGTTGACATGGAATTTTTTAAATATTATTATAAAGGCCACATCAGCTTTTAGTGTGCCAATAGTACAATCCATCTGCCACATGCAATTCCAGTTTAAATGTAAGATCAAAATGTAAAGACCAAAAGTGCTGCTTCTTTTAGATCAAATTCAAATTTGAGATGTAAATGGGCAGGTCCTGAAATTTTGGCATCTAAAAACTTTTCTTCAATATTTGTTTTATGGAATATTACAAATTCACAATACATCATTCATGGGAGGATGAGTCATTTTTTCCCAAAACCAAACAACATGTATTTCTGCCAAAATCGTCTCCAATATTGGCTTCACAAGGCAAAGTGGATGTCTAACACCTTCTCATCTTATAACCTTGCTTCCAAACTTACATCAAGGGTTAGTGGATTAAAGTTTATCTTAGTACTTTCCAATCTCTAGATTTTAATTAGGAATCAAAACCACATACTTTACTTAGATTGTATCTATGACCAAAGTCATGTAATCTTTGGTCATTTATCAAAGAGATGTACAATTTCAATTCATCAATATGTATGTATCTTTTTCGATTTGGTTTTCTTATTTTCCAAATAAAATAAGTAATAAATCCATTTTAAATTTAGGAGGGAAAATAAATTAGTAGAAGCTCCACTCTTAAGAGACACCAACACAACTCCAACCATTCACATGGGTTTGGCTTGACTAAAAAGGAAATGAGTCAAGTCAGGCGAGCAGTTGCTCACATTGTGCTTGATTTTGAACGTGTTGAGATTTTCATCGGTTATGATTCCTTTGGAAGGATGATGATAGTGATTAACGAATCTCAACTCACCAGCGATGATGCTTGATACAAAGGATGATGCTATAAACTTGAGTGGTAAATGTGTGAACGCTCATGTAGACACCCTTTTAATCTCACCTGCATCCCAATACGTATAATCATCACATCACATCACATCACATCACATCACATTTGACCGTTTGATTTTTAATTACATTGCATGATATAAATCTTGAAGTCATAAAGATCAAAATGATTGTCAAAAGCTCTAATCGGACCATTGGAATGAAAGGTATCATGAAAACAATTTTAATGCGCTTGCATGAATTAACTCTCTCAACCATTGGTCTATTTTTAGTCCAAATTAAGTTTAACGATGTTTCATAACTCTATTGGTTGTGGATTTAATTTATTGTGGAATTACATGCACCTAATTTGATTTGGGAGACAAAGCATTAATGGATCCTTAACAAAATTGGCAAAATTAATTAATTAAATAATTAGTTAATTCAATTAAATAAAAATAGAATTAATTTGCTGAACTTGAGGTCCAAGATAGTTTGAAAAATCGGTGAAAATTTGGAGAAAATCATATCATTAAAAGGAATCGGAGAGAATCAAATCGAAAAGGAAAGAATAAGGGAAGTTTTAGACTACTGCCAATCGACACTTAGACCCAAATCACCCAAATCTCTTCCTTTTTTTTGCTTGTCTTGCTCCTAACTCAAGTTGACTTTTGCCCCTTACATTGCCTAAAGACTCATCACAAACCCCTAGCATCCTATATAAATACTCCTTTCCCATACCAATTCAAAGCACAATTAGTTTTCACCAAAATCTCTTTTCTTTGTCCTAACTCTTTAGAGTCAGTAATAAGTAAGGTTCCTTTAGTGTTTTGGTCCTCCTGGTCTCAATTCACTAAAAGGGATAGTTCGGTCCTCTTGGTCTCAAGTAAGTTTCCTTTAGTGTTTTGAAATTGCATTTTTGTATGTAAGATGACGGCATGGACCAAAATTATAGCAAGTTTAAAAATATAAGGACCGAATGAAGTTATAAAAACTTGAGAATCAAATTGAAAATATGACCAAAATGTAGGAACTAAAAATGTATTTTTGCCATAAGTGTTGGAATTACTTTCATGTGATTGGGTGAAATGTTAGTTTGTAAACCCTATGCAGCAACTTCAATATTGCTCCCAAGTGCAAGATTGTCTCGAAGTAATAACTCAGTGATTCCAAGGTTGAATTCACAGGGAAAGAGAGTTGATTAGCAAACCATGAGATAAAAATAAATAAATAAACAAAATGAATAAATTTTAATTAAAGTGAAATTATGATGAGTTGATAAGGAAAAATTAAACTTAGAAATAAAAATTTCTTAAAACACTAAGATTTAGGGATCCACATAACACATCTATTAGGTCTATGAATTTAATTGATTTTAGGTAAGACAAAACTAGTGTTTTAATTCAAGGGAAATCAGAAGTGTTTAACATGTCCAGAGTCTACTTTATATCAAAGAATTATATTGGGGAAAAATACACTTTTCTAGATAGGTAAATCAATCACAAAGACAAAAACTGAATCACTAAAATAATCAAAGTATTGTTAAGAACATACTAATGGAAGGTTGTATTTCACCCCTTACCTTAACAAGGCTTCTAGAAAGCCAACACACACACACACACACACACACACACACACACAAAACCTTCTTAAAATTGAAAAAAAAAAAAAAAAAATTTTGCTATAAGGCTGCCACCCTTTGAATATGACCTAAATAGGCTAAGAAATCCTATTATAAGTAGAATTCATGTTTGGAAAAAATACATGATTTTCATGCTTCGCTTAACCAAATTTTTTTGTCTCATTAAATTGAAGAATTTAGATTTTTCATAAACTGCAAAGTTGTCTAATTTTGAGTTTTCTTTCCAGCTTAACTTGAATCATCTCAATTCAATATCTAAGTTGAAAATTATGCCTAAAATAGTAACGCTTGCGCATGCTAAAATCTTGATCCAAATCGAACTTGGATTTAGTGTGATTCCTTACTCATTGGACACAAATTTAATTGGTTTGAATTTATTTAAATTTATTATGGCCCTTGCAAAAATTTAGTTCATGGCCTTCTTTACACAAATCCACTTTCTTTCTTGCTAGATCTTGATAGAAATAATTCTTTTCTTTTACAAAAGATATATTTGTGCATGAAAATTTATTTTAAGCAAAATATTAATTATTCAACATTATTCCAAAATTAAATATAAAATGCATGAATTAACACAAATATAAGTATATTTTCTAATAATGATATCAATATGTAAAATTAAGTTATTATTACCTTATGTAATAAAATTGAAAATTTGCTAAAGCCAAAAACTATTTTATAATTTTTTTTTTTTACAAATTGTTGATGTGGTAAATAACTACTGGTAAGTAAAAAAAATCATATTAGTGGTGGGTTCAAATGAGAACTAGTAAAAATTTGTCATATAAATAGTTTATAAAAATGTTATAAAATTGTTTGTGGTTATAGTATTACTCAATAAAATTGGTAGTATCCCTAATATTACTCATAAAATAATAATTTGGAAAAATTACATTTTACACCCTAAACTATACCTCAATTTACACTTACCACCCTAAACTATGGGAATGCACACTTACCCTCGTAAACTATTACTTACGTAATACTTTGCACTCACCATTTATTTAGTTGTTAAGTTGACAGAAATTACTATCATGCACAAGTCACGTGACTAGAGCTTACACAGAACCCCTAAAATGACCTAAATGTCCCTTTCAAATCACTCTCAAATTCAATCTCTCTCGCTCTTTTAATCTATCTCTCCTCCCAACAGTGCCGCCTTGTCCTAGCTGGCGACAACTAATCACACCGCAAGTCATGAAATGGGTGAGCCCAAATCGAGCTCGATGAAATCAGGCTTATTGGCCTTGTAAGTAGCGACTAAGTGTGTCACGAAACCTATTGTTGTTGGCCTTGCAATTCAGTGATTCAATGGTTAGAAAGAGTATTAATGCTAGTGGAGGATTCTAAAAAGAATGGGTGAGATTGAACTAGGTGTGACGTTTTAAATTTGGCCACCGACAAAGAAGATTATCAAAATAGAGATTGTGGGCTCTAGGATTATGGTTTCTGGGTTTGCTGATGATCGAAACTAGGAGCTACTTGTGGGTTCTGAGTTGTTCATCTCAATGGGTTTTTTTTTTTGATCTCTCTATGTCGTTTATTTCTAGGTTGTAAATTTGTGGGTTATATGTTATTTTTTTGGATTTGATGTTCATCTTAGTGGGTTTATTGTTTGATCTTTGGGTTTGATTTTAATTTTTGGGTTTGATGTTCATCTTATTTTATGAATTCCATGTTAATTTATGGGATTGATGTAAATTTATGGGTTTGAGGCCGCCCCTCACGGTTTTGTTCTCCCTCAAAGCACACAGCAGTGGGGGAAAAGGCCTCTACACATTAAAGGAAGGTCACTCCTTATAAGCACATCCCCATGTGCTTCCCTAAGCGATGTGGGATTCCATGGATTGTAAGACCCCCTTTTGGGTCACTACAATCCACCCCCCTAACGAGCACACGCGTCCTCGCATGAGGGACCCACACTTTTGGCTAGGGTATGGCTCTGATACCATCTGTAACGGCCCTACCCCAACTGTGTAGATATTGTCCGCTTTAGGGCCCATGCCCCTCACGATTTTGTTCTTCCCACGTGACACCAAGCCTCGTGGGAAAATGCCTCATACACATCAAGGGAGGGCATCCCTTATAAAGCAGGCTCTAGACACTCACTTAAGCGATGTGGGACTTTTGGCCTTATGCCTCATCCACACCCTCAGAGGAGAGCCGTCCTTGGCCCTAATACCATCTGTCATGCCCTGCCCTTATATGCACAATAATTGAGGCTCCTTATAATTGTTAATAAAACCCAGTTCAACCTAATAATTACTCGATGTGGGACTTATCACATACCCACACACATCACACAATCAATCAAATTGAGGCATCACAATCTCCCCCACTTAAATCCCTAACGTCCTCGTTAGGGCCCATTTTGTGGAGTAGTGTCTTCGAGCCCACACGAGGTTACCAGGCTAGCTCTGATACCATATATAACGGCCCAAGGAAAAGCGATAGTTACATCTGTACTATACCTCAAAATGACTAGTCATAATTGAAGTTCCTCGTAGTTGTTAATAAAGCTCAGATCTACCCAGTAAATATCCAATGTGGGACTTATCACACACCCATACACATCACACAATTAATCAAATTGGGGCATCACAATCTCCACCACTTAAATCCCTAACGTCCTCGTTAGGGCCCACTTTGTGGGGTAGTGTCTCTGAGCCCACACGGGGTTATTGGGCTGGCTCTGTTACCATATGTAACGACCCAAGGAAAAATGCTAGCCACATCTGCGCTATACCTCAAAAGGATTAGTCACAATTGAGACTCCTTGCAGTTATTAATAAAGCCCAATTCAATCCAGTAATTACCTGATGTGGGACTCATCACACACCCACACACATCACACAATCAATAAAATTGGGGCATCACAGGATGAGTGTGAAAGAGTGTGAAGACTCAAGCTTAAAATGATGAACAAGTGGATTTCGTGAGTGTCTCGCGATAAGCTTACCCCCGAAAGAGCCACGTGTAAAGCATATGACTAGAAGGTAAAGAGTTATGCCAGACTAAAGGTTTTCGCGAGTATCTCATGGCTAAGGCTTTCCCGCCAAGTACTCGCAAAACATTTTGTTTGGCGAAAAAATGAGATTTTGCTTTACCAGATTTTTACTCACATTATATATACCCTCATTATCCACATATTGTAAGGAGTGCTTTTCAGAGAGAAAACCCTATAAAACACACTTGAAAGTTAGAGATTGTTATACCCCACAATCATTTACACATTTCCTTGTGGTTTCATCAACTCCTACCTCTCCATCTCTAGATCCTTGAGAGGTTAATAGCCCAAACATTTACCACACTCATTCTGAGTGTAAAGTGAGATTTTGGTGCTGTTGGGAAGTATTGGAAGAAGCCATTCATTGGCAGATGCAATCGGGTTGAATTGCGGGATCCGGAAAGTTAGAGAAGACAATGTTTCGAGAAGCCAGTTGGTAGCAGGAGCTTGGAAGGCTCAAGTACATTGGGTAGACTAGGCTTGGAGGGTCATTTGTTATTCATGTACTCCAACTTTATTCTTTAGTGGATCGATTTCGACTTGGAGGGTTGCAGAGAGGTTTTTTGTCGAATTCTTTGGTTTCCTCTTCGATAACATGTTTCGATATTATCTTGTATTTGCATCTCTCTTCTCTACTCTTTAAGCTTTTCTTTTATTGTTAATAATGGATGAATATAGTAGCTTAGGGTAGTGTTAACGGTTGTTTGCGCTTTATTACTCTTGTTTCGCACATAGTATAAGTTAGAGTAAAAGCTATCTAGCTGTAATTTTAATTTGAGATTCTAAACAAGCTCTTATGTTTTTACACAAATCCGAGTTTTCATGTTTAAAGAGAGAAAAGAAACAACACATGTGAGATAAAGATAAAAAAAACATACATCATATATATATATATATATATATATATATATATTTGTCTAGGGTTGTGAGAAAAGAAACCCTAAACAAATACCCTATACATCAACATGGGCCGAAATTCAGATCTTGAATTTTTGAATTCGTAAAGCTCGATAGATCGAGCTGGTGCTGAGTAAATCTCAATAGATGCCATCTATCGAGCTATCTGTCAAGCTTTAGTAAAACAGTTTTTCTTTACTTATTTCTTGAATCAATCTTCACATCTTTAATACAACCACTTCTTGTGTTTCAAATCCAAATTAGATCTAGCCAATTTACAAGTAAAGTGCATTTTGACAAAGGATTAACCAATTACATATAGAATATAACCCTAACGTAAACTTAAAAAAATATTATCTTATTGTCTCTCTCCTCTGGCTTAGCACTCCCTCAGCTCTCTTTCTTTTCTCTCGTCTTTGTCATCTCTCTTTCTCTCATTTACTCTCTCCTAAATCCTTTGTTTCTTATCACCGAGGCTCTATGGGTGAAGCTAAGGAGCTTCTCCTCCACCTTTCACTGAACCCAAACTCAACTCTCCCTTCTCTCTTTCTCTCACACAATTTTTTGAGCCGAAGCTCCATGGCCAAAGCTTCGAGCTCCATAAACTGTATTTTCTTTCCTAGATCTCTCAGCCTCTCATTTTATTTTGATCCCTCTTTGGAATTGAATCTATGGTGGGGGAAAGTTTGAGATGATGTTCGGTCTTTGTTTTCGGTTGTTCAACGGCAATGGGTGGTGCGTGGATGCACTCTTGACGGCGTGTGAGGATAGGAGTGGGTTTATTTGGCTCTCCTTTTCTTCTCTGTATTTTCTGGGAATTTGAGTTTGCTTGCAAGGACTTTCATGGTTTAGTTTAGTGAGATTTTATGGTTCTGCAGTGAGCTATTTTAGGTTCTTTTTGGGTTTTTGTTGGTTTTTTTTTTTTTAATTTTTTTTTATGGCTGCTATAGTACACTAGTACTTGTTTATTGCTGGTAATTTTTTTTCCTTGTATAATTGCAATGGTAGTTGAATTTTGGTTGTGGACGGTTATGGGTGGTTGAGTTGGGAGAACCTCTGCTTGCCGAAATCTTGTGGAGGGATGGGCTTTAAATTGCCTAAGCAATTTAATTTAACCCTTTTAGCTAAACAAGATTGGCGGCTTCATATAGGGCAAAATTCTTTGGTGTATCAAGTTTTGAAAGCTAAATATTTTCCAAACTGTGAATTTGGTCAAGCATCACTTGGTAATAATCCTTCCTATACTTGGCAAAGTATTATAGTAGCTCAACAGGTGATGAAGGAGGGAATTCAATGGCAGGTGGGTAATGGGTCTAAGATCCAGGTATGGAGTGATAAGTGGCTGCCTAGTGCAAATATGCATAAGGTAATATCTCCACATGGCGATTCATCTCCAAACCTTCAGGTTTCAGACCTGATTGATCACAACTTATGTTGCTGGAAATTGGGGTTGTTGGATTCTCTTTTTCTTCCTTTCAAAGTTGATGTTATCAAAGTTATTCCACTCAGCAGTAGGTTGCTAGATGATAAACTTATTTAGGCTGAGACTCAAAGTGGCTCATTCACGGTACGCATTGCCTATAAGGTGGCAATGAAGTTATCTGATGTTTTAGTGTGATGATGCCGAAAATATCAACAGTGAGTTGCACAATGCTCGTATTCTCCAAACGACACTTGTACAATGAAAAGAGAAGATCTCATAGAGAGCACCGGTGTGGTGCCGGCCAAATACCCTCCGAAGGTCAAGTTAGGATTTGTTTCAACTCTAGAGTGCTAGAGAGGGGTTAATTATGCGTACCTTGATTTGTGAGGGTATTGGGGCTTTTATAGTAGTAGGGAGTTGACCTTCCTTCCTTGGAGCAGAAGTCTTTTCCATATAGGAGTCTATGTGAGCGTAGATTGCGGAACCCTTTCCTTATAGGGCTCTATCATCGAGCGTGGAGGCCAAGTAAAGGATTTACTGGAGCCGTCGGCCTCTTAACCGTCGGCTTTCCTTGGCCGTCAGCCTCTTGAACACGATCAGCCCTTCGAGCCCGACTAGGGACGCTATTCCCGTCACTACGTATTTTTCCGTCGCGCGGTGGACCGTCAGCCCTAGTACAGGCTGACGGGTTAAGCCTGTGGTGCTGCTACAATTTATTCCTTATCAGTTGCCCCCTACTCCATATCTCCGTCGGCCATAACTGACGGGTTATGGAGTTTTCATTTGTCCTTACCTGCTGCTTTGACCAGGAGAGAGAATAACAAAAAGCTGATACCCCCAACATTAAATGCTATGACAAGCGGCGTGCTCAGGTTGGCTCCGCGTCTGGCTGTGAGCGTCGCTTCGTCTTTCGTGCGTTTCCCTTATATATATATATGGCCCACCCCTCTCATTTTCACTATTTCATTTTCACCGATTCTTGGAGAGCATATCCGTCGCTTATATTCCGTCAGCACTTGCCAACATTCCTTTCGTCACTTCTTCGGCCGTCGCTTTCGAGGAACTTGTAAGTTCTTTTTCCTTTTGTACCTGCTTTATTTCTTTTGATGGATTTCTTTTTTTAAGCCGGGTTGTCATCCTAGGTGCTTAGACTACACCCGTCACTTGTAGGTAGTCAGATGTCGAGTGACGCGTCGAGTGACCGGTCGTCGGTCCGCGATGGAGCGGGCTACGACGAGGTATTTGGCTCAGGTAGTGAGTCAAGGAGCTCGTCCCGGTCTTCAGAGAGGGAGACGTCGGCCCAAACTCCTATCGAGGAGGTAGGAGGCCACGAAGACAATGGCCAGGAAAGGGTAGTAGGTGAGGGGAGTGACGAAGTGGAAAGAGGGAGATATAGTGACGGGGATGAAAGTGGTGACGGGTCTAGTGAAGGGACTTCCGCGAGTCCTGGAGGCAACCGTCCCTTCATCCTCCCAAAAGAATGGGCTGTAAATAAGTTTCAACCAAAAATGACCTAAAAAATTTTTAGAGAGTTGCGTGTTCGCTTCCAAATCCCCGACGACATTCCTATCCGTCTCCCTGAGGAAGGTGAGAAGTGTTATACAGGAAGGACGGCAGATGTTGGCATGTATGATGCCATGTTTGCTGCCGGTCTGAGACTGCCCCTGACGGCCTTACACCGTCAGTTGGTTGACTTTCTTGGTATATTTGTCAGCCAAATTGCTCCGAATTCGTGGAGGATTTTTATAGCTGCCGAGGTATTATGGGGTCGTTTGAGTGGAGGGAATCGTCAGCTTTCCTTGGACGAATTTTTTTACTGTTATAGACCTCGACACCTTTCTTCTTCCAAAGGGATGTACCATTTTGCCGTTAGGGAGAAAGAACTTAGGTTGGTGTCTGAGATGCCGGATTCGAATAGAGCCTGGAAGAGCAGGTTCTTTTTTGTTGAGGGGACGGACTGGGTGTGCCGTCAGGAAGAATGGGAAACAATACCCCACGGCTATTTTGACAATACTTGGGCGTTTATAAAAGAGTCAGGTTTTTGTCGTCAGCTTGACTTTAATTTGAGTAAGTAATAATTTTGGTTTTTCAACGGTTCTAACGCCGTCAGTTTTTTTGCACTTTTCAGCCCTCATTCGCCCCTCCATAACTGGTGAACAGGAGGACTTAATCCGTCGGGTTTTGGAGATTCCATTAGAGGAGCGGTCGTGTCGAGACTTAATCACCCTCGACTACCTTCACGCTTACTGTGGTGGCCCTGAACCGACGCCTGAAGCTCGCAGGCTAGAAGGATTCTCCCGTCATCGTGAGTACCTTACCCTTATCTTCGAAACTATCCTTGTATTACCGTCGGTTTTGCTAATGCGTCTTTCTTGTAGAAATGGATGTGGCCAAGCAATGGATAAGGGCTGCCGCTGCCCGTTTAAAAGAAGAGAAGAAGGCAAAGGGGGAGACGGCACCCTCGTCGACCCCCAAGATCATCAAGGGTTCTTCAAAAAGGAAAACTGACGGGGATAATAGCCGTCCACCGAAGAAAGCAGCCGTTGGTTCTGGGAGTAAGCCCTCAGAGAAGCCGTCACCTAAGCCCAGTCATGGGGTAGGAAAAGGTGTAATGACTTCTTCCGGTCCCATCCTGGAGGGGCCCCATTGCCTGCTAACTCACAAGGATTTTGCTGTTGAGGCTATGGAGTCACTTATAAAGCCAACGGACATAGATCCTTGTGATTTGTTGGCGACGGATGAGTTGGGGTCGTTAGCTTTATTTGACCTCACTCGGGTAAGCCGCCTCTCCTAAATGGTTCCTTCCTCATCTTTTTCTATTTTAATAACTGACGGTTATATCCCTTTCTAGGCCTTGGTTCGTGTAAAGGCGCTTCAGGACCGGTGCGTGGCTAAGGAGCGTGTCGTCACTCGCGTCAATAAGCACAATGCCAATATGCGAGATCAACAGGCTCAGTATAAAGAGGCAATGCGTCTCCTTAATGTCGAGCTGAAGGAAGTGAGGCAGAAGCTGGCGGAGGCGGATCGTCAGAGGGGTGAGCTAGGGAAGGAGCTGACGACTCTTCGTGCGCAGATGGAGACTGCAGGGGCTGACGCGGTTGAGAAGTTCAAGGCGTCAGACTCTTTCATTGATTCCTGTGCCGGATACTACGGCACAGGATTTGATGATTGCCTCAGACAAGTGGCGTCAGCTTTCCCCGAGTTGGACTTATCTGGCATCTCCCTAGATGACGCCCAGCCCATGACGCCTGCTAATGAGGCCGTCACTGCTGGGGCTGACGGATCAGTGGATTCTCCTTCTCATGGAGGCGGAGTTGTTTTGGCCCAACCTGCTGTGAACCCTTCAACAACTGCCCGACGCCTCCTGTGGTGCTGCTTGACGGAGAGGACCCTTCTGTTAGAGAGTAGAAATTTTTTTTTTTAAAGCGACGGTTTTTTTGTATTTGTAATTCATTTATTTAGCACACAGTTTTATTAAGTGCCCCCTGGGCTCCTGCTTGTAATATTTTAACACTTTTCTTCAAATCCCCTTTTTTTTGGGCTTTAAATTGCCGTCGCTCTTGATTACTTGTGTTCAGCCACTTTTGCTTGATGTGAGGCATGCTTAACTTGTATGTTTGGAATTATGGGCCCTTTTAGTGTACCGTCAGCTTTGCTAAACCGTTGATTTAAACTTTATATTGGGCTACTTGGTAAGTTTGCTTGACGAAGCCGTCAGTCTTTCGTTTTAATGCTCGTAGAAATTTTGGCAAAATTCTATTATCCCAGGTCAAGGTCATCTTCCTTATAGACTTTGTCCATTTGTGGACCGTCAGCCTTAATAGTTGAGTTTGTTGATTTACGCACTCGGTATGTATTCTATTTAGGCCGTTGGTTTCATTGCTTTGCTTACCTGGTGGACTGGGTTATTTTAGACCGTCCGCTATCTGGCCCGTCCATCTCGGGGACCTGGTCGTTTTTAGACCGTCAGTTTTTTGGCCTGTTTATTTTGTGGACTTTGTTATTTTTAGACCATCAGCTTATATGGTTCGTCCACTGTGGACTTGGTCTTTTTTAGACCGTCGGTGGTTTAACTCGTCCACTTTGTGAACTTGGTCTTTTTTAGACCGTCAGCTATTTGGCTCATCCACTTTTTAGACTCATTTTTTTGTTGGTCTTTTGTAAGACCGTCAGCTTGAGAGCCGAGCTTATGAGACCGTCAGGATTTTATTTAAGCCGTCAGCTTAGAAGCTGAATTGTGGACTGCCACTCTTCGCCAGCCTTTTATTTAGGCCGTCAGCTTAGTAGCTGAATTGTGGACTTAGCCACTTGTAGTCAGCCTTTTATTCAGGCCGTCAGCTTGGTAGCTGAATTGTGGACTTAGCCACTTTTCGTTAGCCTTTTATTCAGGCCGTCAGCTTAGTAGCTGAATTGTGGACTTAGCCACTTTTCGTTGGTCTTTTGCAAGTTTTCATTTGTAAGTAGAAACTCCCTTAGTTCTGAATAAATCATGCATTTGTATAAAAAAGTAGCTCAAAAAAGGAAAAACCTGCCCTTTTGGGCTTATTGTAGCAAAACTAAAGTAAAAGACATGCCCGTTGGGCTTATTGTAGCGAATACTTAAAAGTAGACAGTAAATAAAAAGATGGATGTTGTTCATGTCATCGCCTCTACTGGTAGTACTTTCGCAGGTGTTCAGCATTCCAAGGATGCGGTAGCTTCCGTCCGTCCAATGTCTCTAGATGGTATGTACCCTTCTTTTGCCATGCCGCGACTCGGTAAGGTCCTTCCCAATTGGGGCCGAGTTTTCCTTTGGTTGGGTCTCTTGCTGCGCCCATGACTTTCCTTAGAACGAGATCTCCCACCTGGAAGTCTCTGTATTTGACCCGGGAGTTGTAGTGCTTGGCCATGCGGTCCTGGTATCGTGCGAGCCTTTGCTCTGCTGTAGCCCTGACTTCGTCCACTAGATCGAGCTGTAGACGTATGGCTTCGTCATTTTTCCCTTCATCATGGTTGTGCACCCTGTAGCTTGTGAGGCCGACCTCGGCTGGGATGACAGCTTCGCTCCCGTATGTTAGCCGGAATGGTGTCTCCTGTGTTGGCGTCCTTGCCGTCGTCCTGTAGGCCCAAAGTATGCTCGGTAACTCTTCAGCCCATATACCCTTTGCCCCCTCAAGCCGAGTCTTGATAATCTTTAGCAAGGATCGGTTCGTGACTTCGACCTGTCCGTTGGCTTGAGGGTGGGCGGGGGAGGAGTAGTGGTTCCGTATCCCTAATTGTGAGCAGAAGTCCCGAAAGGCCTCGTTGTCGAATTGCTTCCCGTTATCCGAGACTAAGACTCTAGGGATGCCAAATCTGCATATGATACATCGCCAAACGAAGCTGCGTACGTTCTTCTCCGTAATGGTGGCCAAGGCTTCAGCTTCGACCCACTTCGTAAAGTAGTCAATGCCCACGACTAGAAACTTCAGTTGTCGTATTGCCGTAGGAAACGGTCCCATGATGTCCAGTCCCCATTGAGTGAACGGCCATGGCGCCGTCATCGGGGTAAGTTCTTCAGGTGGTTGTCTGATGACATTGCTGAACCTTTGGCACTTGTCGCATTTCTTTACATAGGCCTCGGCATCCTTCTGCATAGTTGGCCAAAAGTACCCCGTTCGTACTAGCTTGTGGATTAACGACCTCGACCCTGAGTGGTTTCCACAGATTCCTTCGTGTACTTCCCTCATGACGTAATCTGCTTCTTCAGGACCTAAGCATCGTAGGTAGGGGCGGGAAAAACCTCTTTTGTACAAGACGTCTCTTATCAGGACGAACCTTGCTGCTTGAACCTTCAGCTTTCTTGCAGCCTTCTTTTCGTCCGGTAGGACCCCGTTTTTCAAGTAGGAAACTAATGGTGTAGTCCAATTACTTTCAGAACCAAGTTCCTGTACATCAAGAGACTTTATAAGTGGAGAAAACAGAACAAAAGAGAGTATGTTACCAAGGGTGGCCATATGTTCAGCTGAAGCGATCTTGGCTAGGCGATCAGCTTGCTCATTTTCTCCTCGGGGGATCTGCATAATTTTGGCCTTCAGTTCGCTGACCCTCCACCTTGCTTGATCCAGATATTTTTTCATCCTCTCGCCTTTACACTCATAATCCCCATTTATCTGATTGACCACGACTTGAGAGTCGCAGTGAATGATTATTCTTTCGGCTCCTGCAGCTTTGGCGAGGTCCAGCCCTGCTATCAGAGCTTCGTACTCCGCCTCGTTGTTGGTGGTGGGGAACTCAAGGCGGATCATACACTCGATCACGTCTCCTTCGGGTGAGTGTAGTACGACACTGGCTCCCCCAGCTTGCCTGTTGGAGGACCCGTCTACATGTATGCTCCATTGGGGAGATTCTTCTGCCCCCTTGTCCTCGCCATTTGTAAACTCGGCTATGAAATCTGCAACGACCTGTCCTTTAATGGCGGTTCGTGGGCGATACTGTATGTCAAACTCGCTTAATTCTATGGCCCATAGTGCCAATCGCCCAGCAGCTTCAGGGCTGCTCATCGCCCGTCGCAAAGGTTTGTCGGTTAGGACGATCATCGTGTGGGCTTGAAAGTACGGCTTCAGTTTGCGTGCCGCGGTAACCAGTGCAAATGCGAGTTTTTCCATGGGCGGATATCTCTCTTCTGCTCCGTGTAGCGCCCGACTGATGTAGTACATAGGTTTCTGCACACTTCCTTCTTCCCTGATCAAGGCGGCGCTGACGGCGACCGGGAAAACGGCAAGATAGAGAAAAAGCTCTTCACCCGGTTGTGAGGGACTCAGTAATGGGGGGGAAGAGAGATATGTTTTTAATTCTTCGAACGCTTGTTGGCACTCGGCAGTCCACTCGAAGGATTTCTTCAGTGTGCGGAAGAAGGGTAAGCACTTGTCCGTTGCCCTGGAGACGAACCTGATTAGTGCTGCTTTCTTGCCGTTGAGGCTTTGTACTTCCTTCACATTCTTTGGCGGGGCCATCTCCATTATAGCCCAGATCTTGTCTGGATTGGCCTCGATGCCCCTTTGGGAGACCATGAATCCTAAGAATTTTCCCGCTGTCACCCTAAAGGCACATTTCCCCGGATTAAGCTTCATGTTGTAAGAGCGGAGAGTATTGAACGTTTCCCTGATGTCTTCCAAATGATCTTCTTCCCTTTGACTTTTAACCAGCATATCATCTACGTACACCTGGACGTTCCTCCCGATCTGCCGTGCGAACATCTTGTTCATAAGCCTTTGGTATGTTGCGCCCGCATTCTTTAGACCAAACGGCATTACCTTGTAGCAGAAGAGTCCTTGGCTGGTTACGAAGGAAGTTTTTTCTTGATCATCGTCGTGCATCTTGATTTGGTTGTAGCCAGAGAAAGCGTCCATGAAGCTTAACAGCTGGTGTTGAGCCGTAGAATCTACTAGAATGTCGACTCTCGGGAGAGGGTAGCTGTCTTTAGGGCATGCCTTGTTTAGATCGGTGAAGTCTACACACATCCTCCACTTCCCGGAAGCTTTCTTGACCATTACTACGTTCGCTAGCCAGTCGGGGTAGTAGACTTCTCTAATGAAATTTGCCTCTTGTAGCTTGCGGACTTCTTCAGCTATGGCTTGGTCCCGTTCTGGGGCAAAGACCCGCTTCTTCTGCCGGATTGGTGGGAAGGATGATGATACATTCAGCCTATGCACCATGACTGAAGGGTCTATTCCTGGCATGTCCTCGTGACTCCAGGCGAATACGTCCCGATTCTCTTTGAGGAATGCTTTAAGTGTTTGCCGGATGGCGGGACTTGCAAGGGTTCCAATCCTCGTTGTTCGGTCAGGTTTGGAGTCGTCCAGTGGTATTTCTTCAAGCTTCTCGACTGGCTCCGTCGTGCTCTGGTGTTCTTCTATGCTCATGGTTTGGTGGTGATCATCCATTTCCATCATGGCCACGTAGCATTCACGTGCAGCAATTTGGTTTCCACGCAGTTCTCCGACTCCGTATTCAGTTGGGAACTTGATCATTAAATGATAAGTCGAAGTCGCCGCCTTCCATGAGTTGAGGGTGGGTCGCCCTAGGATAGCATTATAAGCAGATGAATGGTCGACCACGAGGAATGTTACGTCCTTCGTGATTTGCTGGGGATAGTCGCCTGCCGTAACAGCCAACGTGACCGCGCCCAGTGGAAATACCTTTGCACCTCCGAAACCGACAAGCGGGGCATTTGTTGGAACCAGTTGTTCCCTGCTGATTTTCATCTGCTGGCATGCCGGGTAGTACAGGATGTCTGCCGAACTGCCATTGTCGACTAACACCCGATGCAAGTTGTAGTCCCCAACTTGTAAGCTGACAACTAGCGCGTCGTCATGCGGGTGGTGAAGACATCGCGCATCTTCTTCCGAGAACTCGATAATAGGGGTTTCCCTTCGAGCTATCTTTTGCATTGGACCCGTCAGTTGGACGTTTTGGACCATCCGGAGGTACGTTTTTCGAGCCTTCTTCGACGGCCCGGTGGCCATTCCTCCTACAATCATTCTTATGTCACCAACGGGAGGTCTAGGACGGTCATTATCTCGTCGGGGGGGATGTTCTAGAGGTGCTGGATCCGCTCTTTCCTTGCTTACGAACTTCTGCAATTTCCCTTGTCTTATAAGGGCCTCGATTTGCTGTTTCAAGTCGTAACAATCGGTTGTGTCATGGCCGTGATCCCGATGAAAGCGGCAGTATTTGTCTCTAGAACGCCTGCTAGGATCTCCCTTCAGCTTTCCAGGGAAGGTCAGAGCCCCATCGTCCTTAATTTGCATTAGGACTTGATCTATTGGGGCAGTCAGCGGGGTGAAGCTTGTGAATCTTCCTCCTGGAGGTTTTGAACGCCTTTCGTCCCTCCGGTCTCCCGTTCTAGGCCTCTTCCTCCCTTGCTCTGGTCGTGCATCCTCCTGCCTCTCCCTTTTTCTCGGCTTCTCTTCCCGGGCCTGCAGCGCATCCTCAGCATTCATATACTTAGTGGCCCTGTAGAGTACTTCCGACATGGTCTTCGGGTCGTTTTTGTATAGGGAGAACAAAAATTTGCCCTTGCGCAACCCATTTGTGAAGGCTGCTACAAGTATTTTGTCCTCGGCTTCGTCAACAGATAGCGCTTCCTTATTAAAACGCGTTATGTAGGATCTCAGCGTCTCGTCCTCTTTTTGCCTGATACTCATCAAACATGCTGTGGACTTTTTATACCTGTGTCCCCCAATGAAGTGTGTAGTGAACTGAGCGCTTAGCTCTTTGAAGGTGCTGATAGAGTTGGGCGTCAGTCGGCTGAACCATACCCTTGCGGGGCCTTTGAGCGTTGTGGGGAAGGCCCTGCACATAATCTCGTCTGCTACCCCCTGAAGATGCATCAGGGTCTTAAAAGTTTCCAAATGGTCCAGAGGATCCTTCACTCCGTCATAGCTATCTATATTCGGCATGCGAAACTTGTGGGGTAGGGGGAAGGAGTTCATGGCCATAGTGAAGGGCGAGTCGGTGCGGTTGACTAGATCGTCAAGATCGCTGGAGACTCGCCCCTTGAGCGCATTCATCATAACCTCCATCTGCTCCCTCATTGCCTGCATCTCTGCGATAATATGCGGGGGAGTCGCGTCCATGAGGGATGGCATGCTCACGTTCTGCCTCTCCGGTTTGCTTGGGGCGTGGCTGCCTTCAGGTTTCTCCTGATTCTTTTTTGGGGCGCTGGTCCCTTCCTGGTCTTCCTGTAGGTCGTTCAGTGCTGCATTCTTCTGGCGCAGTTGTTCTTCCAAGTCGAGGTTTTGCCTGGTGAGATGCTCTACGGCGGCACCGAGAGTCCTAACTTGTCTCTCGAGGGCAGTCGTGGGCGGTTCCTCTCCTTGAACGTCATTAGTAGTTGCCATTGAGCGAGTGAGTACCATGCAACCCTTTAGTCCGGGAAACGATAATATGACTTAGTCGTTAGTTTCCCACAGACGGCGCCAACTGATGATGCCGAAAATATCAACACTGAGTTGCACAATACTCGTATTCTCCAAACGACACCTGTACAATGAAAAGAGAAGATCTCACAGAGAGCACCGGTGTGGTGTCGGCCAAATACCCTCCGAAGGTCAAGTTAGGATTTGTTTCAACTCTAGAGTGCTAGAGAGGGGTTAATTATGCGTACCTTGATTTGTGAGGGTATTGGGGCTTTTATAGTAGTAGGGAGTTGACCTTCCTTCCTTGGAGCAGAAGTCTTTTCCATATAGGAGTCTATGTGAGCGTAGATTGCGGAACCCTTTCCTTATAGGGCTCTATCATTGAGCGTGGAGGCCAAGTAAAGGATTTACTAGAGCCGTCGGCCTCTTAACCGTCGGCTTTCCTTGGCCGTCAGCCTCTTGAACACGATCAGCCCTTCGAGCCCGACTAGGGACGCTATTCCCGTCACTACCTATTTTTCCGTCGCGCGGTGGACCGTCAGCCCTAGTACAGGCTGACGGGTTAAGCCTGTGGTGCTGCTACAATTTATTCCTTATCATAGTGGGTGGCTCAAGCTCTAAGGATGGTCATCTTCGAAAATTTTGGAAGCAATTGTGGAAGCTTCCAGTCCCCCATAAGGTTCGGCATTTTCTTAATAAGGATCTGTGTGAGGAGTGTAAGGCGATCGAGTTGTGAGTCCTCAGGCCATCTTTTTTGGTCTTGTCAAAGAGCTTGCCATATATGGGGCTGTTCTGGACTTTTTGGCACGCAATTGGATGTTCATTTCAATAGCTTTCTTGATCTTTTGTGGAGCATGTTGATGATACAAAGCTGCGATGAGGAACAACTCAGTCTGGCAGTTACCCTAACGTGGTGCTTATGGAATAATTGCAATGAATGTAGACATGTAGGAAGAGGAATGACAAATGGGAATTGGTGCAGTGGGCTAAGAATTATCTATTTGAGTACCAAGCTGCAAATGTAGGCACTCCTATACGTCCTTCGAACCTGGTTGAGAATTGGATTCCTCCATTGAGTTGGTATAAGGTAAATGTAGATGGAGCAAGGTTTTCAAGTCAGAAGGAAGTTGGTGTGGTTGTAATTATTCGGGATAACAAAGGACTTGTTATTGCTGCTTTGAGTAAGAATATTGATGCTTTATTGGGTCCTTTAGAGATTGAGGCTAATGGCTGTTTGGATCATCAATTTTCATAACTCATAACTCTGTTTCCATAACTCATAACTCAAAAATGGTGGGACCCATAGCGAGAAGTCCGTTTGGGAGCACCATAACTCTGTTTCTAGTTTTTTATTTCTATCATTCAATTTTCTAATTTTTGAGTTATGAGTTATGGAAACTGAAAACATATTTTAGGTGTTTTCAGTTTCCATAACTCATAACTCGATGACATTTTTGTAATTAAACACACATGGGAGACCCACTAGTCATAACTCAGCCACACATTTTGACCAATCTACCCTTATTTTATTTTATTTTATTTTCTAATCAGCTCATCTTCTTCAATTCTTCCTTTTTTTTTTCCTTCTTCTTTCACTAGGTTCGAGTTTTTGGGTTTCTTTTTTTCTTTTTTTTTTTCACTGGGTTCGGGTTTCTGGGTTTTAGCTTTTTTTTTTTCTTCTTCTTCTTCTTTCACTGGGTTCGGTGATCTGGGTTTCTTTTTTTTCTTTTTTTTTCACTGGGTTCGGTTGATCTGGGTACTGGGGAGGGGAAAAAAAAAATTGCACTGAGTGACAGGTATAGGACCCACAAACAGTGTGAAAAATATTGAGTGATGGCAAGTGAGTGATGGTGTCAAACGGGTGTGGTATTTTAAAGTGATGAGTGATGAGTGACGAAAATTGAGTGAAGGAAATTGAGTGATGAAAAAAAGTGATCCAAACAGCCTCTAAGGCTTTCAAAATTGGTCTACAATTCGCTAAGGACGTGGGAATTTATGATTTGATCTTGGAGGGCAACTCTCTTGTAATGTATCGTGCCCTAGCTATCATTTCTCCTTCCCCTGCTTCAGTTGCTGCTATTGTTTATGGGATCAAGGCTGCTTCTCAAGAATTTTCTCTTCTTACTTTCTAATGCAAGCTCTTCATTATAATGTAATTTCTTCTATCATTCAATGAAAGTTCTAGTCTTCCTATCAAATAAAAAAAAATGTTGATCCTCCTTGCCTCCAAATTTTATGTAAATTATTAAAAAGATATATTTTTTTAATTGTAAAATTTAATAAAATTCTATTTAAATTAAAAAAAAAAAAAAAGCACTACAGACTAAAAACGAATCAACTATGGGTCCGTTTGGATTGAACTTATTGTTGCTGAAACTGAAAACTGAAAACTGAAAACTGAAAACACTGTAGCAAAATAATTTTTAAATGTGTAAATAGTACCGTGGGACCCATTTTTAATATTTTTTAGTGCGTGAACAGTGCTGTGAACAGTGCTAAACAGTATATGAACAGTGTTTTTTGTCTCTGCACAGTAAAATCATGTGATTTTACTGTTCACTGCCCGTGAAAAAAAAAAAAAAAAAAAAAAAAAAAAAAGGAGGAAAAACTCGAACGCAGACGCACAAACGCAGACGCACAAACGCTACCTATAGCGACCCAAAACGATTTGATCATTGCATCATTCTGGTCCCAACTCCCCACAAATGTAATCTTTCACAAAATGGCAAAACTAGATCAAAAGCGTCGTCATAGCAACCCAAACCCCATCTCCTGTACTACCAAATAAGAACAGCATGTGGTTTTGAAGAGTTGGTAGTACACTGAGTCTTTCCGTTGCGTGTGTAATGGGAAGAATGAATGCGAAATTCCCCCCCCCCCCCCCCGCCCCTCATTCCCATTTTCCAATGCACAGACTAGGTTCAGTTTCACATGGGGTACCCCACCTTCGTCTAACAATTTATCCTCTTTATAGTCTTTTCACAATTCTTGCATATCCACTTTCCAAGTCAACTACCGCGTAATTCGAGAAAGTACACCTCATGAAGCAAGAGAAAGGAAAAGAAAGTTGTACGAAGTAGAAACATGCTTTAGACAGCTAGTAAAAATTTTTATAGTTGAATAAAATTTTTGTAATTTAATTTTTGTTTATACTAAAATTCAGTTGGTATTTTGGTTTAATACTAAAGAATTATTATCAGAAATATGCATTATAAGTTGAAAATCTTTATAATAAAAAAAAAAGTACAAACACGTATTAGTTTAAGGGTGATACCTGTTTGGTAAGAGTATTGTAGTTTTGGTTTTCAAAATAATATGAAAACTGTGATTTAAAAAGTGTACTAAAATATGTCTTTTAAGTACTTATAATGCAAAAAAAAAAAAATAAAATAAAATAAAAGTGTTTAGTAGCATATTTTTGTAACATTATTTTAAAACTAAAAACACCATATTGGTGTTTGGTATGAGTATTTATTTATTTTATTAAAAGTGTGTATTACTCTCATATGAATAGTGTAAAATAATTTATTTTATTGAAAAAAGAAAAACTTGTCAACTTGTCATGTTATGTAAAATAATTTATTGAGTAAACTACATATTTAATCCATATCTTTTACACCATATTTTAATTTGATCTCTAATCTTTCAATTGTGTCAATTTGATCTCCAACTTTTTAGTGTTGTGTTAATTTAGTCACTGCCGTAATATTTTAGATAAAAATTGCTGACATGGCAAAAGATTAAAATAAAATTTTAGTTTATTGTTAGATCAACGAACGCTAATTTTTTATTTTGACCATTAGGCATGTAATCAATTTTCATCCAAAATATGACAGCAGAGACTATATTGACACAGTATTGAAAGGTTACGGACCAAATTGACACAATTGAATGTTAGAGATAAAACTGAATATGGTGTATAGGATAAGTACCAAATACATAGTTTACCATAATTTATTTTATTCCACACAGAGAGAGAGAGAGAGAGAGAGGAGCAGTTGTCATGTCAATTCAATTTTGGTGGGACCCACTTTTTCACAATATTTACTAAAATGCCATCGAATATTGCTACTTGAGTTCTAAAAACTGCTTTAAAGAGTTCTCTAAATACATTCTTTAAGTGAGGAGTGTTATTTAAATATCTTAACAAAAGTTTCCTTATGAAACACAAAACGTATTAATGGATTCCTAAAGGGTATACATTAGTAAAACCCATGGTTTAATGCTAGGGTATACATTAGTAAAACCCTTAGTTTAATGCTAGGATCACTGACACAAATTTTGCCGTAGCAATTTCAAGTTGTGAGTGGCAAAGTGTGAATGGGGGAGGTGTGACTGTGGACTTACACAGACCCACAATTTTCTTCACCACTTACAACTCACCACGTGATCAATTGTAACAAAAGTGGTGTGATTGCTTGTGGTCCTAACATTGCTCTTTAGTTTATTTTGATGAATTCTTGGTTTTTATTTTTCATTTTTGATGGAAAGTGGGGAATTTTCTAATGGCTTGAAAAAGTAAAAAGAATAAGACGGTACAAATTAAATGAGTGTTTACGATTATGTAATTTATCCCTCAGATATGATAGATTAGTATATGAGCTAAAGAACCCCAAAATTGTAATCTCGTCTGTTAGGTTTTCTTCCAATTCATAATTCACATGGAGTTATATTATAATTTTTTTGAAGGAACTAGATTAAGTAAGAATATTGTGTTACAATAAATTTTCCTCAAAATTAGTGAAGAATAACTAAACATTACTCCCTCAAAAAAAAAAAAAAAATAAATAAACATTAATCTTAAAGAAATGCTAGTGTCACAAAAAGTTTCATAACTTTTGTCATAACTAACCACGTGGCGATTTGTAAGTGGTGGAGATATAAACCCCCCATAGACCTACTAATTTTTCTCCACTACGTGGCAAGTTGTTAAACTTTTTGTGAGAGCATTAGTATTGGAAAATTCTAATGCTACTCTATTTTACAATTCTAAAAAGTCACTTTATTATTATATCATACCATTTTACAATACCTTCACATCCCAAACTTCTATTTTCCTCTTTTACTCATTAAAATAATATATCTACATAATAAAATAATATATCTCAAAATTATATCTTCTCTCTCATCTCTCTCCTCTCTCTCATTTTCAGCTTTCTTCCAAATAAAATATTATTATTTTTTTACAATACTGTGAACAGTACAATTCTATGTTTAGAATTGTACTGTAGTACTATTGCAAAAAAATTTGCAATAGTTGTGTTTATAATTGTCTGATGCAAAGGATTTTAAGACTTAAAATGCCAAATTGTCCTTAGATATGGCATTAGCATTCTCCAATGCTAATGCTCTGATGCTAGCATTTCTCTTAATCTTACTATGTCCAACATAGCTCTATTACGTCATCAACAAGAACGCCATGTTGATGTGGTGTATAATTCATAGTAAGTTGATGTACTATCTGTTTGTCTTCAAAAATAGTTATAAATAATTCTAGTACATACTATCTTACATGAACTTGTCTTAGTATTTTTTTTTTTTTTTTTACTTTTTTATGGAGTTTCAATTTATGGCGTCCGCTTCTGATGGTTGTGTTCATTTTTATCAGACCAAGACATCAATCGGTTTTTAATGTAGGCGGAGATTAAACCCCAAATTTCTTATTAAACCATCAAAGACTTTACCAGTTAAGCTAAGTGGAACCCACACTTATCTTAGTATCTTAATATTCTTTCCTAATTGATTTTTAACTTCCTTTTTATACTTTTGAAAATTTTCATATCTTTGGGCTTAAAATATGCGTCCATATCGTGAATGTAAAAAATAATAAATATTTGTCCATGAGTTTTTTTTATTGAAATTTGTCCATGAGTTTTGATATTCAATGAACCACAAACATGAGAGTGTACAATAACGAATAATTTATTAAACATTTGTCCCTAAGGAATAGAAATTCTAGTCATTTTACCAAATACGCAAGGTTGAAGCAGTAAAATTAATGTTATGATTGGAATTAATCTCATACTAATCATCATTTTCCATTTTTTTATTATTAATGTGTCTTAATCTCATATGCCATATAGGTAAGGATCATCAACGCAAAAACAAGCATCATTATATGCAAAGGAATTAATAAACACATTAGAGCAAGCAAGAGGATCAACTATTGGATTATTGTTAGCAAAGGAGCCAACACTAATTAGTTGATATAATCTATCAATCTTAGTCCCTCATATTAAGGTTTACAATGTTTTCTAGAAGACACTTTTCTAGAACGAAAACGAACCTCAAATCCCTTTTCATCTTCGTAAGGGACAGAAATGAGATTACATCTCATGATGGGTTCAAAAAGTACATTAGGTAGATAGAAGTTTTTACTCCAAATTTCATGATATTCATGGTTCCAATGCCTAACACATGGGAATGAATATTTTACGAAGATGAAAAGAGATTTGAGGTTCGTTTTCGTTCTAGAAAAGTGTCATTTGGAAAACATGGTAAATCTTAATGTGGGGAACTAAGATTAAGTATTATTGTCCATGCAAACATTGTTGTTTATTGTTTTTTGAAATACGTGTGGGTGAAAAAGTGTGTTGAAATACGTGAAATGCTGTTTAAAAACTAAAAAATGTTGTTTAAAATGCATAACCAAACAGGGATATCTTTGGAGCCTCCAAAATTATGTTTGTTTTTCATTTTATTATCACAACAATTAGCTTGATAATAACCGTTTTTTTCACATTTAAAATATTTTTCTTTATCCCTTTTATTCTTATCATTATTACTGAAAATCTGTCCTTTGCCTTTGAAATTTTTAGAAAATTTGTTCTTCTCATTTGTGGGGGTTCATTAGGAGAAGCAATTAACAATAGAGAGCTTGATGTGTTCCTTTTATTTTATCCCTTCTTAATTTCCACGTATAACTATTAAAGAGTTGGTTACTTTTTCATTGTTACAGTGGTTATAGAATAGGAAAATTAAGAGCTACCATTACAAGTTCCCATATCTATAATCTATCAATAATATATTATAACATTTGGATCCCAAATGGATACATGCTACAATAATAGTTATTCATTTTCAAAGTATACTACAATGACATGTAGCAACTTCCTATACTTAATTGGTATAATTGGACAAACAATGCTATGTGTCAAAATATTATTTGTACATGTCAATGTATTTGTCATAAAACTAGACGCATGACATATAATTAAAATTTTGAATGAAATAATTACATTTAATTGGTATGATTGAACAAACAATGTCACGTGTTAAAATATTATTTAAACTTGTCAATGTATTTGCCATAAAACTAGACGCATGACATATAATTAAAATTTTGAATGAAATAATTACATTTCTTTTAGGGATGGTCTCCTCCCCCCCCCCCCCCCCCCCCCCCCCCCAATGGCTCAAAGAAAAAAAAAAGAAATTTTTTTTTATTGGTTATATTCTTTTTATTTCTAGAGTTGCGCCTCCTTCTTCCAAAACCTTAGACCCCCTCCATTTCAATTAGCCTAACCCAACTAGCAACTACTCAACTAAAAAACTTAGCAAAAACAAAAGTTTAAAATAAAAAATAAAAAATCTTAGTCAGCCCAGTATTAAAGCACTAGCATCAGGTATTCTAGATGCTAAATATTTAATATCTAGAACACCAAATACCAAAAACACTACTGTACAAAACATTTCAAATGCTATATTAAAGTAGCAAAAGTAAGTTTTGGTTTGTGAAAAAATATATATTTTTTGCAACAACTGATGCTCTTAAGAAAAAATATTATTTTCTTTGTTGATAAATGATTGCATCTTAATATATTAAGAAATATTGATTTTGTGTATTTATCTTGGTTGATAGTTTGTTAGTACTATGTAGATCTTATTTGGATTTTTTTTTCTTATGCTTCGGCCTCCTTAGCTTGAAATCTTAGGTTCGCCCCTGATATCTTTAGTATGGTATTTAAATTCACATTTTTATTTTTATTTATGACCACTGATTCTTAATTTGTTATTTGTCTATTTATTTTCCTAACCATTCCCTTCCAAAGAATATTCAAGTATTTTTTTGTAAAAAAAAAAAAAAGTCATTTGTTGAAAAAATACTTTAACTAAGTAATATATGTGTAATCTAATTATCTATTAAATATTAGATGTTATCTATCTAAATTAAAAAAGAAAAACTTATTTTGGAACCATAATTAATTTTATTTTATTTTTTCGCTTTCTCAGCAAATGAAATTAAAATTGTCTGCATATAATAATAAAATGAATACAACATTCTCCTAACTTTTAGCTTTTTATATTTCTTTTTTTGACACAAGTGTGTGTGTGTAAGATTTGCTTTGGGTGTTGATAGGAAGTGTTTTTACTTTTATATCAAATCATTATTTTAGCAATTATAATTGCATTTACTTCAGTTATCTACAGGTATAATGTTCCATCGTCTTCTTCAATCTTTTATCTTCCTCATCCATTTTTTTTAAGAAATAAATATGTTTTCTCTTTATTCCTCTTATAACAAACAAGCTTAGAAATTTTGATGAATTTTTTTTTTTTCACAATTACATTTTTGTTTTTGTTCTCCACTATTAGAAGTACCTCTCTCTCTCTCTCTCTCTCTCTCTCTCTCTCTCATTTTGCTATTAATCTCTAACATTATTCTCCAATTTGCTTTAATACTTTTCATTTTACATTTTTTTTTTTGTATATTGAATTAAACATTGAAAAAATATTTAATGCAAAAAACTTATTTATTTATTTTTGTTGTTTAGAAATTGTTGCTATTAATTTGATGTTAAAGCGAGCATATTTTCTTTTGGTGTTTTGATTAGTGAGTGATTTTTGTTTTTTGGAGAATCAATTAGTAGGTGATGTTTAATTTTTTTTTTCGTATAACATTTTTCCAGTTGTGTTTCAAATGACTATTAGTATTTTCATGATTGTGGAATTCACTGTGTATATGAAAGTTTCTAATAGTTATGTCAAAATTTTTGTATCCAATATTTGGTTTTTTTTTTTTTTTTAATTATATATATATTCATCCTTAAATTATACATATTTTTCCTTTTATGTTTCAAATAAGAAGTTTTATCTCCGTTTTTATGTAAGTGCAACCTCCTAAGAAATGGTTACATATTGTTGTATATATTCTTATTTAAACTCATTACTAACATACATGGTAAAATTTAAACACTACATTTAAAGGATTTTTTTTAGTTGTTTCATTTTCCCCCTAATTTGTATCTCATTATCAAATAAATTTTACTATCTTGTCTTTTTCTTTCCTTTACATTAAGAATGATATAAATACTGTAATATAAATATTTTATATATCGTAGTCTCTAATTTTAAATATTAATCTTTCTAAGTGTTATATAAATAATGTTAATATATTAAGAGGTTTTCATGGACTTTTTTATGTAATAATATTAACTCAAATAATAGAAATAAGATTTTATTCATTGTTTCACTAATAATGTCTATTGATTAGCAATGATTGGAAGCAAAAACAACAAGTTTGTTTTTCCCTAAGATTATGATTATATATTTTTTTAAATTGTTACTTTTACTTAATATTTTAAATAACTATACTTATAAGTTTCCATGCATCAAAATAATATTGATCCTAATTTATAAAACAAAAAAAAATAATAATAATAAATTTAAGCGTGCAACACATTGGCCTATCACTAGTGAGTCAAATAAGTTATGAAAAATAGTAAAAGCTTGCATCCTATCAGGAATTGAGTTTCCCAGTATAGTTCGCAATAGTTGACAATTGGTGAAACTACAATATTGGTCCCTCAAGTTTACCCTATGTGCGTAATTGGTCATTCAAGTTTGAAGCGTGCGCAATTGGTCCCTCAAATTTGTAAAATGAGCAATATAAGTCCTTTTACTAACTACTATTAACGGTGTTATTTATGTGGCTAACAGACAATGACTTGACATTTTATTTTAATTATGTGACATATTTTAATTAAAAAATTACAAATTAAAAGTACACATGAGAAACTTTTTTTTTACAATGGTACCAAATTAAAAAAAAAACTCTTTTTTATTTTTTTCTGCCAATTATAAATATATCAAAATTCATGAGACCCACTGATGTGAACACAGACAACTTCTTCTCTTCTAAATGACTTTTTTTTTTTTTTTTTTTGGGCTCTTGCACGAAACCCACTAATTGTCTTCTTTCTTCTTTTTCTTTTTATTTCCTATCTCTCTTGCACAAACCCAAACACTGGTGGTCTAAGGTCTTCTTCTTCATTTTTTTTTTTTTTTTTGGTGTTTATTGTTTTGCTGTTTGGTGGTCTTCTTGTTTCAAATAAAATAAAACCCAGTTGAATTTAACCCCACCAACAAAACAAAATTCATAAAAATAGAATCTCAAACCCAGAAAACAAAACCCATTTGAGTTTAACCCTCACCCACAAAATACAAACCAAATCAAACATTTAAAGAAAATAAAAGAAAGAAACAACAAAAGAGAAGCAAAGATGCTGCGAAGTGCTATATGATACATGCCCTGCTTTTTTGCAGCTATGCCTCTACTAGGATTCCATGAGTTTTGTTTCATCCCATGGAGTGTCTGCAAATGTTTAGCTATTTTAGTTTACTCTGTTTCTGTATTTTGTTGCAGTTCTGTGTAGTTGTTGTGTTAATAAATGTCTTGTTAGTGTGTGTATCTTTATCAGCCCAGTTGGGCTGTGAAGTTTGTGGTGTTATAAGACTTTTTAAAGTGTGTTTTTGTTTACATTTAATAAAATCCCAGTTTACACCCAAAAAAAAAAAAAAAAAAAAGATGCTGAGACCTGTTTCTGTAATATTTAATTTGTAATTTTTTAATTAAAATATGCCACATCATTAAAATAAAATGCCAAGTCATTGTCCGTTAGCCACATATGTAACACTGTTAATGGCAGTTAGTAAAATGATTTATATTGCTCATTTTGAAAACTTGAAGGACCAATTGCGCATGCTTCAAACTTGAGGGATCGATTGAGTACACATGGTAAACTTGAGGGACCAATATTGTAGTTTCACCTTGACAATTTATTGACATGTTCAATCACATTTTCACCTTCTTTTATTATGGTTGCACTAAATCTCCCGATTAAAATTTGAACGTAAGTTTCAGAGGATGTGTGATACACTTTACTTATAAGTTATAACATCAAGCAGGATTTTAGCATGTGTATATTCTTAAAATAGAATTTTCATATCAAGTTTCATGAATGTAAGTAAAATATCTGTCTATTTTATCATCTTTTAAATGTATTTCATATTTTCATATATTCTTTTTAAATAGCATTTTAAGACTTCAAAATCAAACAATGTTTCTCTCCAAACTAGTTTGGAGATAAACTCTTCAAACTTTTCATATATTTTCTTTTAGATCTAAATTTTGAAAATCAAACTATGTAATTTCATGTTCCTTATGTTCTTAACATGCATATCAAATTTTCTTCAAATCGGATATTATTTATTATTCAATCAATAAACTTATTTTTTATACACATTTTTAGATCACAAAACTTGAAATTTTTACAATTTTTTTTCATAATATAGCAATTGATATTTAATTTTTTAAAATTTTGCAAGCATAAAAGATATAATAAGGACATTCAATCTAACAGTTAAATTTTCAAAATTTACATTCAATATAAAAATATGTAAGGAATTTGAAATATTTTTCTTTAAACTAGTTTGAAAAAAAACTTTGTTATTTAAAATCAATGATATACTTAACCTTGTTTGGGAAAAGTATGCAAGTACGTAACGAATATGACTTCACTTGTGCCACTCGATTTTGCCTTGCCATCGACATTTACCTTTGTATCAGCCTTTGTGTCAACCAGATGGATGAAGCAAGCTCTAATCCCCGAAGTTGTATGGGTTTCATAAGAGACAATAGAACCCATTTCGAAAATATATATATATATATATATATATATATATATATTTATTAAGCGCATCTGTTTTGGGTTTTTTTTTTTTTTTTTTTTTGGTTATAATCTTCTTCTTTTTATTTGTGTGTGGTTTTTTTAGAAATCATTTGTATGTGTTTAAGAAGCTGGATTGATATGCTTTGAGCATTCACATCAAGAATGCTAAAAAAAATATAGCATTTAGCATCTCAAAATACTACTTTATCTATTTTAATATCCAACTTTATAATATGTCAAACATCAAAGGTTTTATATTTTTTATCGCTTCATTAAAATATAATTTCTTTATTCTTTTTTAATTCTTTTTTACTCTCTGCATCTCTTCCTCTGCATCTCCTCCTCTCTCTTTCTCTGTGTATCTCTTCTCGCAAACAAAAACACCCAAGACACCATTTACTGCCACCGCAAACCACTGCCATCATCAGAAAACCCAAGCCACCACCACCATCAGAAACCTAACCCACTACCACTGCCACTCCCACTGCCCACCGAAACCCACTGCAAAACACACCGAAATCCACCGAAACCCATTGTGAAATAAACTGAAACCCACTGCAAAACCCATCCCAACCCACTGCCACCAGCCACCATTGCCCACACCCACTTCCATAGCCACTACCAAAACCCATTGCTAAACCCACCAATAGCTAACCCACTGCCACTTCCCACCGAAACCCACTACAAAACCCAACCCCTGCTACTACCCACACCCACTGCCACCAGCCGCCACCGCCCACACCCATTGCCATAGCCACTGCCACCCACAACCTTAACGCCCAACCACCAAATTTACAAACAAAAACATACCTAAAACCAAATCACAAACCCAAAATCAAATCACAAACTCAAACCCACTTTGAAGTTAAACACAAATCCAAACTAAAATCCCTTATTTTTAAACCTTAACAACCAAACCCAAATAGAAAATCTCATTTTTTAATTCCCAAACTCATTGATCAAACAGGGAGCCCAAAAAAGAAAAAAAGAAAAAAAAGAAGGAAAATAGAAAGAGCTTGGGAGAAGAGAGAGTTCGGCCTTGAGATTCCCACAGCGAAGGTGGTGGTGAGTGGTGGCATGCTTGTGGAGATTGTCTATGGAGGTTCAGCCTTGGAGGGGAGGAGCTTAAGTTAGGAAACAAAGAGAAACAGATTGCCATCACTCCACCTTTACCTTTGTTCTTGACATGGTGTGAATCAGTTCTTGGACATTGATGCATTGTCCACACGTTATCTCACTGGAATGAAGGCAAATTGCAAGGGGAGAATAAGTCTGAAAGAAAAGGCCAATCCTGGCCATAATAACCTTAGTCACCACCTTGTAGACAGTATTGCAAAGACTAATAGGGCGGTAGTTGTTTAAAGACTTTGGGTTTTTGCATTTGGGGATTAAAGTAATAAGAGTTTTGTTGAGATATTCAGGTACCACCCTTGTATTGAAGATAAGCTTAATCTACTTTTCTACAAATTCTCCTAATAGAAGCTAGAAGCGCTAGAAGAAACTAGCATGCAGACCATTTAGTCTAGGGGCTTTAAAGGGTTTGAGTGGACGAAATGGGTAACTAAACATAAAATTCAAACTATATAATTAGTTGTCAACATTTTCAAACTATATTTTTTACTAGCATCTCGAGTTTCAAAGACTCGATTTTGGCTCATAAATCGAGTCTCAAAGACTCGATTTTAATGGCCTAATCATATCCGATGTGTCATATTTTTCCACGTGGCGACCACATGGAAATTGAGTTTTTAAGACTCGATTTCCAACCCTTATAAATATAAACAAATAAGAGAGGAACCAGAACAGAGAACAACCCAGAGGAAAAAAAAAAAAAAACCAGAATGAGAATAACTCAGAGAAAAAAAAAAAAAAAAAACCAAAAGGAGAAGATCCAGGTCGGACCACCGCGCGCGACCCAGAGGCCCAGGCGCCGCTCGCGAGCCCACGCCACGCGCGACCCAGGTCGTGCGCCGCCCAGGCCGTGCACCAACCCAGGCCGCGCGCCAGCCCCAGCCGCGCCTGGCTGATGAGGTGAGCTCTTTCTCCCCCTCTGAGCTCTTTCTCTCCATTTGATCTGAGTTTGGATTGAGATTGATGTGTTTGGGATTTTTGAAATTTGTTTTTGGGTATTTCGGCTTGTACATGGACTTAGAATTAAATTTTTTTTTTTTTTTTTTTTTTGTGTTAGAAATTGAGTTTTAGAAACTCGATTTTTATGTGATCGCCACATGGAACAATATGCCACATCGGATATGATTAGGCCATGAAAATCGAGTCTTTGAGACTCGATTTATAAGCCAAAATCGAGTCTTTGAAACTCGAGATGCTAGTAAAAAATATAGTTTGAAAATGTTGAGAACTAATTATATAGTTAGAATTTTATGTTTAGTTACCCATTTCGTCCGGTTTGAGCACCCACAGATTGATTGAAATTTTAGCATCAAAAATCTACCCATCCAAATTTGTGGACTATACCTTGTTCAATCAAGTATGCTAGTAAGGGGTTCCATTTAGCTAAGGGAGTGCTACTGTAACTTAAAGCGAATAGATCTGAAAACGCTTCTCTAATAAAATCAGCAATTTCTCTATCCCCATTAATCTTTTCCTCATCCTGTCTTTCATGCACAAATTTTGGTTTCTTTTTCTACAACTAGGTTGAAGTATGATAGAAAGACGTATTTCTATCACCCTCAACTAATTACAAGATCCGGGATTTCATCGCCCAGAATTCCTCCTCAAGCTTGGCCACTTTCAAAAATTCAAGTCTCAAATTCTTTTCCAGATTGACCAAATAGTTATTTGGATTTGTGGCTACGTTCTCTTGAATTCCTTTTAATCTCGCCAAGACACTTTTCTTCCTCTAAAAAAGATTGCCAAGTTCCACTCTATTCTAGATGTTTGCTTTCTCAATGAAGGAAGCAACTGCTTGATGCAGAGTTGGAGGATTAGTCTAGGCTTCCCAAACCACTCCAGGGAAGAAAGGGTGGGAGAGCCACATGGGTTGGAATCTAAAAGGTCTAGGTGGTCGAAATCCTTAAGGCATTTCAAAACATAGCTTGATAGGGCAATGGTCTAAGTGAGTTTTCTCCAAATGACAGATCACAGTTTCGGGGTGGAGGTTGTTCCAATTAGGGTTGACAACAACTATGTCTATCCTTTATTGAACAAGGTGGGATAGGGGTCTATGGTTAGACCAAGTGAACTGAGGCCCAGCAAAATCAATATCTATCATTTTACAAGTGTTTAGACATTCTTGGAACTAGAGAACTCTACTGGTACTCACTGAATTCCCTTTGAATTTATCTTCACCCATAAGTACTTCATTAAAATCACCTGTAATAATCTAGGAAAAAGAGTGGAGGCTAGCCACCATAGCCAAATTATCACAGAGAAGGCATCGCTCAGCAAATCTCGGGCTAGCATAGATAGTAGATAAAAGCCAGGGGGGTTTTGTTGTAGACGAGACAAGTGCATGGATCTCTTGCTTCGTAGATGAAAGCTCAAATAACTTCACCTAATCAAAGTCCCAGAGCACCCTTAAATCGCCAAAAAGTCCAATAGAATTAGCAATAATTACTCCATCCAAGGAAAGCCTATCGATAATCCCTTTAGCTCTGTCACCACTCACTTTAGTTTTAGTAATGATCATAATAGCGGGTTAATGCCCACGAATCATGTCACTAATAACATTATGAAAGGTGGGGTTAATAGCACCCCAAAAATTCTAGATGAGCATATTCATTATTAACAACAAAAATAAAGAATAAAAAAGGACCAAATTAGAGAGAGTGATTAGGAACATCATCTCCCTTATCAACTTGCATATCCCCATTTGGTGGGTCCAATTCTGTCACCTGCGCATTACTAGTATTCCTTGGGGGCTCTTCGTTTTGATCAGATGATAGGATATCCTCATCTTCTCTTCTCGCTTTCTTAGCATGAAGATTTGGGTCTATTTGCTTGAGAGCTACTTTGGATATGTTTTTGACTTCGATCTCTATGGAAGAACTTTGCTTCTCTCCCTCTTTATGGATGTAATCAAAATCTCAGCTAATGGTTGCCTACCGAGCTCCTAGGGTGAGGAATTTTGATAGGTGACACAGTCTATCACCGAAACAAGAGGGAATTCAATGTTCATGACCACATCATCCATGACTTCAGACTTCTCCGATACATATTTAGGCCGGTCTAATCTGGGGGTGTGGCAAGCAGTATCAAATGCGAAAGATCATTTAGCTCTAAACTCCTTAGTCTCCATGCCCACCTCGGGAAACCCAAATCTATTAGTTTCACCTTAATGAGAGGTGGTCCCAAAGGCTTTCGGCTTGACCATCTTTCATTCCAGCAAGGCCTTTTGTCTTGTAGCTTTTTGTTCAGAATGGTCTTGTCTTTTCTTCAATTTCTGGCTATACACAGAGTTCTTCCCCTTTAGGGTAGATGACTTAGAATTTGGTTTGGACAACTCTGATTCATGATAGTGCGATCTACACTAATTGCACTTGTCCCTAATACATGTCACTAAGGTTCCGAATCCCCAAGTTTTGGTCTAGGCCTGCTAAAAAGGTTTCGCTCGGTGGCCTCGAGGAATTGGTGGGCTTTGTTGGGTTCTGGAAAGGAGACCCCGAAGTGGCTATAGGCCTAACCACTTTTGACACATTCTTGCTGGGTTTCCTTTTCCGTGCAACCAAAACCCAAGGCCCAAAGGCATTTGACTCGAGCTCAGTTTCTTCCCTTATTTTTTGGATTTTTGATTCCTCAACCCTAGCCTCTACCTTATCATCTTTTTCTGACAGCCTTGCTTTGTATGGACAATTTTCTGTTTTGTGTCCTACACGACCATAAGAAAAGGAAGGGAGCTGATACCCTCGTACTACACAGGTTGGTCTATTCCAACTACCTTGCCAAGTTTAACTATCGGCTCGTCGAAGTTCACCTGGACACATAATCGTGCAAAGCGTCCTCTGGTCTTCGAAGCAGTATGGGTGTCAATTCGTAGAACTAGACCTATAACTTTTTTGATATCCCTTAGCATTGAGACTTCATAGTACTCAATGGGAAGTTCTGGGAGTTGAACCTATACAGCGACAATTTAGAGGTTTGCTATAGTTGGCCTAAAGTTTGGCTCCCATCCTCTAATGGAGAGATAGTGACCACCAACGAACCATGGTCCACCCTTAAGCACTTTTGAATGGTCCTCCTTGAGAGAGAACTCGATAAGGAAGAAATCATGCCCTAGGTCAATACAGTCCATTTTCCCTAATGGCTTCCACATGCTGAACAGTCTCGAATGTAGGAAGTGGTATCTCACAATTTTTCCAAAAACTTTTACAATCAAAGCGTTGGCCCAAGAGGCTCTAATTTTGTTTTTCCTTTCCCCAAATAGTTTAATAGCAACTTGCCGTGGGGGTAAGTCCTCAAACTCATCATCAGATATAGCTTTAAAGTCAAAAGTTCCAGGTGACTCCCCAACAATTGTTTCTTTGTATAATAATCCCACTCCCCAGAGCCATGAGAATGGGATTCCTAAACTGATTTGCCATGATGGCTTTCCTTGACCTTATTAGTGCTCATTTGAAGCTCCTCGTCTTCCTCTCTGGACCTCACAAAAGACTCACTTATCCTCTTTGAACTCTCAAGGCTACAAATGTCATTTTAACATACAAAAACCTACTTTAAAAAAACAAAAAAAATTTAATACACCATTTTACAATAAGATATTCTATTATTCCTTTCAACAAATTAACATAATATATACAGCACATTAAAATGATTTTAAAAAGCTCCTAATATATATACACGAAATCTCCCACCACCCATAACTCACCCCACCACCATCCAAAACCAACTACTGATCACTATAACCACAAGCCAAAATCAACCCACTGGCTGTCATAAACACAACAACCAAAATCAGCCCACAACCACCTCAACCCACCAATATTAGCCCACTGCAAACAACCCAAAAAACACCACAATCACAGAGAGAGAGAGAGAGAGAGAGAGAGAGAGAGATCAGCGGTGGCATAGGGAGAAGAGACTGGGCAAGATCAGCAACAACTGGGTGAGATACAATTAAGTGAGATTGACCATTGGCCAAGGCCGGTGGTGGCAAGATTTAAGGCGAGACAGAGCCTCAATGGTGAGTCGTTTTCCGTCAAGCATCACCGTTGGGGTGAAGCCGTGGGGCCTCAAAGGTGTGACTCAAATGGCAGTGTTTGAAGGCCCAGAAAGTTTGAGATTTTCAAGGATATCAACCCAGAAAATGATCCACCAAAACATCTTCAGCTTGGCTATGAAAGTAGATGTTTGAGTCATCGGACCAGGTGGGGGAGAAATGAATGATAGTAGAAGTGAGTTTGAGAGAGTGAAGCAATGGGTGAGAGAGGAGAGAAAAAGTAGAAAAAATATATATATTAAAAGGTTTAGCATTTCTCTTTATACAGTTCTGTCATTGGAATTGTACAGTTTATCAATGCTAAAACTTTTAGGATTTAGAACATTTGATGTGAGAGGGTTTTTGGTATTTAGCGTGTCAAATGTCAAAAATTTGACATTGATTAGTACTTTATGCCAAATTTATGCTTTATACAATAAGTGTAATGTATTAACTTTTAAAAGATACCATTTTTATTTTTTATTTATTTTTTTTTTAAAGAAAAAAATGGGGCTCATGTGTGTGGCATGTTGCCACTTGGGTATTTTTGGTAATTTCATGGATACCACTGGCGCACAACAAAGCTTTGCCTTCTCGATCTCATTTTTACTAAGTTAATTGATAATAATAATTATTTATTATATTATAATGGAAACAATTACTTCTTATGTAACAACTTGTTTCTAAAAAAAAAACTTATATAACAAGTGTATTATATTAAATTTTGACCAACTATTTTTCATCATATCAGTTTTTTTTTTTTATTAACCAAACAAATAAAATTTATATATATTTTCAATCTTATGTGCCAAACATCCACGTTGAAAATTTATTATTTTTCTTTTATTTTTTCAACATTTTTCATTCTTAAACTTTTTCATCATCTTAGCTAAATAGACTTTTTTATGTTAATTTTTTTTTTTTATAATTATAACGAGAGAAACCTATAATCTATATTGAAACCTATCATTTATTCGGTGTGCTGATGCATTGGCCAAATTAGGTGCAAGTAATATAATGTTTTTTGTTGTCTTTTTGTATCCACCGCCTGTGGTGGAAAGAATTCTAACTGATGATAAAACTAGTTTGTGTTGTAACATACTTACAAAATTCTTAGTGTAATGTTATTTCGTTGCTGACCAAAAAAAAAAAACCTATCATCTATATTGAAAATCCAAAAATAGTCAATTGGACTGCAAATAATCCCGAATTTGTGTGTAGCACTAGATATTGATATGACACTTTTGTTTTTTTATTCCACCACTGTTCTCTGCTCTCTGGAGTCAAAAAGCAAAAACACCGGACCGGTCCGCACGGTAAAAAGGAATGGCTCTCCAACTATAAATGATTAACTTCTCCTTCATGGGCCCCGGCATTATTACAGATGAAATGACTGAGTTAGTGGACCGCGGACCAAAAAATTTGTGGGTCAACAAACAAGCGAATCTTGGAATGGCAAAAGGTTGATTTAAAAAAGAAAAAAATTGATGAAAGAAAGAGAGGATTTATTTGTGGATTATTTTAAAAAAAAATTATAAAAAAAAATAACTAACTATTTTGGCAAGTTTTTATTTATTTATAAAAATAATTTTTAAAATTTTCTTAAAATAGCGTATTAACAAAATACCTTGAGCCATCCAACCTTTTATTTATTAACTAAGGAGCACTTGTTCAGAGAAAAAGAAATAACTTTTTATTTTTTATTGTATTCTTTTATTTTTCTGAGTAAATGAAATTACAAAATGCCTAGGGGCCCAAATTATCTCTACTTGGACAAAAGGGCAATTCAGAGAAAGCAGAGATATCCAAGTAGCCACGTTATGGGCCAAAAAATTAGCTTGCCAAGGGACAAAACATGATACCCGTACAAAACAGCAAAAATCTAGCTTCCTTTACAATTTTCATCCAAGGCATTAATGATATTTTGAGAGTCACAGGTACATGCATATTTTGGGAGCAGGTCTAGATGTCAATTAAGGTCCTAAGTGATCGAGTCTCTACACACAACAGCTAGGAAAACTACATTGTCCCTTACTGCAATATTTACATTAATCTTCAGCCAAACTTGGGTACGTAGGGGGTTGCCAACGAACTATAGAGGGATTATGTTTTTCCTCTCATGCTCTAAGATTATGTTTTACCTACTGGGCCATGGATAGTGGATCAGTAACTTCCCCAATATGCTCCATTTCATTCATGTTGCACCAAATTTGATCACAATAACAAACTACTGTAACAATGTGAAGTTGTACACCTCTTTCTTTTTTATACTCGAGGCTTTACATGAATACAGAATTGTTCTTACCCAATCTTCAATTGGTTGTGATGACATACCAATGATGTTTATTGTCCACGCAGAGACTCTTCTAACAATAATGGCAATTGCTTAGTATCGCGGGATTAGGCCATGACTCCTATTTCTAAAATTCAAGTATCCCAATTGCTGTTCATCATTGCTTCAAATATTTGTAATCAGTTAAAAAATGATGGAACCAAAGGAACTAGAACAACTTCTCCAATTGCTACATATATATAGCAATGACACATGTCACATGTGCATCAAAGGTACCCTTACATAAAGATTAAAGATGGTACAAATAGTCTTCATCTCTCTCATCTTTTTGTTTTCTTACCTCCACCAAATCCTTTCTCAAAGCTAGGAAATGTCAAGCTGTCCTCACACGGAGAGTAACTCCATGTTCAGGTACAATAACCAACCTAAATGCAATGAAGTGTTGGTATGCAATGTCGGATAGTGAGAAACAAAACTCGGATAAAATGAGACATAAGATTACCTCCAGTTCTGTCATGGCAAAGAGTTAGACAGCACAAACACGAGACCCTACTCCAAATGGCATGTAAGCCTGGGGAGTCTTGCAAGCATCAACAATTCCATGAGCAAATCTTTCCGCATTTAAAATGTGTGCATCAGGTCCCAGGTATTGGAATCTACATGTTTATACATTTTGAGATCATAATGTCTTTGAATGTTATGTCTTCCAGGGCTGCTCTGATCACAAAAGCCGCATGTGGGTAAAGACGCAATGCCTCTTGGATCACCAGTGTCAACTGCCATCAAATTCAAGGTTAGTGAACCTATGTCAATATATGGGTGTGTCAACTCTCATGTATGAAATTTCATCAATGTTGAGTACATGGTTCAAAATTTGTGAAGCATTGCTGTTAATTTCTCCTTGAAACATTTGGTAATTGAAGTGTTAAGTTCTTTATGTGTGAAATTAAATTAAAAAATATTTTGAACCTTAAGAGGCATTATTTACAGGAATGCTGCAACAAATTTTTTTTTCCCCCTTAATAAGCTAAAAGCTTCAATTATTTTTTTAAGTCCAACAATTCGCTAGGAAAAAAGGTAGACACCATATTATCAATTTAATTAGAATAAACTAATTAAATCTCGACTAGACTTTACATATATTCCTCTCGCATTTAATTTAATAATCTATATATATATATATAATAATAGGTGAAGCAGAGAGAGTGTGAAATTGAATTCCAAATTAGAACTCTAATTGTGTGCCACGTGTACACACCAAATTAGAATTCCTAATTAGAGTTCTAATTTTGTGCCATGTGTCTAGAATCTAAAATTGAAGTTGAATCTTGCATCATGTGGCTAAATGTATGTGGGTTCATTCTCATTAAAACCACTTCTATGTATCAGGTCAAGTGAGTTACTGTGCTAATTAAGTTTTTTCTTGATTTTGCAGTCAAATGTGAAAACCAAAGAGATTAATATCGGTGAAATTGAAGTTGAGTTTTGCATCATGTGGCTAAATGTATGTAGGGTCATTTTCATTAAAACCACTTCTATGTATCGGGTCAAATGAGTTACTGTGATAATTAAGTTTTTTCTTGATTTTGTAGTCAAACGTGAAAACCAAAGAGATTAATATTGGTGATAAGAACTTGGTTTGGGTACATTGCATAATTTCCAAAAAGATAGGAAAGCCAAAGTTTGCATCTTTGTTATAAATTGCTTACAAAGTTTGCATCTTTACATTTGCACTAAGTTTCGGATTAAAGTGCTTTCTTCTTGGTTCTGACATTGAGTTTTGTTTACTATTCACTTACAAAGTTTGCATCTTTACATTTATTATAAATTGCTAATATGTGATTAGATGCACATTATGCCTAAAATTCACTATTCTTATATTTGGCTTTTTGTTCAGGTATGACACCTATAACAATGAAGAAAGCATTGCTGTGCACTGATGGACGATACTTTTTCCAGGTTGCAAAGGAACTTAGTGATCAATGGAATTTCACGCGAATTGGAGAGGACCCGGTTGTAAATGTCTGGATAGCAGATGTGAGTCACTATGTTTTTAAAATTTTCAGTGAAAGTAAATGTTATGAACAATGTAAATTTTTTGGAGAGAGATTTATTATTCTATATTTACGCAAGTTTGGTCGCCTTCTTGGAGTGGATCACTCTACCCTGTCTTTCTACTGGAATTTTTTATTCAGATTGTTACAATTTAATCCGAAATTTTATTTGAATTTTCCTATTGTTGTTACTATCATATATTATCATTCCAATTGTTCAATTAGAATCTGAAATTGGAGTCCAATTTTACTATACACGTGTACAATCTAATTATTTTTAATTTTGTTGTCATGTGTAGAAGCCAATAAGATGAAATTAATAACACATTAAACACTCATGCTTTGGGAATCGGTAGTACCAATCTAAATCCATTGGACCTGCTTCGTGATAATACAACTATGAAGAATGTATAAAAACACGCACAAACCCATCTCTCTATAAAAAGAGATTGGAGAGAATTTCTTTTATCAGCAATGGAATTTCAGAGGTTTTTTCTTCACACAAATGCCCATCATGTTACAAAATGACCCATTGTAAAACTACAAAATGAGTACAACTCTGAGGGGATTTTTTTTTTTTTTTTAATTTAAAATTTTTTAAGCTACGAAAATTTCAATCAACAATAGAGATTAAAGATTCAAAAGCATGAATGGATCTTTTGGATAAACATTGTCACCAAGGTTCATCTTTCTGTGTAAAATATATATACTGCTAAGTTTTGTTAATGAAATTTTCTGGTTAATAATATGAATTTAGACTTAACTGAGCCTTTTAAACATGAATAAACTTATGATTAATAATATATCCATTTCCGTGCGGTAGCACCGGACTACATACTAGTAATATAAGTAATTGCAATTTTTTAGCTTATCTCCGCTTTCAGCTTATTTTTGATACTATTCATGGGTCTCACTGCATTATTCAACTAACTTTTATCTTTATCTATAGTATTTTCAACAAAAAGTTTTCAGTTTTAGCTAAATAAGCTATTCCTAAACGGATACGGAAATATTTAAGTAGCCAATCCAAAACAATATACAAATGAAATTTAAAACATTACTTCTTATTAAATTTAAATCTATAATCTCACCTCATTGTAATGTCTAATTGTTTCCTCTCTTTTTTTTTTTTTCTCTGCCAAAAAAAAATAAAAAAAAAATTTCCTTTTTTGAGATTATTTTTGCAAGTACAAGTGTAATTAATTTTCAACAATTTTTCCTTGTTCAAATTGATTTAAACGGTTCATTTTGTGTACCTTCTTAAGAATTATCTCATCACATTTATGCCAATTATCTATAATAATAAAAATTCTTTATTGTGCATTATTTGCACGCTCAATTAAAGATTTTTTTTTCTATCTTTTCAACTTTTGATTCATTTCCTAGTTATAAAATTAAATAAATAAATAAAAACGACTTTCTACTCTTTTAATTGATAAACACAAAAGGCTCCAAAACGATGTGGTTTTGAGCATTTTTGTTTTGCTCAAAATAGTGTTTAGTTATTTCACATGAAAAAAAATAACAATCATATTAGATTTGTTTTCTTCCTCATTTACACTTCCTCTTTTTTCAACTTCCCACATTAATTTACCTTTCTATTACTCAATGCTTGGCCTTCAACTCTCTCTCTCTCTCCTATTTTTTAATCTTCATTGAAGTTTCAAAAAAAGTCTCATTTCTGGTAAATGTGATAATTTAGCATATCAAGGAACATAAAACGCTTCATATCCTCATAGTACATGTCGTTGTTGGGAATTGGGAGTTCACACACCTTTATTTAAACCTAGATCCTTATCTCCCTCATCACAAAGGTAAAATTTGTTGAATAGTACCATTTTAGAATAATTTTTGGTGAATAGCACACAAACGGTCTACTTAACTAATTAATATCGTCTGTGTGCTACTTTCCTAAATTTTCTCTAAAAACATGTTATTCAGCAAATTTTGCCTCTCATCACCAGTATTATCTGTACTCAGCTCAACATGTTCCTCAAGTGAGACATTGGAAATTAACTCCCCAACTTCATTTTCTTCATTGGTTGCAATTTTCTCTGAACTTTTAGATTTATCTCTGTTCATCTGGTGCAATTGAGAAAGGGGGGAGGGGGAATTAAACAAAAAGAGAACACGTGTGGTACAAAAGCATAGGAGTAAAGGGAACAAGTACAGAGCGCTATTATTGGCATAGTTTCTCTTTTCTTTTCTTTTTTCTTTTCACAAGTCACAAAAGTAGCCAATCGATAACTTTATTTATTTTTTATTTTGGTGATTGGTGAGTTTCACATGCACTTGGTGGGTTTTATACCCACGACCTTACCCATTCTTATGGAAGTAAAAAGTAGGTTTTGAACCCACAGCCACATCCTCTGCCCATTCTTTTGTAAGAAGAAAGTACGAAATGAGATAGAGCTCATTGGTATAGTTGAATCCTACAATAAGTAAAGTACCATGGCACGGGACAGGATCTAATCCAAAACTATGTACATAAAAACAAGCTCAAGTTGGTAAGAACTAGAAGTATATGTGATAGGCCACAAACTGAATGACCTCTTGTGATTAAACCAATTAATTAATTAGCCAAGTTATTAATTAATCAATTTAACATGCAAACGCGTGGTAGCACAAACAAATCACCAACTAACTAATTATACAGTGGAAAATAAATGACACGGTGATTTGTTCACGAATGGGGAAAACCTAATGGCAAAAACCCCACTGGGTGATTTTCAGGTTACCACTCCCGAAACTCCACTATTATCACAACAAGCGGTTACAAGTAAAGGAATCTCAAATACCTTACCAACCTACAGTTGAACCCTTACCCCAATACCCAATTGGACTTGTTCTGTAGTGACAGTTCTCCCTTTTGATGCACGGCTCCCAAGTACGTGACTAACCAATTGCGCGGATCCCAGTACGCGACTTCAATCACCAACTAGAAAGAATTGTTGGCTGCAAAATTCTTTAGTTCATCCACGATGAAGATCAAGAAGATGCTTGGTCACAAAACCTAAAGGTGCACATACACAGCAACTTCTTCAAGAATGATGAACTAGGGCAAGAACTTCGTCTCCGGTCACAATTTGCTTAAACAGATTTTTCTCAATTCTTTTGCAACTTGTGAACTCTTTGATGGCCCTTAAAACAATCCTTTTATATGTTTAGGGTTAGAAGAAAAGAAGGCCCAAAAACATATTCACGGATCCCAAGAAATCAGATCAGAAAATCTGATTTTATAAATCTCGACAGATAGCAAGGTGTCGAGGAGCTATCGAGAAGGTTTCGAGATTTAATGAATGTGCACTTCTTCAGCTTGTTTCTTGGACAGACTTGATGACTTCAACACTTGAAACCTTATTTCTTGAAGTATTAAAAACACCTAGAACTACCTAATTACAAGTTGAGTGCATTTTGTCAAAGGATTAGCCAATTATATAAAAGAATGATATATGTTCTTCAACAAGTGAAACCACATATGTCCTAACAATCTCCCCCTTTGGCAATCCGTGACAAAACCTCAACAAACAAATGAAGATATGAGAGAAGTCATAAATCACTCAACTCATATTCACTTGTTGAATACAATAAAATCTATCCTAACATAAACTCTTGAAAAACTTTGCAAGAAGAGAGTTTATGGCAAGTAGACTTTGACAACCTGTATTTCTGAAACACTTTAAACAAAACTCATCAAGGCATCTTGTGTGAAACAGAAATAATAGATTGCATACAAGTATAAGAAACATGTGTATAAAGATAGAAAAGAAACAACACATGCAGAGATAGGTGAAAGAAACATACATCCACATATAAAGAAAATAAGTACAATATATGTAAAAACTAGTCACAAGACCAAAAGTACAAGAATAGAGTATCTATAAAGTAGAAAAGAACAAGATACATCAAATCCTTTCTACATCCCTCATATCAGCACTCTCCCCCTAACAAAAATGTCCTACACTAACTCTCCCCCTAAGAATGACTACTCTCAATATCCAAAACTACTCCCCCTTTTTGTCACGAGTGACAAAGGGTAAGAGTGTCAAGTAGACATCTCATCGGTAGAGCTAGTATCTCCATCGTCATCCAAAGCGTCATTGTCATCACCATCATCATCATCATCCTCAGCATCAGAATCAGAGGCCATTGGAGGAGGTGGTGAAGGAGAAGCCTCAGAAGCAAAGCCACCCATAGTCACTTGTCATTGTGCAATATGACTGACACAAACGTTCACCTGATACAACTCAGTGGAGAGTGTATCAAGGTGAGCATCCATGTGCTGTAGCTGCGCCATGATGTCTTCAAGTGAAACATCGCCCATGGAAATAAATGGAGCGGATGTGGATGGAGCTGAACGAGATGGAGCCGAACGGGAGGGAGGAGTGGAATTCGGCTGTTGTGACCTAAACTGCGTCTCACTACGTTTTACGGTAGCGATGTCTATGGCACAAATGTGTGTGAAGTGGTCGGACACAGGAAAAGGGACAGAAAAATGGCATAAGATCCTCGTGATAGCGGAAGGAAAAATGAGCTTATCACGGGACGTAGAATCTAAGTGAACATCTATGATAGAGAGAATGAAATGAGAAGGAAAGTCTATGGTAAGATGCTCAAGAAAAGACTACAAAAACCGAGCACGAGGCTTTGTGATGGAGTTGTAGTGAGAAAGAGGATGGAGTACAAAAGTCATCACCATGTTCATGAAGCGAGGGCTTTTAGCAAAAGCCTTACATGGTGTATACTGACGCTCACCCCAGTCAGCAGGGTGCTCACAAAAAGCAGCCATGAGCTCATCTTTGGACACAGTCCGCAGACGCTCATAACTAGGATAGTCAAGATGCTCTATCCTAGGAACCCGAAGCACATCCGCAACAAGCTGCGGTGTGACAGGAATGCGCGTACCTCGAACGCGAGTGAAGAAAAGAGGTACTAAACGATCAATCCCATGCATGTTGGAGTAAAACTCCCGAATTAGCACTAGAGGACATAGGACTGGGACATCACACAGTGACTCCCATTCCCTACTGTGAATGATAGAGGGAAGGTCAATGTTGACGAAGTTTGCCAAAATAACTTGGCGCTCCGAATGAACACCTTGTCTAGAGATGTTCTCCGAGAAAGCCTTACGAGCATCCTCATCACGGAACCGAATATTAGAAGGAGTAGGATCAGAAGATGAAAATGTCTTAAAACGTAGAGGGTTCTGGGACGGAGCAGACTTATGTTTGGGTGCCATAGACTCGATTAACATAAACAAAGAAAGAGAGGGAGAGAAAGAAACAATCAGAAAAGTCCCAAGCAATTCAAATATATCAAATATATTGAAAAGAGAGTATGTATGCATGGGAAATGCATGAACATGTGACATGCAAAAGAAAATTCATCATGGGCTCAGCCCAATCCAATCCTACCAGCACATAAACATATTACACACATCTAAATGCATGAAAATACTGTTATAATGCTAATGTGATGCAATGTATGAGATTTTTTAATCACATTTAAATGAAAACTCAACCCAACATTTCAAGAAACACTCAACAAATTTGAAAAACCCCAAATTTTTTCAAAAAATCCCAAAACCTAGGTTTCAAAACATGAAATGCATGAAGAATGAAGAGATAAGAGAGCATACCAAGTGATTTGAAGCAAGGATAGGCTGAAAATCATGTGGATTGAAGGTTTTGAGTGAGAAAAGAGTGTTTGGGAGTGAAAAGAGAGATTCTGTCGAGAGACAGATCGAGAAAAGTAAGAACCGGATCGCAAAGGGAGCTTATATAGGAACCTCAGTAAATCTCGATAGCTAAGGTGTCGAGACAACTGTCGAGGTAGGTGTCGAGAAAATGAACGTCAACAGCTGAAGGTGTCGAGGAGGCATCGAGGAATAAACACCAAAACCAAGAACAGAAGCTCGATCGATCGACTAGGTATCAAGCAGCTATCGATGAGGCAGGAGATTTCTCGATCGATCCACCAGGTGTCGAGAAAATGTTGAGATTGCGATAAGAAAAAGATTGAGAAACTCGACAGATAACTAGGTGTCGAGCCAACTTTTCAAAACAGTTTTTCAAGAAGAGAAAAACACAAACATGAATGCAATCCAACATACAGCTCAACCAATGATCCAATCAACATATTAAGCTCTCAAAATCATCTCTCAACAAGAATTTAAGCACATGGATCCTCAAAAACACACACACACACTAAACAAGTCTAACCAATTTTATTTTTCAAAAATAAGTCAAGACAGTTTAGTGAGCATACATTAGCACATGTAAAAACTTGTGATGGCCAAATCACATTGTACCTGTACATGTATCAATAGTAGCAAAGAAAATTGTGTGTTGTGTGTGAAAACCATCACAAGATTGCTTGTGTATACATGTTATGACGATCTGAGATATGAGAAAATAACTTTAACTTACACACAATCATAACTGTTTGATGGGGACTATCACCTTCGAGGTACATCCTATAACTCCCACATCTCCTAGAAAACACACTTGCAATCATATTTAAAGCATTTTAATCTTTTTGCTTTTTATTTTCTTTGCATATTTTCTTTTATTTAGCATATCATGCATGAGCATATAAGAGAGAGAAAAGAAGTACCCAAGATGTTAAGCATTTGACATTGCACTTTTGCTATGCCAAAGCATACGGATGTCTTTGACACTGCACTTTTGCTATGCCGAAGCATACAGGTGTCTATGACACTACACTTTTGCTATGCCAAAGCATACAGGTGTCATTCATGATTGGCGGGCAACAGTGGTAAGATGGTCATTTATACTTTTCTCTTAGGATTTTCTAGTCCTACCCGTCAAAAAGAGTGATACGAGTGTTAAGTTCAAGAGATGACTTAATCTTACCCATCACAAACAAAAGGTACAAAGCTCACTTGCTTAGTTGTGCATAGAGTGCTCATCTAAGCTACAAAAGATACAAAATTTAGAAAATTTTGTTTCAATGGCCATCCAAGGTACACAAGTACCAATATACACAAAACACACATTGTTTTTGTATTTTTCTGATTTTTCAATTTTTTTTATTATTTTTATATGAAAAACAAAATAAACAAAACTGAAAATAAACAAACAAAAACATGTTATCAAAGCAAAGTATAAAACTAGACTGACTCAAAATAAATGCAAAGCACACAAGTAATGCAACAAACAAAAACAAGAGGTAGAAGAAAGTGATAAAATCACTTTGAGTCCTTTTTCTTCCACACCTTAGAAGAACATTTCCTTTAATTGAACTCTTGAACTGGTGGTGAAGGGGAAGAATTAAAACCGTTCAAGTTTGAAAGAAACATGAGGGCTTTAAGAAGATCGCCTAGAGGAGCAAGAGAGGATTGAAGCTGATTCTGGCTTCCAAATGCGATCACACTGTTGCTCTGTTGAGTGGCTAACCACTTATAGCAATTTGGTCGAGTATGACCGGCAGCTCCACAATTATGACAGAGATGCTGCTTCTTTTGTTTAGGCTTTTGAGAGATAGCCTTCTTAGCCCTAGGGTTATTAACATTTTTCTTATCTTACTTAGGGGGTGCTTTTAAGATAGATTTGCCCTTGTCTAAGTTCTCACTAGCTAATTCAGTTTTAACATCATTGTTCTCAATTTCAACATTATTAGCAGGAGGAACAAAAACATCAGTACTAGTAGAAGCAATATTAGAGCAAGAAAGACCATACCCTAAACCTGTTCGATCCGAAGCAGATTTCTAATTGCTGAGCATCTCATCAAGCTTTGCACTTGAAGTCCTCTCCAATTGAGCTTTGACTTGAAACAGCTCCGCTTCAAACTTCTTGGTCTTCTCAGCCAAGAAATTGTTCTCAAACCTCAGTGCACCAATCGTTTGATTAGCTTCATCAAACTTTGTGGAAAGTTCTTCACGATCAAGTTTCACATCACTGAGCTTCTTGGTGGCCAACTTATATAGTTTTTCATGCTTCTCAGAGAGCTTGTATAGTTTCTCATAGGCTGAATGGATATCATCTTGATCATCCATCGTCTCACACTTAGAATCCACCAATTCTTCTTCTTCTTCCACTTCATCCACAATCCCTTCAGTAGGATTGACTGTGGCAGTGAAGGCATTTAAGATTCCGTCATCCTCATTATCGGAATCATCTTCAGGCTCAGTGTCACTCAAGGTTGCAACAAGTGCCTTACTCTTCCCAATGCTCTTGAGATATGTGGGGCATTCATGCTTCATGTGACCGAATCCATAACATCCAAAACACTTTGGTCCTGCAGGAACAGTGAACTGACCGCCATCCTTAGCATCCTTTTTCCTTTTGTCTTGCCCCTTAGATTGAAAGGAACTAGATTGTCTGCGGTCCTTATCGAAGCTCCTTCCATTGGCATTCTTCATAAATTTCTTGAACTGCCTTGTAATGTAGGACTTCATCTTGGAATCTTCATCATCAGAAGACTCATCTGTGTCACTGCTCTTTGCCTTCAAGGCCATGCTCTTGCCTTTACCCGACTTACCAATTCTAGATAATCCTAGCTCGTAAGTCTGCAAGTTTCCAACCAACTCAGTTAAAGGAATCTTGTCAATGTCTTTTGATTCCTCTATAGCAGTAATCTTCGCATGGAATCTCTCGGATAGAGATCTGAGCACTTTCCTTACAATCTTGGGTTCAACAATGGTTTCCCCAAAATTGAAAGCAAAGTTCACTATGTCCTTCAGCTTGGCATAGAACTCATCAATCGACTCATCCTCCTCCATCTTCATTTCTTCAAAGCTTGTAGTGAGCTTTTGAATCTTTGAATCCTTGACAGCCTTTGTACCCTTATAAGTTGTTTGGAGGATAGTCCATGCTTCCTTTGCAGTTTCAGTAGAGGATATCTTCTTAAATTCTTCATTGGTGACTGCGCTAAATAAGGCATTCAACGCTCTGCTGTTAAAGTTTGCCGCCTTGATCTTGGCTTCATCCCAATCGGTCGGCGCTTCCTTTGGCTTAGTCCAGCCAATTTCTACAACTTGCCACACTTTTTCATCTAAAGACTGCAAGAAAGCTCTCATGCGTACTTTCCAGTATGCATAGTTAGTGCCATCAAATAAAGGAGGTATGATTAATGATTGTCCTTTATCCATGACAAACAGGGGTCAATAGATCAATACAGAAAAGATTAAACCTAATTAGAGTGTGCCTACTCTGATACCACTTGATAGGCCACAAACTAAATGACCTCTTGTGATTAAACCAATTAATTAATTAGCCAAGTTATTAATTAATCAATTTAACATGCAAACGCGTGGTAGTACAAACAAATCACCAATTAACTAATTATGTAGTAGAAAATAAATGACACGGTGATTTGTTTACGAATGGGGAAAACCTAACGGCAAAAACCCCACCGGGTGATTTTTAGGTCACCACTCCCAAAACTCCACTATTATCACAACAAGCAGTTACAAGTAAATGAATCCCAAGTACCTTACCAACCTACAGTTGAACCCTTACCCCAATATCCAATTGGACTTGTTCTGTAGTGACAGTTCCCCCTTTTGATGCACGGCTCCCAAGTACGTGATTAACCAATTGTGCGAATCCCAGTACGCGACTTCAATCACCAACTAGAAAGAGTTGTTGGCTGCAAAGTTCTTGAGTTCATCCACGATGAAGATCAAGAAGATGCTTGGTCACAAAACCCAAAGGTGCACATACACAGCAACTTCTTCAAGAATGATGAACTAGGGCAAGAACTTTGTCTCCGGTCACAATTTGTTTGAACAGAGTTTTCTCAATGCTTTTGCAACTTGTGAACTCTTTGATGGCCCTTAAAACAATTCTTTTATATGTTTAGGGTTAGAAGAAAAGAAGGCCCAAAAACATATTCACGGATCCCAAGAAATCAGATCAGAAAATCTGATTTTATAAATCTCGACAGATAGCAAGGTGTCGAGGAGCTATCGAGAAGGTGTCGAGATTTAATGAATGTGCACTTCTTCAGCTTGTTTCTTGGATAGACTTGATGATTTCAACACTTGATCTTGAAATCTTGTTTCTTGAAGTATTAAAAATACCTAGAACTACCAAATTACAAGTTGAGTGCATTTTGTCAAAAGATTAGCCAATTACATAAAAAAATGACATATGTTCTTTAACAAGTGAAACCACATATGTCCTAGCAATATGTAAATGAAACAAAAACTTGAAAGGTGACACAATTAGAGATACATGTAAGCACATAATAAAATGCATAGAGAAATTATATATATATTATATAAATGCAAAAACCATATCATTATGGAATTCATAATGCAAAATAACATTCAAAGTAAACAATTGGTGTGTCATCTAGAACCTGGGAGCGAATTTGGCCTCCTTGGCAAAAGGATACTAAGTTACAACTTGTATCTTATCTTGTCCAATAAAACAGACAAGAAATGAGTACAGTCATCTTTGTCTCACTATTATTCTAAGATGAACTAATCTGATCAATGGAGGCTGCAATTCCCCAGGAGTCTATAAAGCTGATTATTTTCCTACTCTCTACATATTGCATGATTAAGTATTTTCTGAATGTCTACATTAATTAGCTCAACTAAGAGTCAATTAACAAAAAGGGTTTGAAAATTCTGAAGTTAATTTTACTAACACTTACCAAAAAAAATTTCTTTTCCATTCTTCTTTTTGTGGAAGGGGTCCAAGTAAGACCAACACATAATTAACACAACTGCCAATAATAATCTAGAAATTTTATACAGAAAGAGGCATTGTTCGGTTTAAGCAGAGTATCGTGGCAATTACAGTCTCTTAAAATATGTCAATGTGTATTATCAAAATTTAGAAGCTACAACATGATTACCTATTTCTCAGTATAACATTGATGATAAAAGGATTTCATGAATAACAAAAAGTAGATCCACATCATAAAGTATGTTGATTTTTTTAACTGTTTACTTTGAGATTAACTTTATTTCATTACCTATATACTATACAAGTATGAAATAATGAAAGAACTGAACGGTTCAAAAGTGCATTTGCAAGGACGTATACGTAGCCATAAATTTTTGTTTGCACGGGCCGAGGTAAAACTATCATATTGATTTGTAATTCAAGAAATACTCAAACCATGACATATATATATATATATATATATATATATATATATGTCTTTATGCTTTAGCTTTTTTTTTTTTAAATAATTTTTTTTTTTAATCCAAAGTAAGTCATAACTCATATGTAATACTACAAGATTATTGTTATCAAAAAATTTTATCAGTGTGATTTTTATCAACACTTAAAATACTAACAAGCAAAACACTCGATTAAGTATCTTAAGGTCATTTTTATCCAGTGTTTCTCTAATTCTTATGAAAAATCATAAGTCCATTACATTCATAGAAATTAAATATAATAAAATCACTATAAGAAACCATAAAATAAATAGAATTTAATTTCAACTAGATTAGACAACTATAGTCAAAAATAAATTCTTAAATCATAAGATAAATAAATAAAAATTAAACTAAAATAGCATTGAAAAAGAAGAAGAAAAGAAAAGAAAAATAAGAATTTTGTAACATAGAATTTACTGTGAAAGAGAAGGAATCGCACAAGAATTGAGAATTGAGATAGAAAAAATATATAAAAAAAACAGGTAGTGTTTGTCACATAAAATCTGTTACACATTTTTTGAATTAAAATAGTAAGTTGAAGAACAAATTTTTGTTTTGAAATTGTGTATTCAACCTACGATTTCAATTTAAAATATAAGTTTGTAATAATTAGTGTATAACATGATCTGTGTAACAATTTTTATTTAAGGGTCATGTTAACGGGGCCTATAGGGCAATTATTAATGTGGCAGGCTAAAAGTAGGTCAGACTTATGTCAGATACAAACTAAATTGAAGTGGACTGTACTTTTACCCACCGATGGAAGGTATTTAAAAATATTCAACGTGGCATTTGAACCTTATAAAAAAAATATCAAATAGCATATCACGTAGCAAAGACTGCAAAGTCTTTCGATCTCTTTCTTGAGCATTCTTTTAATGGCCTACAACGAAATCACCAAATCCATTAACTTTTAACACGGAAAAACTAAACCTTATCTGCACAATTCATACAAATTATTTGACATAGTGCAGAGGAAATAAAATAACCACCTCTTCAAGCAACTTTTGCTCGGCCTCATTTTTGAAAGTAAAATAAATCTAAAAATTATTAATTGATATTAATAACAAAATAAATAAAAATTATATGTTAATTTTTTCGTACCTATAATTCGATTTAGACTCATTTTGGGGAGCTCGGGGGGCAATTGACCCCTCTCACCCCCCTGGCTCTGCCACTTGAGGTTGAGCGGGTGATAAGTGATGTTAAGAAGTTTCCTTCCTGTTTGGGGATCAAATTTCATGAATATTTTTTTCTATATCTCATTGGAGGGACTTCTAGCAACTAATAGGTCTCACATGGAAGCTCATGCGTTTTTTTTTTTTTTTTTTTTTTTGACCGTGTAAATTACATATGGTAATAGATTATCATTCCAAAAATATGCCCCTAAAGTTTGGTGATGATTAGTTGTATTAATTGAGAGGAATCGCAAATCCTAGTTTACTATGTGTAAAAAAAAAATTGATGAGTTAAGTTAGAGATACAACATTTTCACTACAAATTCTAGGTGGCAAAGTAAGAAGAAAAATGTTTTTTTTTTTTTTTTTTTGAAATAATAAAAAAAGTAATGATAGTGGTGAGCCCAAATGAAAATTAGTAATAAATTTCCACCTAAGTTTTATTATGAAATTGTTATAAAAATATTGTGAACATAATATTATTCTTTTTTTAACTATGTTAGTCATTTCCAAAATATGTTAACATGCCAAAAATCTACTCTTCACAAGCTTTCCAACGTATTAAATTCATGATTTTCGATTAAAAAATTACTCAGTGACAGGCAATTGAAAATTATATCACATTTTTGGTCTTAAAAATCAGAGAATTAGGATTTCTGGAAGATAGGGTTGATAAATAGTATGTTAAAATAAAACCCCACTCGCAAAATTGGAGAGTATAGTGTATTCACCTCAACCAACATTCTATTTAAGTTTGTTTCAATTAGACTTACACGCCAAGTACTCTTGTGTGATGTGCATTTGTAGCCACAAGAGACTTACAAGATGGAACTTGTAGCACACATATCATGGGAAAATTTATTCAGTCCTGCTGGGTGCCGCCACATGAGTTAGGTATATGTGAAGTTGTTGTGTCATGTGCGGCTATTTGATTCATGGCTTATGCATTTAGATTTTACTTTTTAGCAAGGATTTGAAATCCGGACCGGACCGTACGGTCCGACCGGAAAAACCTCGAACCGTTCATTTTTGTGGTTCTTTTAGCATCAAGAACCGCTCTATAGGAAAAAAACAGAGACCCGTGCGAACTGCGGTCGGACCTCACGGTTCTGAGAACCGTGAACGGTTCTCGCGGTTCTCACGGTTCTTTTTTTTTTTTTCAGCAAATACCAGATGAAACTAAAAATTTGGCTGGCATACACTTTGGATTTTTTAGATCTGGAACCAAAAGATTTGTGAGGAAAAAAAAAAAAAGAAAACTGAGAAGAAGAAGAAGGATATGACAAAGTAGGATCTTTTCAGATCTGGAACCAAAAGATCTCTCTCCTCTTTCAGTAACATATTAACTTACAGTCTCTCACTATGCAGCTGCCGCCGCCAGAAAGTCACCAACTCACCGCTACGTTGCCGGAATCCCATTTTGCCAATCTTCTTCTCCTCCCACTTCGTTAAATAACCCAGACCCTCTTTCTTCAGTTCTTGGCTTTTGTTTTGTTTTAGTTTGGCTTTTCCGTTTCTTTTGTTTTGTGCCTTTTGTTTTATGTGCTTGACAGCTTGACCCAATTACCTCTAAGTTTTATGTGCTTGACAGCTTGACCCAATTACCTTTATTTATTTATTTAATTTTTTTTTTGAGGGAAAGTTACAGCCCTTGTATTATTAATAATTTATTTGAATAAATAATTTATATATTTTTTTATTGTTTTGCGTGTCTAATACCCACTCACGTGAGAAAGTTACAGACCCTCTTTCTTTAGTTCTTGGCTTTTGTTTTGCGTGTCTAATAATAATAATAATTAACAAAACCTACTAACATGTGTCATCTAAAAAAACTTTGTATTATTAACCATAATAATTAAAAGACCATTCAAACTTTACTACATTATAATTGTGACAAAAAAGTTGTGAAATATTTTGTAACATTAGATTTTTTAGGTATAAAAAAAAATTGTAAATATTAATTAAAATTACTTATAATATTTTATTTGTTAAATTTTTCGCATGTGTTCTAATAAGTATTACTTTTTACTCAAAAAAAGTTTGAATAGTAGAGAAAAAATAGTAAATACAATTAAGTATATAATAATTATTAAATAATTATTTTAATTAAAAATTACTAAGTGTCCTTCTAATTCCTATATTATTACAATATTCCTATCACGAGTTTAACTAATCAACATATAAATAAATAAATAAATATTATATCTATGTGTGCTTAGGATATGATATTTCTTATTTGTCCTATGAAAATTATGATATGAAAAAATATATTTGAAAGATAGATTTATATATTTAATTGGGTAATTTAATTTAATTTTTATATTTATACTAATTTAATATATTTATTTATATTTAAATAATTATTAAATTAATTATGACGTCATCACGGTTCGACCTCGGTTCAATTTTAAAAACCTTAAACCTCTCCTTTTTACGGTTCAATGAACGGTCCGGATCTGAAAACCATGCTTTTTAAAGTTCTTCTTTTTAGGGGAAAGCCAGATCGAGGCTATCAAAAGTTAACAAAAATTTAAAATTTAAAAAAAAAAAAATTACACAAAGTATTGGGGAAAAAATAAAACATTAAAATCAGAAAGATAGGCTGAAATGTTCACATTGGAATTCACCAATCACCATATTTGACAATACTTGCAGATTTTATACTATGCAGCAATATGAAATTCAGAAAATTCAAGTCTGTCAACTGATTTGCATTTTCAGAACAGAATTAACTTGACATGAACAGGGTACATCTCCAGCAATGAGAAATGAATTTCTAGATAACTCTTTCTTAACCCCAAAAGACCGTAAAAAGTAAAAGACTTGTGTCTTCATTTATCTGTGTCAATGTTATCATCACCAGAAGGCGTTTGTCTACTCTCCCACAGTGAAAGTTGCCTGGCCTTTGCCTGCATCATCAAGTTCTTCTAATGACAAACTTAATGCAGCAGTTCCTGATGATGATAAAGAGAGATATTTGCTGATATCGATGAGGTGGTCGAACTTGCTGTTAAGGACATATTTTATGTAGTTGGCTAATCCTTTGACAAAACGCACTTTACTTGTAATTGGGTAGATCTAGGATGTGTTTAATACTTCAAGGAACATGTTGTTCAAGTCTAGTATTAAAGCCATGAAGATTGGACCAAGAAATAAGTGAAGAAAAGGTGTTCATTAAAACTGGATAGATAGCTCGACACCTGCGGACAGATAGCCCGACAGCTTCTCGACACCTTCTCGACACCTAGCTATCTGTCGAGCTCTTCAGCTGATTTTTATCGCAATCTCGATAGCTTCTCGATAGCTGGTCGATCGATTGAGAAAGTTTCTATCCCCTCGACACCTTCTCGACACCTCCTCAATAGCTGTATCTGTTGAGATTTATTAAATCTCGACACCTTCTCGACATCTGCTCGACACCTGCTATCTGTCGAGGTTACGAAAATTCAGATTTTTTATTTTTGGGCCAAGCTTTTGTATTTGTGTAGAGTTTCTTTTCTCACAACCCTAGACCTATATAAGGCTTATTTTAGAGGCCGTCACATAAGAGAATACAATGAGAACATATGTAAAAGGTGACCGATGCCTTATTCTCTCTGAAAGAAGTTACTGCGTCTTTGCGTCTTAGAGTTTTTTAACCAAGTGCTTCTTGATCTTCATTGTTGATGAAGTGAAGAACTTTGCAGCCAACATCTTCTTTTAGTTGGTGATTTAAGTTGCGTACTGGGATCCGCGCAATTGGTTAGTCACGTATTGGGATTCGTGCATCAAAGGATAGCGTTCATATATTGAAGAGTTTAGAGGTTCTGAAGCGGTAGAAGATTTCTGCTGTGAGTTCATCTACGGGAATTGTAGAGTCTAGGGACAAAGGTTTTGTACTAGATTTGAAACTTCTCTTTACTATAGTGGATTGCTTTTCAGGAAGGTTTCCCCCCAAGTTTTTTATTGTGAAACTGGTTGGTTTCATTGGTTTTCCTAGGTCATCATATCTTGTCTTATTTATTTTTTCCGCTGCATGATTTTGACATGATATTGATGTTTGTTTGTTTTAACAAGTTTGATTCATAATAAATCTAATTAACAACTTGGGTTTAAAACTTGTTAATTCTATCAATCAAGGTCTAAATTTCCCAACACTTGCAACTTGGACCGAGCTTGCAGAAACCATAGCAAGAATAGAAGATGCACAAAGCCTCTCCCAGATGTAAAGGAAGACCCATGGGAGTCAATGAAGAGAAATGTAAACCAAAGCAATATGCAGAAAACAGAGTAAAAGATGGAGCTATTTTTGTGAATTGAATATTATGATTCTTGATTCATTAACTGGGATTACAAGCTCAGTACATACATGGATACATAATTGACTACGTAGAGTTTTAATAAATTCTAACAAATTATTGTGAAGATCAATCAGTGACTGACGTGTACATAATCAGTAACCAACTCCACTAATTAACAACTAAACTGCACTAAGCTTAAACTATCTGCAGTTTAACCTAAACTATAGCTTTGATACAAGTCGTTTTGGCTCATCAGGGTCATCATGCTTTTCACTCGAGGCAGTTTCTGAAGCAGGAATTAATCTCTCCCTAGGATGATGAAACCGACAATCTGCACCAAACCTACATAAACCAGTTCTCATGTAATATGCGCATTCAGCTTCGTCAGGTCTCTCAGGATATACATTCTCTCTCTGCGAAGGAAGACCCGTGGGATTCGAGACACAGTCTGAAGTAGGAATTAGTCTCTCAGGAAGTACATTCTTACAGTCACCAGTTTCCGTATAAAATTGGCATTCAGGTTGGCCAGGTCTCTCAGGAAGTACATTCTTCCTCTGCAAAGCATCGAAGTGACATCTTGCTCACTTTATCTTAGTGACATCTTGTTCACTTTATTAGTGAGATCCCGCATTAGCTGATTCACCTTGCCATGAGGTTCCATAAATCTGACTCTTTCGAATCGTCTGCTGCTGGGTCTCTGAAGGCAAGACTGATCCAAGCAGACCGATTAATGCATTCGAACGATGTAGAAGCCAAGGTGCATAACTCGAAGGTCCTTGCCAGAGTGGACTGGGAATAAAAGATGCACTTGACCAATTCGCAATTCCAACTGGATATGACTGTCCTTGCCAGCGTGGACTGGGAATAAAAGATGCACTTGACCAATCTGTAATTCCTCCTGGATATGACTGCTGACCAGGCGTAGTTGGAGACTGGACGGTTGGATAAGCAGGTGAAAAATTCAGTGAAACCATCATATTAGAGGGTTGAGGGTGATGAAATTTACAGGTGTTTCCAAATTTGCATGGACCTTGTGCTGTACTTAATTGTGTATAGTGTTTAGTGTAATTTTGTTTATGATCATGTTAATGTATATACTTTGTACCCCTAATTAATTGGTATATAATAAAGAAGCAAAAAATTATTTATGCGTAATCTACATGAGTGACTTTAAAGATGGAATGAAAAATATGATTCTAGGGGAAAGAAAAAATTACTTACATAATACAATCTATTGACATGCTCGTTGCAAATTGATTACATATTTAGTAGTAATTTTCTTCATAAAAACATTTGGATTATTTACTGAGTTCGGAAAAAAAAAATATTTTTATTTAATACATGTCTTAGGAATTAGATTTGCAAATTCCATGACAATGTAATAAATCATGAGTCAGTAATGAGTCACTCAATGTTCAATATTGAAGTGTGACGAAATTCAAAGAAGACACTTTGTCCAGATTTCAACTACCATTTAATCGTCTCTCGATTGATCAAAACCCCCAAGTTTTAACAGACTTTTGATCACTTTATGATCTATTGTTTATCGTGTGGGTAAAAAAAACCCAATGGGGCTTGTGTGGGGCCGGGGTCTTTAAGCTCCACTTTCGGGCTGGTGGTACCTTTGGGCTTACCCAACTGTACCTTGGGGTGTGGGACAATGACTGCACACGTGAGTCCCCTTTTTTTTTCCTCAAAAAAGAAAAAAGAAAAAAGAAAAAAGAAAAAAAAAAATAGGACTGAAAAAATTTCAATTGCTACTCAATTGATTGAAAATTGGGGATTTAGTAAGTAACATGTTTTAAATAATGAAGTCGGTGCTTGTGTTTTCCAAACCCTAATTGGAAACTTCTTTAGTTTTGTGTAATTAATGTCACGTTATTTTTTTGTAAAGTTTATGTATTAAAATGTGTAATATCTTTTCCTTTAATCTTTTAGTACAAAATTAACCTTACATATTAATAACATAATATAATAAATACTATTTTTTTTAATTACTTTTTTTGTTGTGTTTTAAAGTTGACATCTAAAAATTGTCATTTCTCTAATATTATATTGCTCAAAACAAAGAAATGTGAAGAGATATTAGAACGATCCTTTCCATTTTTGGTGTTTTATATAGAAAGGAAAATATTGTGCAAGCCTAGATTATCTTCTGAAGTAATACTATTTGAATTTTGAAATATGAAGTGGGGTCCAGTCTCAATAGAAGTTTTGGAACAAAATAAGGTTTATGTTAATTATAATGAAAGAAACTAACAACTATGCATAATACATGTTAATTCATATTTGCCCAAATATTATAGAAATCATACCAACGGGCCAGTTTTGTAGTGAAAATAATTCAGTTGTGGGCGTGGCCTGAAGTAGAAGTTTTACTAATTTTCCCTTGAGAAAATGGCAACTTTGAATGGTTTAGGTTCTCATATGAGCAGCCACAACGATAAAAGGACAATCTTATATAGACTGCGTACGAAGTTATGCATTGTACCATGCATCGTACTTGTAAACTCTTCCAAATTTTGCTAGTATACAAGATCAATCCCACAATTCAACGACGACACATCCGTACCACCGCTTAGAAACGAGAACTCAACCCAAGTGCATCGACTCCAATGCTGTGAAAGGACACCAGATGGTATGAATGATACCCAAATGAATGCATGTTGATGTAACGAAATTAATACAACATTTTCACGGATGCCATAGCAGAGTAATGGACTCATACAACCGAAGTTAGCCTTCAAATGATAACCGGATGCTTGTGAAATGAGAAAATAGCACAAAATGCAAATCCCATCCGGTCAGGATTGTCATTCAAATCTGAAGGTAGCGGGATTGTCATTTAGGATCTATTAATACTCTGATAGCTGAACCAATCTGGATTTTCCTTTCAAAAAAACAATGATTGAAAGTAATAAGATGTTGTAGTGGTTCTGGAAAACATATTAGAAACATAAATCAAGCTTGACTAAATTTTGCCTGATATGGTAAATTAGTTATGACTCAACTGCTAATTGCAAAGTTATTTGACGTTTTATATTATTATTATTATTATTAACTTTGTTTATATATAATTTGATAATTAGGAAAGAGTGATTCGAATACTAGATATCTCTGTTAGAAATAGATTAGAGTGTATGTTATTTGATAAGTTGTTGGAAAATTCTATTTAATAGATACTAATTGAATTCTCAACAATGCAACTTAACTAGTTGGCTTCTTTCCAATAAGGACATCTATGTTTCAAATCCCCCTTTCCCAACTATTGATGTATAAAAAAAATTATTACAATAATTTTCCTTCTAAAAATTGTAATATTTAGATATTTTATAGACAAAATAGAAAGATAATAAGAATAGTGTAGTGATTGATCATACTATATATATATATGTGTGTTTACAAATTGAAAATTGCATGATATAGTGGTTAATATAAATAGGCATGTTTCTTGCCTACTAAAAAAATGAAAATATCCTTCAATTTTTTTTTTTTTTTCTATATTCTTGATAGAGTTACTTTTTTTTTTTTTTTCCTTTTTATTGGACATTGTTTCAATTGTTGCAAAAACAACTAAATTTGAGCAAAGATACAATATTTCAAATCAATTGTTTCTCACATAATAAAAAAAATTCAATTTTTTGTTATATAAATCTTAGAAAAATGATATTAAAAATTTCATTGGGATTAAAATAATTAATATAACAAAAAATATATATTTATTATTTTATTCTATTATTAATCTATCTAATTAGATAGAATAAATATTACAATGTTAGTTGCCCTCACTCCCACACATATATAAATATTACAAAATGCCCATTCAGAACCTAACCCAAGTAGCCACGTTATGGGCCCAAAAAAATTAGCTTGCCATGGGACAAAAAATGAAACCCATTCAAAACAAGAAGAGTCCACCAAAAATCTAGCTTCATTTACAATTTCATTGAAGGCATTAATGATATTTTGGGAGTCACAGGTACGTACATACTTGGATGACTCTTTGCTGCCAACAAAATAGTTCATGCTTCATCCTAGTTTTCCAATCCTCTAACACGAGAATTAAGGTCCTAAGTGAGTCTCCACACACAACAGCTAGGAAAACTACATTTTCCTTTACTGCAACATTTACATTAATCTTCAGCCAAACTTGGGTAGCGGTAGCCAAGAAACTATAGAGGGATTAAGTTTTTCCTCTCATGCTCTAAGATTGGAGTTGTATTCCTTATTTACCTACTGGGCCAAGGACAGTGGATCAGTATCTTCCCCATTATGCTCCAATTTTTCAGTAATTAAAGTGAAGTTGTACTCCTAGCCTCTTTCTTTTTTATACTCGAGTCTCTACATGGATACAGGATTGTTCTTACCCAATCTTCAATTGGTTGTGAGGCATACCAAAGAGGTTTATTGACCTCACAATACTTCTCCAAACATTAATAATGGAAGATAAGCGTTTGGAAAAGAGCTGCTTTATCTTGCATTGTGGACAAAGGACATCATCTACTAGAAAGCTGGTAGAGAGGGTGGCTTTAGAAGGGAGAGAGTGTTAGTAATTGGTTAGTATTACAGGATTAGACCTTGCATGACTCCTCTGTCTGCAATTCAAGCATCCCAATTGGTGTTAATCATTGCTTCAAATATTTATGATCAGTAAAAAACAATGCAACCAAAGGAACTATAACAACTTCTTTAGTTGCTACATACTAATGACACGTGTGATGTGTGCATAGACAAGCCAATCCTGGAATAAATGGCAAGAGTATATGGGTAGTCATTAGTAGTCAACACTTGTTAAGAGAAAAATAAACAATACACCAAGAAAGTCCTAAGAATTTTTTTTTTTTTTTTTTCCTTTTTTCTCCTCAGATAATGAGATTACAGATTCCACATCCGGTGCAATAGCCAATAACTATGCAATACTATTTCAATAGTTGAGATTAAAACTTGAAAAGTTCATGAATCTTTGAATCAAAAACTTTATTAACCTTTTAACTTCCACGCTAAAATGGTAATTGCATAATGCTAAATATTGCACCATCTGAATCCCAAAAATGCTAGGGGCCCAAACCGTTTCTACTTTAACAAAAGACCCATTTAGAGATGGCAAAGATGGGGGTACACCCCCAGGATGAACGCAACGCAGCCCAAACAGTCACATTATGGGCCAAAAAAATTAGCTTGCCAAGGGACAAAACATGAAACCCATACAAAACAAGAAGAGTCCAGCAAAAGTCTAGCTTCCTTTACAATTTCATTCAAGGCATTAATGACGTGTTAGGCGTCACTTTCCAATCGATGCCTTTCATGAGCAAGTCTATTGTATCAAATTCTTCCACAACTTTGCTACGTGATGACTCGTGAATAGTGAAATCATGAACTCACATAGATCTATTATTTTATTTCCACCAATCATGAGTTGTCACATAGTAAAGTTGTGGAAAATTTTGTGGTACTAGACTTACTCGTCTTTTATTGGTTAAAATACATTTTTTTTCTTACTTTTTTTTTAGGAAAATGAACTTGAAATAATAAAAAAATAATTTAGGATAATTTTAGATATAGAGAAAAATAGACACCAAATACTCTTATTCCAATAGTATATACAAACTTGTACATGTGGGAAGATCGCATCAATGCAATATACTTCATGATTGGTTTTTCCAATTAAAATGTGTGCAAAAAAATTATTAAGAGGCCTTATGCGCCTAACAAAGAACGTTTCAGCATGCTGGACTTCACCACCAGCAATGCACACAGACCTAATATATATTCACAATGCATTAAATTTGTCTTTAAAGATTGTAAATATACCAATATTCTGGGGACTTTGTTGCCACAATGTAAGCAAATTATAAACAACTTTGTTAGTTGTTACTGCCAAGAGCACTACTAGTATTGTAGCTTATAGGAAACTCAAAAATTTTCATATTCAATTTAATTTGAATTTTTTTTTTCTAGGTAAATAATAGAGAGAGGAAAATGAGGTTTGAGTCTTAGACATCAAGCACTACTAAGCTATATCACGTTTCTTTTCTTTTCTTTTTTCTTTTTTTTTTTTGATAATTCAATAATATATATATATATATATATATATATATAATAGCCAAAATTAAGAGAAAATCTAATTAGATTTAAATTGGATTCTCAATTTTGCATCATGTTTGTGGATTGAATATTATGAATATTTTCATATATTTAATCAAAATAAACCCTTAAATATGAGTTTGGTGCATATGATAGCAATTTCTCTATTAATCGCAAAGTTCAAATTCTTTTTTGTTTTTTGAAAATGAAAAATGGAGACGTATGTAAGAGGAAGATGACAGAAATTGGAATTTTTTTTATTTTGGAGAAATTAGGACATTCAACTACGTTTCTCATTGATTCTAAAAAATAAATAAATAAATAAATAAATAAAAAACTACGTTTCTCATCCAACTTAGGCTACAATTTTAGCCCCAAGATGAGGCTGAACTCAATTGCAGAGCAAACCAAAAATAAAATGGGCCAGCTAAGTCACCAATCAGCCCAAGTACATTATTTGGATTTGGTTGAAGAATCTGCTTGTCTCCAATCAGCCCTTTATTATTTTCAACTATTGTACAAATCCAAAACAATAAACAACAAATTTAGAATTAAAAAAAAAAAAAAAAAAAGGAGTTATTGGTGATCTGTTAAAAGTTTCCATTGTTACGTATTCTTCTACTTTCCTTATAAAATTACCCAAAGTATAAAATTGAAAAAAATCATATAAATGACAATGATTGCTTGAGTATAAAGTAAAATACAAAAAAATTAGACATGAGAATTTGTATTTAATAAGAGAATACATGACAGTTGCAATTGGTGGAGTACAAAATGATATATAAAAAGTGGAATAGATAATGTGTGTCTTTCCCGGTTGAGAAAATCTGTACAGTGCATCATTCAACATATTATGTCATACGGTTTCACACATCACTCTCAAAATTTTAAATGATGGTTAGTGATAAAGGGAGATGAGAAGAGTAGAAAGAGAATACATAATGCTTAATCTTGAGAAAGACAATATATGCATTACTTCTACAAGCATTCTAAGAGTTAAAGATAGGGGCTATAATGAAACCTAATCAAGTCTTTTTATGTATGAACTCTTTATTAATCTCATAAAAGCAAGCTACTGAGTTAGCTTTCACAGGTACATTCCATGCGTGATGTCCAGTGTGAATATTCTGATTCATTGTGCCAGTGCACACTACCTAGCATCATCTTGACTCAGGAAGTGATTATGTGATCTTAAAAACATGTAGCAGCATACCTAGTTGAAATTGAACCATATATTGAATGAATCTTTTTTGTTATTTATAAGCCTCATTAATTGATCATTCACCATAACTTACCATTCGAGAGAATTTCTCACATGTATTATATATTAATGGATTTTACTAATATTTGCCCTTAATTGCTTGCTAGGTTTTGCAGGTTTAGAAGAATATGGCTCAGACAAGAGTAAATGTCAAGAACATTTTGATATTTACAAGGAATGCAAGAAAAAGGAAAGAATTGATCTTCTAAGTTCTAAAAATGTTTAAATGCTCCGTAGAATTCATTCTTATATATGATTGAAATTGATGAAGAAATTGTACTTGGATGCACAAAATGTTGAATTGTAACATTGTTGTGAACTGTATGATTATTGATTCTTCTTCTTCTTCTCAAAGAGGGAAGCTCGACTAGAATGCAACAGGAATAGATCATTCTTCTCATGAAATTTCCTTTTCAGGTTTGCTACTCAAAATTATAATTTGTAGAAGCTAAGTTTGATCTCACTACAAGTGTCAATCCCTCTTCTCTTGTGGCATTTAATATGTAAATCTTCCTCAAATTCCAACACAAAGTTATAGAACTGGCTCCGTGTCATATTTAGAACAGTTGATTTCTTTATTTGCGCAATCCATGTCATGCTCTTCAGCTCTTCTCATAAGGCTTAAAGTAGGTACTTGGTTTCATTTCAAAATGTGGATGTTGGTTATAATGTGAAGCTTGTCTACATTATTATGGATCATCAAGACCAAACATTCATAAATGTAATGCTTTATTTTTGTTGTGCTGTTTATTTGAAATCCTGAAGGATTGCATTTGCAGGTGAGGAATTTACCGTGAGCCGATCAATGTATTGAATCTGAATCTATAAAAATTTCCTTCAGTTTAAAAATTAGTTACTAAACATAATTATTTGAATTTTGTTCTACTTTTTTCACAGATATGTAATAGAGTTGTCTACTTCAAAGAAACTTTTAATCATCTGGGATGAACTTCTTTACAAGCTCTAAAAACAACAAGCAATTCATCTTATTAGTATCTTGTGAATGACATAGAATGTAATCAGTATCTGCATTATAATGTTTTTGCATTTTTTGCTTTATTTGCATGCTAAAATCCCTTTCCAAAGATACCATAAGAAACTAAAAGTGTAACGAAGGCAGTGCCTCTCCATATTCTGTACACCCAAAAGTATGTGAACGTCAAAAGTCATTCACACTCTCCTCACATGGAGAGGAATTCTATGCTGGGGTTCAAGAAGCACTCCATAGACAATATCTCTTGAATGACCACTGTCAATTGCCATCAAATATATTTCTATTATGTAACAAATTTCATCAATGTTGAGTTCAAAGTTCAAAATCTGTGAATTATTGAGGTTAACTTGTCCCCGTAATATCTGCTGGCTTTGCAAAGCCTGAAAGCCATGATAGGATACTATAAGTTCTATAAGTTAAACACTCACATAGAAGATGAGAGAATGGAGGACTAAGTGAAATACAGAAAGCAAAATGACTTACATGTGAAGACAAAAGAAGCACAAGGCTGCTGCCTAGTGCCTTCTACACCAGAGAACAGAGAACTCTCAGTTAAAACTCATACCTTCACACTACCTCTCTAATCATTTTTATGTTATTGCCTAACAAGTGACATACAAAATTAGTCCCTATTCTTGTCACGGTTCCAGTTTACAATGTAGAGAATTCTAGAATAGAGAAAATCCAAAGACAAAAACTGTTATGGAAGACCAGAGGCACCATCGATTTACCATTATCAACAATATCATGTACTTGATGTGTTATATTTTTTATTTGTGAAATTATATGAAGATAATAACCGATCCTGAAATGAAGCATTTCGCAAAGAATATTCAACATGTTACTGGCCACTAGAAGTCGCTTTTCCTAGAAGATGATAGATGATACTCTCAATAGGTATGAGAATTCATTCTTCAAGGTTTTTGCTGGCAAAAACTGAAATATTAAGAAAATCCTATATTTATAACTGTATATTAAACCAATATACATGCAGGAGCACACATTACGCATGTGGTACTTTCAATTTTAGTTGCAACAGAATAATTTTACCTCTATGTGACATTTGCTTCCAATCAGTTCACAAAGAAAAGACAAATTCAACAATAATCTTTCAACTTTGATTCATATTCCAAACGAAAGCATCAAACCCGATATGTTACCAAAATAGAAGCTAAAAATAGAGATAAGCAAGTCAGATTTTAAATACTCACGGTTCCCAAACTCATCATGACCACAATCTCTTAGGAATCCTACAATTCTCCTAAAAAATAAAGTTATCTGATTATTTAAATGCATTCACTAGTCTTCTGATGACAAAAAATTATTAAACAAGATCCCATGGAACAAACCCCTTGGGCTTTGTGGAGCCTAGTTTTGTTTGATTCGGTTTGATGACCCGACCCGGCCCAAATAATGTTACGTGGTTTTTAATGGGAGATTTACTGAGGCTTAGTTCATGAAGAGGAGGCTTGGACCCGGGAAAATTTTTTTGGCCCGTTTAGCCCATTGTGGAACCGCCTTTTGTAATTAGGGTTTTTTAGTGTGGTGTTGTTGCCGTGTTTTGAAATAGAGAGAAAATATTGTAGCCGCAAGTTGTACTCTGTATTCTTCCATGATAATAGTGATATCCCTGCAACTCCGTGGACGTAGGCAAATTGCCGAACCACGTAAATACTGTCTTATGCGTGTGATTGTTTTTCTTTGGCGTGTGTTTTCTCTATTTTTTTTGTTTCTCACAGGTTGGAATTTTGGTTGACTTCTCAACATTCAACACCAAACAAGACCTTGTGAAACAAATCCTTCAAGCTTTCTCGTTGGCATCTTCAACATCCCTTTCATCTGCAGCAACCACCATCAATTCATCAAAGTTTTCAGTCTTTCTGCAACAATATTTCATCAATCTGAGGGCAAAAACAAAAAATTACCCATCTTTTATGACTTGTGAACCTCTTAAACGTAGAACAAAAAAAGAATTCACTATTTCAATTCCTATAAACAATAGGAAATTCACCATGATTACAACAAGTCGATTATACTCGAACAGGACCTTTTCTATAGGCTCATATATACAAAGAATACATTTTACTGTTTATTCAGTTCAATGCAGTTCCATTGAACTATTTTTCAACAATCACGAAATATAAAACATCAACCCAACAACTAAAGGTTGCTCCATACCACAGAGTTACAACAAAAATAGTCAACGATTACTGGAGGCTAGACCTATTAGGACTCAAGTCTGTTGTAAGTCTGCACTTGTAGAACAAGTAATTTGACTTATATTGCTTAAAAAGCAACCTAATTTTACTATAGTTAGAATGAGGTTAGTCTAGGATTATTTTGCCTACAAATATCTTGTGTTACAGTTTTACGCATATTAATCAATTTAGTTTTGTTCTCCTTTCACTAGAACTACTAGTGACTTCTTTGGTCCCCTACAAGAAACTAGCATATAAAAATTACAAAAGTTATTATGCAAAAGTGGTTAAAGTTATACTAAGGAGCTTGTACTTTAACGGCACTGTCAAGTGGGAAAGAAAAGCCAAAATTATTTTTAAAATTCATTAAACCAATCAAATGAGATGTATCAAACAATGAGTTCATGTACTTAATTGCAAAAACAAAACAGAGAGTGAGTATTTTTCTTATAATCTTATTGACATTAATGTGCCATCATCAGATATCATTTAGGGGAATATGCCACTTTAAATTTGGAACTTTTGGTCCATTGTAAAATTAATTGGAGGAAAACCATATATGAGGCAAAATTAGTACTATTGTAAATATAACAAATAAATCTATCTATCTATATATTACTAAAAGCTGAAGCGTAGCATTTAATGTTGCTACTCTTACATTGAACCACATCAGCTGACATGTCATTTCTATCATATTTTCTAAATTTGTCCTACAATTTTAAAATAGTTTTTATCAATTTTAAATACAGATAATTATAAAATAATTTTCATCTCTATCTTCCCCATAAAGCCCCCTTCTTACAAATTTAATATCCCATAAAGCCCATACCTAAAGCCCTTTCAACTGAAACCCTTTGCTTTCACGGTTTCAACTTTTTGTTTTTCCTTTCCTTTTGTTGCACACGGTTTTAATTTCCTGTCTGCCACGTTTTAGTTCTTTCCCCTTCCCCACCTTCTCTGTTCTACGGTTTCCTACGGTTTCACATTTAATCATCGCCAGCCTCTCTCCCTTTTAACTGAAGCCTCTTTGTTTTCCTTCCTTCCTGTCTTCCTCTCCTTACAATATATAAATACTGACAGCAGCTAGACGATTCAGTTAAGGTATCTCTAAATCCAAGTTTCTTTTGTGCTCTATTCTTTTGTATGATGTTTTTTATTTTCCCTTTTTACTGCCTCTTTCGTGCTGTGGTGTGGATGATTGTTATGTTGAATTTAATTACTTTATAAATCATTTTTATTAGTGTGTTGAATTTTTGATTGCTGGGTCTTATGCTGTGTGATTCCAACGAATTAGTGTGACTCTGATTTATTAGTGTAGTGCTGTGGTGTTTGCTTCCACTGTTTGTTTTGTATGAGATGCAAAACCAACAATTGGTATCAAAGCCTACTTCAATATCATGATTGTATAACATATTGATTGGGTTTTAGAATCAAAGAAAATTGTTTTCATGGTGTTTGAATTTTCTGCAGTAATTTTTCTGCATAATTGTGTTTATCATGGTCTTTGGTTTAGACATGGTTTGATATTCATGGTCTCAATTTTAAGAATTTGTGAATTTCTTTTATCAAATTGGTGAAACTCAAGTCACTGTGCAAGCGTTTTTAAGTTGTGCTAAGATTGTGTGCATACTTCTATTGTTCTACCTAATAGTTGGTTTTTAGAGTTTTCTAGATAAGCTATACAAACTAGACGTAAGCCTATTCATATTAAGTATTAATCTCTTAAAAATAAAGATAAAGATAAGTAGAATTGAGCATACGACTCTAATACGACCCTAAGAGACTTTATATATATATATATATATATATAAACGTATAAAACTATCCCGAACCCAAATTATTGTTAGTTACAGTAACTATTCTTTTCTCATTCAAAACCTCTTGGAAGAAAGAGTTTGGAACGCGTATTACTCATCATAATTGTATGCTTGTGTGAGAATGTTCATGCCTCAACATTGGTGGGAGAAGATCAAAATATGACTTGGATCCACACAAGATTTAAATATAAAATAATTCCATTCTTTTAGTTTTTGAGAAGAACCATTCTTTTAGTTAGTGGGGTTTTAAAACGTGAGTGATGATGATTGATAGATTTATTTGAGGGAGTGTCGGTAAATATCTCGTATAAGTCCCCCTCCTTAAATAGTGAGGGTTTTCAAAAAAATATTTATTTATTTATTTTAATATGGGCTCCAAATTTCCAATAAACTCAACCCAACATGTCCAATAAAAGACCTAAAATTGAATTCCATTTATAAATATATATATATATATATATATCTTTATTATCTATATTCTATATATTACTAAAAGCTGAAGCGTAGCATTTAATGTTGCTACGCTCACATTAAGCCACGTCAGCCGCCATGTCATTCCCATATTATTTTCTAAATTTTTAATTCAATTTTAAAATAGTTTTTACCAATTAATAAAATACTAATAAAACTAAAATTATATCCAGCCCTATCTCTACTTTAAAGTCCACTTCTTATACATTTAAATCCACCATACAGCCCAAGCCCACACCCAAAGCCTTTTCAACTAACTCCCTTTGTCAAACCTGATTGTTTTTCACGGTACAACTTATGCTATTCCCTTGCCTTCTGTTACAACTTATACATCTTATGCTTTAAGTTTTCACGGTTACAACTTATTCATTGTTTCAAGTTTAGTTTCTTCCCCTTCCCCACCTTTTGATTCTCACGGGTTCATCTTCCCATTCTATGGTTTCAGCTTCTGTTTTGGATTCTAACGGCAGCCTCTATGTCTTCCTTCTTCCCCTCACATCTATATAAATACTGATGTAAGCTGGGTGGTTCAGTTGAGGTATCCCTACATCCCAATTTCTTGCTCTATTATTTTGCTTTTCTTTTTTCCTTTCTACGTTTGTTTCTGCCTATTTCATCTGTGGTGTGGATGGTTTCATTTTTGTTAAGGCGTTGAATTTGTTACTGCTAGGTTACTTTCTGTTACGTTATATGCCTAGGTATCCCTACATCCCAATTTCTTGCTCTATTATATGCCTAGGTATCCCTATATATTCTCTGTTGTCCCACCACCCAAATTGGATTATGCAACTAAACTTATAAATTTAATATCCATTGATATTTCAAAACCGATGGTAGCTAGACTTGATATTTAGATGAACCCCATGATGTGGCTTGGTGACAAATGGGCATAGGTACAACTAACAATACAATACAATTTGATGAACAAGTACTTCACCATTACTAGATGCAAAACAATCAGGAGTTTGAATTAACTGTAAAATTTGAAATTTCTCTATTGGGACTATATGATTTGGGTGTTGGTATTTTTATTTTTTTTAACATGTTGCATTACCATTGGACTAATATTCATATTTTGAGATAACGTCAGATGAGATTGTAATATGTTCAGAGATTAGATATTTTCTATTGAAAAACATGACTGGTGCAAAATATCACATAATTTTTATCTATGTTTTGCAGCCACAATGCTTAATAAAAGTTATTTATATTTTCATTAAATTAAATCGAGTAGTTTTATGCTCCAATGCAAAAAAAAATAAAAACTATAAATTCAATTTGGGGTTTTCCTCATTAAATGTTAAAAATGGTTTTGTATTTTCTTAATATAATGAAGGATTCATAATGAGCATATGTGCATATAAAATAAATTTAAATGTAAATGTAAATATACCATAGAGTGTATCAATATTTTAGTAATGATCTACATGTCAAATTAAGTTGCATGTTTTTTTTTCAAAGCAAATTTACATCATTGTAGTTTCCTCTCTTGGTGTATTTTACCCCACACCATTTATGAGGCCCGAGGTTCCCAAAATAATTTGGCCGGTGAAGGAGATTCCCTTTTGATGTAGCTTTAATGAACCAAACACACATCTAAGATTTTGTGGTAAAGTTGTTCTCTCCACTATATCTGCTCCTCGATTTCTTAGGTTGGTTTTTACTTAAAAACGTTGGTTTTTGTAGCACAGATTGTCATCACCTTTGATTTTGAAGTTGGCCCCCTGTTTGATTGTCCCTTTTAATAGTCATAAATCATATATATTTTTACAAAAAATATGTATTATTTTATTAGGAAGAAATGATGACTAACTGGATTCAACAAAGTTCCAAATGATTGATATTCTAAATTTCCAATAATGATTCTCATTGTCTTATATGTGATTTATCTAAGTTTGGTCTTCTTCATTCTATGCTAACATGCATATTTTAAGGACAACTCAATTTCTAGAAAGTGTCTTATGCATTGAGGTATCAATCTACTGTTTATTTCTTTGAAATTACCTTTTCAATTCCCTAATGAACCCCACCCAGAAAAGTTTCAATCTTCAAAGAAATGTGTCACATTGGGTTGGTATATCTTTTGTGACAAACTCTACTGAGAGCTTGAAATCAAAGCATATATAGGGGTTAGTTACTGTGGAGATAAAATTACTTTATAGAAGAACCTACTTGTGTTTTAACACTCTGTATCAGTGTCGTAGTTATGAGGTTACTTGGGATTCTAAGATATTTTGGCCTTAATTTTCTTAAACTGGGGTTGCAATTGCTGAACATATTTTATGCTTTACATGCACAGGGTAAAGTTTCAATATCGTTTATCTTCAATTAATGAGGAATTCTTTGTAAGCATGACTGCATGAGTCATTAGCTCACGTTGACTACAACCATGCCCTTTGTAGACACTGCTCATCGCTCTTATCCATTGAATAGTTTGGTGAACTGTTTGGATCGCAGCAATGTGGGTGGTTAGTTGGTATATCTTGTGTAGTCTAGCTCCCTGTCCAGAAATTTTTGTGCTCTCATAATAAACTAAATGCTATTGTTATTTGAGAGAGGTAGATTGTTTAATGTTTGCTTATTGAGAAAAAATTTCTTTTTAACTATTAGTTAGGAATGAATAGCTTTTAGCTTTACCATTTGAGTTCTTAAAATAGAAATAGTATTTTTCACTATAGTAAATAAAAATTTTTTTCCCGCGCATTGCGCGGGTCTGCGACTAGTGAAGAGAATTGCTGGAAAAAATAAATAAAGGAAAAGAACTAATATAGTGGTTCTGACGCATGGAATTTATCATGGTAAACTTAGGATTGTTGTTAATATACCAAATAAAATAATTAGGATTATTTTTAAAATCATATCTTCATCTCTCTCTCTCTCTCTTCAGAATCTAATCATATCTTCATCTAATCACGTAAAAAACACACAAAATGACAGTCCGAGGAAGTCATGGTCTCAAACCAAATTCCTGCATAATTTTAAAGAGTATTTCCCATCTAATTTTTCAAATACGATTATAGGTATTTTAATGGGATAGTCTTAAATTGAAAATTTGGAGGGAGAATGGCTTACCAATAAGAAAAGAGGAAGAGCCCCCAAAGAAAGAGAAGCAGAAGACCAATAGATGTTAGTACTCTAGAACTCCCTTGCCCTTGTCTTTCCAATCCGCTGGTTCAACTGGTTCAGACTGAGGGTCCTCATTGGAGCTACTAGATATTTTGGGACTTGCCTCATGTTCATTAGAGAACAAGGCCATGCATTGTCTTATTGTTTCCTTAAACTCTACCTCATCATGTTTGAAAAGAAGATGGAAACCACACTTCTGCACTAAGCCAGGGCAATTGATTGTAACAGAAGCCTCAATCCGGCTGCATTGATTCAACGGCTCTTTAAATGAATCACGTGGAATATAGGACAGCCAAACAAATCCACCTTGCTGTAACAACTTGAGATCTTCTTTAGTTATGTGGTAGACATGGAGACGTTCCACACATTCAATACTGGTATCCAAATGACAAACAAGGCTATAAGAAGTTTCTGAATTCTGAATGTCAAGGATGGCAGTCGGGTTCACTTCAACAGCAACAGAAGCAAATAGAGCAAGTCCCATCCAAGTACTGTCATTGTACACATTTAAAGGTAAAGTGATTGTCAGCAGGGGCTCATCACTCTGGTGGCTAAACCACTCCGGAATTTCATAGAGGAAAACAAGAATTATAGACTTGGCATTGATCAAAGTCCTGCAAATTAGCAGAAAATATTGTCTAAGGAGTGAGAACAGGAGAAAAAAGGGATATGGAATAGTATGTTTGTAGCAAAAGGCAAGTACTATTAGCTTATGAATTACCAGCACTAGCAGGACACTAATGCTAAGTTGAGTCTTAGTTTCATTGGTCTCCGATTGATTTATAAGTCTTGGATGGAACTAAATGAACTTCAAAGTGACTGTAAAAGCCTTCAATTTGCTTCTGTAAAATATTAGAAGACAAGAGTAAAAGAGATGTTCAATGCATGTGTATGTGTGCAAGAGTGAGAGACCTCCATGAATCTTCCATGATGGTTGGAGCTGTATATCAGGAAAGAAGGCTCAGTAGTTATGCTGTCTTCATCATCAGCCAAGACGAGAATCAATAATAGGGAATCCTGCATCAGCCTGATATGAATAATTTTCGAGCGAAATACATCCTCTTGCCGAAACAAATTTTGTACTTAATGGAAGATGTGGCAATGATTTAAGCCATTTACAATAATTTAAGAGAAGAATTTTGAGCTTTGAAAATTCAGAAATGCTATTGGGCAAGCATGTAAAATTATTTTTGCTCAAATTCAGATACTTTAGTGAGGGCAAGGGGCTATGATCAGGGAGTGCTCCATCCAACAGCTTACAGTCACTTAGATCTAGAGATACCAAAGTTCTTAATCCTGAGAACGACTTTGGCAACGACAGGTTGACGAGCTCTGGTCCAAGATTTATAAGAGATTCCATGGTGTGCTTATCTTGAAGGTTCGTAAGAGATGCACAAGAATTTAGCTCTAATAGAATGAGTTTCTTAGAAACCTTAATAGATTGGGGCAACAAATGCAAATTTCGACAACTTCGAAGATCCAGCTCCTCAAGATTTGGAACGAATCCACTGCAGTTTTCCAAGTTCTGTGATAATTTTATCAGAGGATGCTTATGCCATTCCAACAAATGTAACTTCTCAAGATTTGGAAGAAATCCACTGCAGTTTTCCAAGTTCTGTGATAATTTTATCAAAGGATGCTTCTGCCATTCCAACAAACGTAACTCATTAGGAAGATTACTGGTATAAGCATTCGAATCTCCTTCTTCATTTGAAGTCAAGTTTAGCACCATGCGTTCTATTTTCTTTGTTCCCTGGTAATTAAGAATAATTAAATTAGTACAAGTAAAGATATAGCAAAATTTACATGAACTGTAGAATTATTTACTTCTCTAAATTTATGTCGATATAATAATTTACTTTGATTCCTCACTTATAATTTCCCAAGCCATTTGTTGGAGTAAATCATGAGGACTGTAGATGAAGAAAGAAAAAAAGAAAAAGAAAAAAATCAAACGTCAATTAGTAACAATTAATTAAAAAACAAAGAGATGATCATACGGCGGACATGTTGAACATGGAATTGCTACAATAAAAATCCGTCTTTAGGACAACAGGTGATCATTATTTTTTTAACTATGTTAGTCATTTCTAAAATATGTTAACATGCCAAAAATCTACTCTTCATAAGCTTTCCAACGTATTAAATGCATGATTTCAGTTAAAAAATTACTCAGTGATAGGTAGCTGAAAATTATATCACAATTTGGTCTTTAAAATCAGAGAATTAGGATTTTTGGAAGATAGGGTTGAAATAAAATCCCACTCCGTTAAAACTATAGATGGCAGTGCAGAGCATCATAGCAGAGTTGGTGAGCAAAGATGCATGAGTCAAGCAGCAGCAAGTGCAGCACCTGATGAGCGAAGGTGCATGAGCCAAGCAACAAGGATAGCATCAGAGCCTACCTGGGCTAGCACGGATCTTCTAGAAGTAATTGAAGAAGTTCCTTATCATGAGCTATTCATCCATAACTTTGAGGAGTTACTTCCACGAAGTTAGGCAGTTAGAGAGTTTGTTATTTGTGGATGCCACGTGTAAAGCTCAGATGGTTCTAGTACCAGATTTTAGCACCAGCTTAGGAAGTTAGTTATTTTGCTTGGTTCAAACTGTATATAAGTAGGATTAGGCTATGTATTTCAATTCAATTGACTGAAAACTCTTCTCTTGATCAATGAAATTCTCGGAGTTTTATTTAGATGATTCCTCTAAGAATTTTACACACTGGCAAAATTGGAGAGTATGGTGCATTGTCACCTCATTTTAGCAACCAAAATTCTATTTAAGATTGTATCAATTACACTTACACGCCAAGTAGAGGCTTGAGTGGTGTGCATTTGTAGCCACAATAGACTTACAAGACGGAACTTGTAGGTTGCACGGACACGCCATTTTTGGCGTCGTGTCGGTGTTCGACATGTATCGGACACCGGAACGGCCACGACGCGCCAGATTCCAGTGTCCGGCGGTGTCCTTTTTTTTTTTTCGGTTCTCTGACACGGCTCCGACACGGCGTCGATGCGGCTCCGAACGGCGCTGACGCGGATCTGACGCGACCGACACGCCAGCAGTGAAAAAAAAAAAAAAAATCACAGATTCCACCCTCTCTCTGACCTCTGCCCGCTGCCGCTGCCCTCTGTCCCTCGCCGGAGCTAGATCGGGCCGATCGGAGAACTCCATAGACGTCGACGCTGTGCCGGCGGGCCCTGTCCCTTCCGATCGGCGAGCTCCTCCTCTCTCCTTCTTCTTCTTCAGTTCTTCTTCTGCTTCTTTTTCGTTTTCTTTTTCTTCGCAGAACCAGCTGCCTTCTGTCTTCTTCTGTTTGTTTAAACTTTTATAATACTTTTTTATATATTACCTCTTTGTTTTGTGTGTCAACTGCCAACCCACGTGGAAGTCACTTTCAAACTTTCAATTTCAGATTTAAACTTTTGAGCACCATATATCAATGCCATGGTGTCATTAATATGCCGTTGATCCAAAAGAAAATAATTTATATTATTATTTTGACTATTATTTTTAGTATTGTTATTAGTATTTGAACATAGTTTATTTAAACTTTTGGTTTGTATTATAAATATTTTATGTATATTATTGTATTAATTTGAGTGTTAATTTATTTATTTGTAATTCTTACATAATTTAAATTCTAGACATAAACGTATTTTATGTCTAAAAATATTAAAAAATATGCCTAAATATAAAATTTTATTAATTATTTAACCGCCGTGTCGTGTCCTTATTTTTCAAAAATTGCCGTATCCCCGTGTCCGTGTCCGTGTCGTGTCTGTATTCGTGTCAGTGTCAGTGTCCATGCAACATAGCTTGTAGTACACATATCATTGGGAAATTTATTCAGTCCTGCTGGGTGCCGCCACGTGTTAGGTATATGTGAAGTTGTGTCATGTGCAGCTATTTAGATTTTACTTTTTAGAGTTCTTCTTTTTCAGGGGAAAGCCAGATCGAGGCTATCAAAAGTTTACAAAAATTTAAGATAAAAAAAATTTAAAGTATTGGGAAAAAAATAAAACATTAAAATCAGAAAGGCAGGCTGACATGTTCACATTGGAATTCACCAATCACCATATGTGACAATATTTGCAGTTTTTATACTATGCAGCAATATGAAATTCAGGAGATTCAAGTCTGTCAACTGATTTGCATTTTCAGAACAGAATTAACTTGACATGAACTGGGTACATCTCCAGCTATGAGAAATGAATTTACAGATAACTCTTTCTTAACCCCAAAAGACCATAAAAAGTAAAAGCCTTGTGTCTTCATATATCCGTGTCAATGTTATCATCACCAGAAGGCATCTGTCTACTCTCCCACAGTGAAAGTTGCCCGGCCTTTGCCTGCATCATCATCAAGTTCTTCTGATGACAAACTTAATGCAGCAGTTCCTGATGATGATGAAGAGAACTTGTATTTGCTGATATCGATGGGTGGTCAAACTTACAACTTGGACCAAATTTGCAGAAACCATAGCAAGAATATATAGAAGATGCACAAAGCCTCTCCCAGACGTAAAGGAAGACCCATGGGAATCAATGAAGAGAAATGTAAACCAAAGCAATATGCAGAAAACAGAGTAAAAGATGGAGATATTTTTGTGAATTGCATATTATGATTCTTGATTCATTGATTGGGATTACAAGCTCAGTACATATATGGATACATAACTGACTCCGTAGGGTTCTAATGAATTCTAACAAATTATTGTGAAGATCAATCAGTGACTGACGTGTACATAATCAGTAACTAGCTCCACTAATTAACAACTAAACTGCACTAAGCTTAAACTATCTGCAGTTTAGCCTAAACTATAGCTTTGATACAAGTCGTTTTGCCTCACCAGGGTCATCATGCTTTTCACTCGAGGCAGTTTCTGAAGCAGGAATTAATCTCTCTCTAGGATGATGAAACCGACAATATGCACCAAACGTACATAAACCAGTTCTCATGTAATATGCGCATTCAGCTTCGTCAGGTCTCTCAGGATATACATTCTCTCTCTGCGAAGGAAGATCCGTGGGATTGGAGACACAGTCTGAAGCGGGAATTGGTCTCTCTCTAGGATGATGAAACAGACATAATGCACCAAACTTACAGTAACCAGTTCTCATGTAATATAAGCATTCAGGTCTGTCAGGTCTCTTGAGGAAAACGATCCGTGGGATTCGAGACATAGTCTGAAGCAGGAATTAGTCTCACAGGAAGTACATTCTTACAGTCACCAGTTTCCATATAAAATTGGCATTCAGGTTAGCCAGGTCTCTCAGGAAGTACATTCTTCCTCTGCAAAGCATCGAATTTCCCTTGAGATCCTGCATTAGCTGATTCACCTTGCCATGAGGTTCCATAAATTTGACTGTTTCGAACCGTCCGCTGCTGGGTCTCTGAAGGCAAGACTGATCCAAGCAGACCGATTAATGCATTCGATCGATGTAGAAGCCAAGGTGCATAACTCAAAGGTCCTTGCCAGAGTGGACTGGGAATAAAAGATGCACTTGACCAATTCGCAATTCCAACTGGATATGACTGTCCTTGCCAGCGTGGACTGGGAATAAAAGATGCTCTTGACCAATCTGTAATTCCTCCTGGATATGACTGCTGACCAGGCGTAGTTGGAGACTGGACGGTTGGATAAGCAGGTGAAAAATTCAATGAAACCATCATATTAGAGGGTTGAGGGAGATGAAATTTACAGGTGTTTCCAAATTTGCATGGGCCTTGTGCTGTACTTAATTGTGTATAGTGTTTAGTGTAATTTTGTTTATGATCATGTTAATGTATATACTTTGTACCCCTAATTAATTGGTATGTAATAAAGAAGCAAAAAATTATTTGTGTGTAATCTACATGAGTGAGTTTAAAGATGGAATGAAAAATATGATTCTAGGGGAAGGAACAAATTACTTACATAATACAATCCATTGACATGCTCGTTGCAAATTGATTACATATTTAGTAGTAATTTTCTTCATAAAAACATTTGGATTATTTACTGAGTTCACGAAAAAAATTATTTTTATTTAATACATGTCTTAGGAATTAGATTTGCAAATTCCATGATAATGTAATAAATCATGAGTCGGTAATGAGTCACTCAATGTTCAATATTGAAGTGTGACGAAATTCAAAGAAGACACTTTGTACAGATTTCGACTACCATTTAATCGTCTCTCGATTGATCAAAACCCCCATGTTTTGACAGACTTTTGATCACTTTATGATCTATTGAAATAGGGTTTCTGACAAAATTTCGCCTGCTACTCAGTTGATTGAAAATTGGGGATTTAGTAAGTAACATGTTTTAATGAAGTTGGTGCTTGTGTTTTCCAAACCCTAATTGGAACGCCTATTTATGGCCCTTTATATCAAGACTTCATAGGCATGTAGAAGCAGATTTTTAAAAGCAACGCATATTTGAAGATCAAAGCCTTCACCTTCCAACCTGTGAGAACAGAGACCATATTGACATGTATTCTATGGTTTTGTTAAGTTATCAAAGATCTTGAAAACATAGAGGCTTCATCCTAATGGAGTTCACTATGTTATGAAATCTTTGAGGAGGTTCCTTAGAGTTGTTCAAAGGTTCTCGTTTGTGGTTTATTCGTGAAAGCGGTCATATACAAAAAATTCAGAGTTTTTGAAGTTGTTATGGGTCATAGCAACAAGTTCAGATAATGGGTATTGTCTAGAACAAAGGTTTTGTACTAGATTTGTAACTTCTTTTCATATATTGTGTTTCCTTAGTTGGAGTAGGTTATCCTCATAGTGGTTTATCCTTTTGACTGTTATCCATCATTTTTCTAGTTCATCACCAAATTTGGTGTTTGTTGTTTTATTGCTTTATAATTTGGTGCTTGCACTTTGTGGTTTATAACCATCCTACTGTGATCACATATTTGAATTATATGGTAATAGTTATTGTTAAGGTTAATGTTGTTAGTGTTGGAAAATTCGACGAGTTTGTAATCTATCGAATTAAGTCTCTAATGTGCCCTTGAAGATTGAATCAAATTCATGACAAATTGTGCAAGACACAACTTACGAAAGACGAAACATTCTGTGTTAGACTACCTTTCGATCAAGGCTTGGACTTGATCGATCAAAAATTGTTGCTGATGTGTTTTAATTCTTAGAATGTAGCATGTGCTCAGGATTTTGTACCCCAGTTACTGCTAGTATATAAGAGACTCCTTTACACGATTTTTAAGAGGCTTGGGAGGCTGTTTTTGTACCCTAAAGAAAGGTATTATACAAGCCAAATATTTACTTCCTGTGTTTAGATGGAGAGAAATTCAACATGGTGATTGAAGCGTTCGAGTAGTGAATTGAAATACACAAGATCACAGAGTTATTGTTGCGTAGTAAATCTTTAGAAGTTTATTAGAGTCGATCGGAGGTTCCGGTCATGATTGTGGGTGTGTCATCCACATAACATTCATGTAGCTGAAAAGTCTAGAGAATTTGAAGCAGTGTAAGGCTTCGGTTGTAAGTTGTCTAAAGGTCGTAGAGTCTCAATAAGGGTTTTACTTAGATTGTAAGGCCAAAATGGCCAAATACCTCAAATTGCCAAAATTTTCAGCAAATTAACATTGTTCGCGAACTATGTAGCAGAATACCATCCTTTTGGAATCGATTTTGTGTCTATAAAATCGACTTCTTTGGAAATTAAAAAAATTAAAGTGGAATTCGATGATTAGGATATCAAGTTCCATTGCAACTAAAAGTCTAAAACCTAGAAACATAATCTGGCCTCACTCTCTCTCTCCAATTCTTTTTCACTCTCCCCAACTTGAAAATCAAATCCATCTCTCTCTCTACCTATCCTCTCATCTTGAAATTCAAAAAAGCCCCAAATTTGCCACTCTCGCTCAGTTCATTCAGAACTTGACGGACAAAAGGTGATTATGTAAGCTAAAATTTTATAATTTAAGAAGTTGTGCTAACTTCCAATAGACCTTTACGAAAGATTGTTCCACATTGTCTTTTACACAAAGAATTTTTTCGTACTTAGATTTTATTATTTATTTTTTGGGTAAAATTTTTAGGTTCTCAAACTTTTAATACTAATTATTTATGATGTTGAATCTATTGAATTCCAATTATATAATAAAATCTAGCAGGAGTAAAAGTTCCATATAATGTAATTTGTTTGCATAATTTTCTGTTTCTCCTAGTGTCGTAGTAACTTTATTCAAATGGAAACAACAATGATTTCATCCATGGTAATTGATATTCTCATTTCAATAAGATACACTGCTACCAATTAAAACTACAACATGCTGAACCAACTTCTTCTTCTTTTTTTTTCTTTTTTTTTTGATAAGCTTCAATGTCATTAATCAAAAAAGAGAAGAACAGAGGGGAAGTCTTTCTTAGAAGCATCGGATAAAACCGTTGACAAGCTCTCCTTATTGAAACAGCAAGAAACGGAGGTGTTTAGAGTGAACTTTGCAGCTACATGGGCTGTAGAGTTGCAAGCTCTTCTAACCCAAACAAAAGAAACACAGGGAAATTCTCTCTAAGATTAAAGACATCACTAACAATATCACTGATGGACCAATTTGGCTGAAAGCCTTCCACAAAGAGGAGTCAAAGCAATCCTTAGAGTTGCCTTCAAAGATGACATTTGTCCACCTCTCCGAGGAGGCTAGATTGACTACCTAGAGAACAGTAGCAACTTCGGCTTGAATGAGTTGGCAGGTGCAGTGCTTCTTCCCCCATAATTTAATTGGAACGCCATGATGATCTCCAGTTACGACAACTAAAGCTATGGATGTATCGCTAACAGCTAAAGCTACCAATGGTTAGGGAAGGGGGGGAGGGGGGTGACAAGGATGCTATGAGGGCTGCAGGGCCATAGAGGAATATGGGTAGAGCGGCTTGGAGAACTCTGAAGCTCTGTGCAGAATACAATTACTAGTTGAGAAAATGTCCACCCAACCTTCTTGGAAGGTGATATGGTTTCTCCAGTGCCATATTTCGTCCAGGACAAAGTCCATGATCGAAGAGATTTACTCCTTGTCTATATCCTAGGAAGAAGGGTTGGGGAGAGGGGGGCCAAGGACAAGTTTAATAATGTCTGAACAATTTGTGATATTGTGTTCTTGAACTTTAATCTCCCAATAGGTGGAGAAGCAAATAGCTCTAGCAACATGGCAAAGGAAGAAAACATGGCAAGCTGTTTCAAGGTCATTTTCACAAAGCACACAACTTTGATTATCCATTTCCAGCCTTTGAGCCAAAGCCTATTTCATGGGAAGTACATTGGTGGCAATTCTCCACACTTGGATTTTGATCCTCTTAGGCACATTGATTTTCTAGAGCTTTTTCCAAAGAGCCTCACTCAAAATACTCAGGGTATTTTGCTAGTTAGAAATCCAATAGGCCGATTTAGCTAAGAACTTCCCTTTCGAATCGGCCACCCAAATAAGTTTATTGTCTCTTTGTCTAGTGGCTAGGGGGAGTGATAAGATGGCTTGTGCAGATGATTGTCCGAAGATGTGATGAATCCAGCTCTCTTTCCAGTGATGAGTTGAGTTATCTATAAACATAAAGACATAAGGGGAGTTTTGGCAAAGATAGCTTATGCTGGCTTTGGAATGAAGTCTTGGATCTATTGGACCCACGGGTCAAGTCAAACATTGATTGAAGCTCCATCTCCGATAAGGTAGTAGGCACCTTTGACAATGATCTCTTTAACTCCTTCGATGGCTTTCCAAACTAGAAAAGCAACCCTTGGAAGGTCTCTTCGAAGTCAGTCACTTCTCACTTTATATCTAGCTCTCAAAATAGCCATACAGAGGCTCTCTCTTAGATGCAACCATCCAAGAAAGTTTGGCTAAGAGGGTGTTATTTATATCCTTGGCTTTTTCAAAACCAAGACCTCCTTTACACTTAGGCCGACATAGATTGTCCCAAGCATTAAGAGCTAAGAATTTGCCCTCTGAATTCTTTGGCTTCCACCAAAACCTTTAGGATAGTGCGTCTAGCTTATCACAGATGTTGGTGGGGATACCTGAAGGAGGACATAGCATAATTTAGAATGGCTTGTGCAACAGAGCTAATTAGAGTGGACCTTTCTGCCATTGAGAGACATTTGCTTCTCCATCCCATTAACTTGGTCTCAACTCTGTCTATGAGATATTTGAAATCTTTGGAGCGGGCTTTAGTCAAAAAGAAAGGAGATCCCAGGTAGATGGCATCCTTCTTTAGGCTTTTCATCTATAATGCCTACATGACTGATCTGTGATTGTGCTGAGGGGGATTGCTTAGAGAATAACACTTCGAATTTTGACTTGATGAGGCTTTGTCCTAACCAATTACAGTACCTTTGGATGCAATTCATAATGGTAGTGGGATTGCTTCTTGTGGCTTTGGAGAATAGAACTATGTCATCGGCATACATCACGTGGGTGATGGGTGGAGCCCCAATGCTATCTCTAACTCCATCAATATTTTTGAGAGTAAACTCTTCCTCCAATATTTTGGAGAGGACTTCTTGCCTGATAATAAACAGATAAAAGGACAGATGGTCTCCTTATCTCGAGCCTCTACTCGGCTTGAATTGGTCAGATTTGCCACCATTGACTAGGACCTCAAATGATACAATGGAAACACAAGATACAATTCACCCAACAAGAATATTGTTAAAACCCAACTTTCCAAGGGCTGCCTGAAGGAAATTCCATTTCACTTTATCATATGCCTTTTTAAGGACTAGCTTTATGGCCATTTGCCTTGCTTATTTTTCGTACTTTGAAACTATGGAGTAGCTCCTGAATAATCTCTTGATTTTTTGTTATGCAACATCCTAGTATGAAAGCTAATTGGCATGGGGAGATGAATCTGTGAAGGAGAGGCCTTATTCTGGACACTAAGATCTTGGAAATAATTTTATATATCATGTTGCATAAATTGATGGGCCTATACTTTTTGAAAGATAAGGGGTTAGGTACCTTTGGTATGAGGATGATTAGAGACCTATTTATCTCCTTTGTTATAGATCCATCGGTGAAGAAGGATGTTACAGCTTTTATCACATCTTCCCTTACAACTGGCCTATAGCTTTTATAGAATACCACAGGGAAACCGTCTAGCCCAGGCATCTCGAGGTCATGCATTAGGAACAAAGTAGATTTTATTTCCTAAAGAGTGGGGATACAACAAAGAGCTTCATTGTCCTTATCCGATATGAATGTCGAGATCAAGTCTTCTAGGTGGGCAGGGAAGTTAAAATCTTCAATAGTGAAGAGATATTTGAATTTTTCTAGAAAGTTCTGCCTGATAAGTTTTGAGTCAGATACCCAGCTTCCATTATCGCCTCTGACTACTTCGATATTGTCCTAGCGCCTTCAAATGATAGTTGATAAATGGAAGAAACAAGTATTTTTATCACATGCCTTTAACCAAAGCTCCCTAGACTTTTGTTGCCATAACCCTTCACTGCGTATGAGCCATTCCTTCAGTTTAGCTTGGGGCGCAGCCTTAATACTGCCATTGGAGACAAAGGGTTTGGCATTTTGGACTTCTAAAATTTTTTGGATGAGGGTATTGATTCTTACTTGGCAGAGCCCGAACACCTCTTTGTTCCATTTTCAGAAAGCTTTACAGGTCCCTTCTTGCATTTTGCACAACTTGGAATATTATGAGCCTCTAACATCTTCGTTCTACGCATTGTCAATGACAGAGTAGCATCTTGGGTCCCTAGTCCATGTTGCTTCGAAGCGGAAGGGTCTGTGGGCAAAATGAGTCCTTGGGATAAGTATCCAAAAGGAGTGGGGAGTGGTTTGAACTGATGGCTCTGAGGTGTGAAATGTAGGCCTTAGGAAAGGCTAGTCTCCATCTAGTCTTCTTTTGACAGCAGCACTTTTGAACTTGTATTTGGCCCATGTGAATTTATTTTTAGAAAACCCCAAATCAATTGCTCTAAACTCAAACATAAGATCTTTGAGATAATTGGTGGTTGAGGTGAATCCCATACTTCCACCAAGAATGTCCTCCTAACTTAAAATATAGTTGAAAGCACCAATGTAGACCCATGGACATTGCATAGACTCTAGGAATGTCGTGAGGTTCATCCAAGTTTTGGCTTTCTTGGAGGCATAAGGGGGACCATAGACCCATGGACATTGCATAGACTCTAGGCATGTCGTCAGGTGTAGCGCCTTTTATTTGAGCCTTTAAGGCAGTGAGAGACCGCGCCCCCAGCCCCTTTTTAGGATATTGGGCCAAACTCACGTAAATGGGTGGAGTTGTGTTATTGCCTCTCAAAATGGAGGTTCGATAAGTTATATTTTCCCCTTTAGATTAAGGGTTTTACAATGGAGTCACCACTTCATTAATTATCGGGATAAATAAGAAAACTAAAATTGAAAAATTCCTCATTTTATTAATTTCCAATTGAATTTACATTGATCATAGGAAAATTACATGGATTTAGTCCTAGATGCAATTTAAGATAAAGTACGTAGCTTTGTTTCCTAGTTACAATCTAGAAATTGAAAATTACAAGGATGAACATTGGTCTATCAACCCTTGATCTAAGTTCAGAGGCTATGTTACAAGGTGGGAAGGTGTTAGGCACTCACCTTGCCTAACACCTTCCCCGATGAAACCAGTCTTCTAGACTATGGTGACCAACATTCATATCACATCATCCAATATGTTATCAATCAATTTGCATATTGAATTTAAAGTGTGTGCATGTAATAAACCCTAATTCAATTTATTAAGCATTTCATTTGGATTGAAAAATAGATTCTAGTGAATGTATGTGGATGGTGATATCTTAGATTTAAGAATTTAAAAGAATTATTAAACAAACATATTTTTCATGTTTTTGTTGTGGATTTAAAATCGAAACTAGTGTTATGCATGAACATGTGATGAACAACCAAGAACATGTAAGAATAGTTAAAAACATTCAAACATATTCAAAGGAATTTAAATGATTATTAGCATGCTTTAATCTAAAATTCTCATCATGGCAACACAAAAAACAATTAGGGAAAGGGATTATACCTTCATGCAAGATCCATATGGTGGAGGAGGAGACTCTTGAGGGAGGTCCTAAGGGTGGAGGAAAAGCAGAGTTAGGAGTGGAAAAGTGAATCTCACTCAATACCTTGAGTCTGAAGAAGATCAAGATATGACAAAACTACTCAACTTCCTAGAACTCAAGAGAGGAGAAGAGAGGGGGTTTTTGTGTGCTTTGAAATAGAGGAGAGGGGGGGTTTATATAGTACTGGTTGAGGAAATATGAATGGAATGTCATTTAATGAGGGTTGACAAAGAATCATGAACTTAAACCTTATTTTAGCCTTTAGGGAAATCTAGTACATTAAATGGAGAGATTGGTGGGAGTGAGGAGCAAGTCAAAATTCGGTTTTCCCGTAGCTGCTGTAACAGCCTATAGAGCAAATTTCGAAAAATCATATCTGACTCAATTCTGATCGGAATTGACTCTTTCTTGTGCTTAAATTGAAACCCCGGATGTCTATTTTCTGGGAAAATTAACCTCATTCACAGATTCAAAATATTCTGAGAGATATCAAGGAAATGGTGAGTAGAGATCATTTGTTAGAAAATGGTTTCAGCACAATTAACATTAATAAGTCCCAAATTAGCTCCCAATTAATATTAAATGGCCCCAATCACTCCCATTTTAGACTTAATTAGTTCCAAATTTACCCTAATTAAAAGATAATTGCACAAATTATTCATTGAATAATTAATATTTATCTATCTAATTAATTAGGTGTATGCAATCTCACCATAAAATGTAGTCCTAACCAATCAAATTATGACACATTAATCTCAAATTGATTATAATTATAACCAATTGGAATCAATTGTTCATAATCACATACAATCGGACTCAATTTGTGATAGTACATCTCGGCCATTAAAACTTGATTTGATGATAACTTTCAATTTGATGATCCGATTAGGGCTTATAACCAATTGATTTGATCGTTACAACATCAAGATCATTTTGGTGAAATGAGATTAAGGATCTAGTGATCAGAATCAAGATGCATATTTTCAAGGTGAAAGTACCCTTTTACCCTCCATGTGAGGTTAAATGCGGATTGTAAAATGGGGTGTCAACAAAGGCTCGAACTGTCAAGGTGTTGCAAATGCCCCAACAGTTACAGCATAAGGTCCTCATGGAGAGGGTGGGGGCATGGTAAGGCTCGCCTCCTTAGCCGTAAGAACAGAAGAAATGTTGGTATCATTGACCTGTGAATCTAGTGCAATATGCTAGGATGGATTAGGGTTCTGAGCTTTGGCTTTTAGGGGTTCTCCATGGATTTTGGGTATTAAATGGGTTCAGATTTTATTTATTTCTCCATTCAAGCCACAATTGAGGGACGAGGGTCATTGTGACTAGGTCGAAGAAAACGGGTTAAGGAGAGTTTATGGCCTTCTTAAGTCTTTTTGAAAGGTGGAAAGCTCTTCATCTGAACTAACTTCACTATAAACAATATACATCTAAACTACTGCAAGATAAAGTCAAGTTATATACATCCAAATTAAAATAAAAATTGTTTACATGAAAAATTATTTTTCAACCATATACATCAAAATTTTAACAATTTACATCCAAATTAAATGAAAATTTATTTTTTTCGACCATAGTACAATGATATAATGTCAAGGGTTTCTTTTATTTAGTAGGCTATAGCTTCATATTTGCATCAATGTTTTAAAATCAATCAAACCCACTAGCAAAGAAAATACAGTAATTAGGTTAAGAATTGTACCTTATGAGTTTGACAAATCAACTTCAATTTACTCAAAACGAAGAGACGAGAAGATAGATGTGAAAAGAGATTAAATGGATCAAATTTGGGATTTTCCTAGACAGAGGAGAGCTATGGACTGAGTAAGAGTTAGGGGGGGGGGGGATTTGGGTTTACAGGGAGAGGAGAGGTAAAGAGAGATGAATTTGATTTCAACGGTAAGAGTGAAGGAGATCAGCAAGGGATAGGAATGTGAAAGAGAGGGAGAGTAAGTGAAGGAGAGAGATAGTGAGAACGTGAGAACAAATTTCTCTCTTTTTGGGCTTTAGTTGAAGTGGAACTCAAAGTTATAAATATCAAGTTTCACTTCGTTTTTCTTTTTTTTTTTTCTTTTTTGGCAAAGAACTCGATTTTATGAATATTAAGTTCTACTTTACTTTTTAAAAAAAATTGTGAAGAACTTGATATATAATATCGAGTTCTACAGTATATAGAACTCAATTTTTGGAATATCGAGTTCTATGTGAAATTTTTTATTGAGAAAAGTCACATCAGCAAGTGCCATGTGGCAAATTACTCATGGAACTCAATATTTGTAAATTCAAGTTCCATGCAAAACTCAATTTCACAAAATCGAGTTCCAAAAGGGTGGTATTCTGCTACATAGTTCACAAACAATGCTAATTTGCTAAATATATCAGCCATATGTTGTATTTGGCCATTTTGGCCTAGATTGTAATAACTTCTCTTGTTATAGCTAAAGGGAAGGTTTTCCTCAATGTGGTTTTTTCTTTGGATAGTTTTCCACTTGTCACCATATTGCTGCAACATTGTAATTGTTATTTTTACAATTGGTGATACCATATGTTATATGATTAATCGGGTTTAATTGGTTTAAGCATAATTGGTTAAATTGGCATAATCAAACTAAATTGACATAATTCACTGCATAATAAACAATTAGGTTGAAAATTACCTAACAATTAGAATCAGAGCATAGATACACCCTTAAAAGATTAAATTTTAGCGTGATGCTTGACTCACGTTGTCAAATGGATTGTGGCCAGTCCTAAACTATTCTGATATATTTTCATAGAAGCAATTATGCTTATTGGAAGTGTGCATGAGAGTGTTCCTGAAATTCCTAAGTGAAGATGGGTGTATGTCTGTTGAGAGGACGGGTTGGACTACACCCAACGAGACATTTGAAAAATGGAACAAAGAGCAATTGGCTACGACCAATTTGAATAGTCAAGGCCTTAATGCAATATTTATGGTTGTCTGTCAAGAGGAGTTTAAGTGAAACTCAACTTTTGAAATTGGTAATGAAGCCCAGACAATCTTAAAAACCATACATGAGGGGACTTAGATAGTAAAGAACTCTAAAATTCCAATATTACATCTAGATTTGAAAAAATTAATAATGAGGGAAGATGAGAGATTTGACGAATTTTATGCCAAGTTAAACGACATAGTTAACTCTAACTCAACCTATGTGAGAAGTATTATGAGCCTAAAATCACGAAACAATAATTAAAATACTTAGCTCCTTACTTGAGAGTTTTTAGACCAAAAGCACTACCATCGAGAAGAGCAATAATCTAGATGCACTTACAATAGATGAATTAGTTGGACCCTGCCTGACCTTGCCCAAGACCTCCAAAAGTAAATTTATGGCCGTCAAGATTATTAAGGAAGTAGAGAGTGACAATTCTGAGGATGAGGAAGAGAGTGGCATAGCTTTTATAGCGAAGAAGTTTAGGATACTTCTCGAGTATTAGCAAAAGAACAAGAGTAAAGAGGCTTAAATCATGAGTTTGTAATGAGCCATTCAACGTTCAAGATTGAAGTGTGAAGAAGCAACTCAAAGAAGACATTTTGTACATATTTCGACTACCATTTGATCATCTCTCAATCGACTGAAATCTCCAAGTTTTTTTGACATCCTTTGAATCATTTCTTGATCAATTGAAATGGGATTTTCAACAAACCTTTAGCTACTGGTCGATGGATGGGGATTCAATGATCGACATCTTTTAATGAAGCAGTGCTAATGTTTTTCAAACTCTAATTAGAATGCCTATATAAGGCCCTTTGTATCACGACTTCATAGTTCATACGGCTCATGAGGCAATTTTTTTCAAAGAAACACAGATTGGACGTTGTTAAACTATCGATTGTCCCAAAAGTTTAAGCTATTAAGAAATGGTGAATTTAATCACTTTACCATAAATCTAACACTCTCCCTGACTTGTGAGCCTAGACTTTTCCTTAATAGGTGGGGGCCTAACAAATGAGAATTTAACATTTTAAATTGGAGGTAAAGTAAAGTCAGGGATCGAACTCAGGATCTCCTGCTCTAATACAATGTGAAATTACTGATTGTCCCAAAGACTTAAACTTTTGGAAGAACTAGTAAGTTGCCCGTGCGATGCAAGGATAATGTTGTAATGTTTTCTGTAAATTTGTTTTTAGAAAATATTATACATATATTATAGCATATTTATTATAAAACTTTGTTAGTAATGAATTCATTAGAAAAAGTAACAATTATAAATTGCACACATATATCTATTATAATTATTTTTTTTCAAGTAATGAGCAATAATTAAAACAACTTTGAAGTAATATTGTATAATAAAAGTTGATAAAAGCATGTTAATTCATTCTATTTTATTGATTTTTATTATGTGATGTAATAAAAAGCTTCATTATGATTTTTTTTTTTTGTTTCTTCAATGCTTTGTTATTGTGGTATGGTGACGCTTGTTATCATCATTAGTTTCTTCATCTTCAACGTTTGAAGTTTACTCCGTCCATATTTGTTCAATTTTTGAGCTTTCATCACTTTTTCCTTTTATTGCATCATTTGTGTTAATCACTAATGAATTGGCATGGGGAGTTTCTTGATTGGATCTTACAAAATTTGGACTTTGTCGTTAATTTTGGAATAGTGCAGCAAAAAGAATTAATATAGCATATTGGATTGTGTATATATTTTTTTTTCTTCTATATCTTTTTGTCATTTGAAGGTGTATCAAAAATGTTAGCAACTATGTAATTTTCAAAACCATCCTTTAGATTGAATTTATTCAAATGAAGTAGGAAACTCCATTCTTTTCCTAATTTTTTTTTAAAAAATCATGTGTGATTCCTTCTCCAATATCAATAGTTTTGCAATAATTTAAATAAGTTGTACCTCAGTTTATTTTTCAGCAAGATCTCTTGTAGATTTATTTAGGATTTTTTCAGCATCTCGATCAAATATCACAAAATTTATTTTGTTAGTTGCATCAAAAAATTCAATTTGAATCTTGTATCTGAAGTAGTTTGCAATTGTGTGTGTGTGTGTGTATATATATATATATATATATATAGTAAGATAAATATATTATAAATATTTGGAAAATATGTAGTTAATGTGAGTGCCTCTAACTTTGGGATAGAAAGATTTGGTTTTGTTTCACATTTTGCTCACCAAAATGATCTTACTTGTGGTTTGACATTCCTTTCACAAAGTGTGCACAAAATGTAATACCAACCCGTTGTTGTATCATTGTTATTTATTGTTGCAATACCCTAGCAGTTCACATCTTGCAATGAACTTTGAAATTAATATGTATTATTTTTTTAATGTAAATAATATGATGTATTATTATTTTTTTTACGTGAATGATGAGTATAATTTGAAATGATTAACAAACCTGTTTCGTAGGATCTCATTCAATGCATTTTATCTTTACTATTGTCTTCATATTATTTAAAGATAAATCCACCTATGAAAATTGTTTTCCATGTATTTTTGGTATTTCTTGTATAGGATCATGTTTTTTACCATTCCTATCATTGAATTTTTTAAAAGAAAATATTAAGTTAATGGTATTTTGTGAGATAGTATATCTTATTTATTAGTCTTTTTGTTATTATGAATTTTAGAAATGTGCACTTGTAAATTATTTCAACAACCTCAGGGATCTCAAGATTTATATATATTTTTGTTGCACTGGTCGATGACTAAGAATTTGTCTGCATAAATTGCATAAAACATTATTAATAGACAAAAGCATATTGAATTGAAATTGGGGAAAAATTGAGACATGATTTTATGAAAATGAGATTTTCTAGAAGTATCATCTATACATGGAGGAGGAAGAAGAGAGTTTGTAAGAGGGTAAGAGTTTTTGCTTTGATTTACACGTGGGAAGGGTCAAACTTTGGTTGTAATATATAAGGTAATAACTGGGCTTGAGTTTTTCATAAGGTTTGGTCTACTTTTAAATGGTAGTTCATTTTGTAGTGAATAACTTTTGGTCTAATTGGTCTAATTGTCAAGACCAACTCATATTTGATATAATAGTAAAAAGAAATTACTATGATCTATTGGATAACAATAAAAAAAATTTAATAAAAAAAGGTAAAAAATGCTAAATTTATATAATAGTAAAAATAAGTTACTATGATCTATTGGGTAACAGTAAAAAACGCTTAATGAAAAGAGGTAAAAAATGCTAAATGTAACATTAGAGTGCCACGTGACAAGACCTCACACACTCTCATATGAGGTCTCTGCTTTTATATATATACTAGTCGCTAACCCGTGTGATGCACGGGATTCATTAAAAAAAGACAATAGTGCAATTATCTATTGGATAGTGACTTTCTTTGAATATGATGTTTGCTTCAAAATCACTTAACACATACTTCAACAATCTTACATTATAAGTATATCTAACATGACCACAATCATCAATTTGCATAATTTGCATATTTTAGAAAGTAGCATGCATCATAAACTTGATATCACACATAATGTTCATAAATTACTGTAAAGAAAATTCTAGTGCACCTATGTTCATAAGAAACTTACCATGACGCATACTGTTTTTTTAGGCAACCAATCATGGGTAGTGAGTGGGCCACGCAAGCAAATCCATCTGCCAAGGAATTCATTACTATATAATAAACAAAAATGTTATATGTCTCATAACTAAAAAGCATTGCTACAATCTGTTTTTGAATCAATAATTATAGTGATAGTAGTCATGATGCAAGTGAGCAAACAATGAAAAACCATGTAAAATATTTGTCATGGTAAGAACATGGAACACATACTTACAAAGATGCTCTTAAATCAACGTCATAATTGTGAAGTTAAAATTTTCTTAACAATGACTTATGAACAATTACAAATCATAAGACATATACTTATCTCCTTAAACATATTACTTATTAGTGAACTATTTCATTTTACCCATAAACAAAATATAAATCTTTAAGCAAACTTTTTCCCAAAATCAACCACATAGATAACAAATACTCACAGAGCTCTAGAAATATTGTTCGAGAGCTTCTCAAAATCAACAAAGAAAATAGAAAATCAACCACAAAATCTGGATTGTTCTCATTTTGCAGCAGTTTTTGAAGTTGTTTAAAATGGTCATCCAAATATCCTTTTTTATGACCAATACCAATAATTAGAATTCATCTACCAGTCTAAACTAAATTAATTAATAGACCAGTAAAAATTTTGTTTAATTCAGTGGAAAATAGGCTAGTTTTCCAGGAAAGTAACATAACCAAACAAATACAACATAAATATCCTTTCAAAAATAACAAATCCCAAGGGAAAAAGAAACATTTCCAAAAAACAAATAAGTGCTTAAAGAGAACAAAATCCACCTAGAGTAGAGATCCACTTCACACCCAATTTTTGAACAATCTCTCAAAAGTAATTATAACCCCACCAAAAAAAAAAAAATGATCACCTCATTTAGATAAGTAGAGTGTTTCGGCCACTATCTTTGAAATTGAGTCATAACATTGATGGGGACTTCTTTTTCTCAATAGCATGAGCTTCTATCACTCAGCAAGACTAACCCATAAAACAAAGTGCTGGACTGAAGCAAATCTTATTATAATCTTAGAGGTTAGAGAGGGCTTTGACTAAATAGTTACAGTATGCATAATCTCCAGAGTCATAGACAATTCAATAAAATTTTAATTATATAAATCCCTAAACCCTTTATATTTACAAAAGCAATGCAAGCTGAAAAGTATAAGGAAAAAAAAAAAAAGATATAAAGCATAAGTTTGAGGAATGGCCTTTTGCATATACATTTTGAACATGGCTTGCAAAAGATTGGGGTTAAATGTCCTTCTGTTTCTCTACACCAAGGTTATATTGTCCTACTATATTGAAAGATGTACACCTTCCTTGCATTCCTCAGGTGCCTCATTTAAATCCAACAGATATGTAAATGCAAATCAACACATATTGAAGATTAAAGCCCACATTAGCTCTAAAGCTTGGATATTTAGCTCTCAAAGATTAGTTCTTATACTCCTATAATTATATTGAAAAGGCTAACTATATACTAAGTCTTTATCCTCTTTAAGTATGGAATTTCTTATCAATCTAACAAAGAATAGGACTCTTCTTTAGGCCTTGAAGAAATACAGTAAGGAGTATGAATAGCTGCAAAATAACATAATTAAGTCCACCTTCAAAATAACATAATTCTTTCCTCTTTCCATTTCAAAAAGATCTAAAATTCCAATCTGCATAATCTGGTTCTTCTTCCAACCCCAAGAAACCATAAACACCACTCCATACCTAATCCCTACCAGTTTTCCCTCACCATACCCAATTCTATGCATATTTAATATCACGAAACCTAATTAGAATTCCCAAAAACAAATCTGATTTCCCTAAACCCAAAACTTTTGCAACAAATTTCAGATTGCATTTGTAGAAGCCTCAGCCTTTAAGGTAATCTTATAGATCTACTAACAATCTCAAATTTGATGGCCAATGATATTATTTTGCTGAGTTTCACATATATGGAAAATGATGCAAAAGATTTGACATGGCTGTATAAGACTATACACAATTTAGGTAGAAATCAAATGCTCTAAGTTATTGAACTTACAATTTCTTGAATCTGTATAAGACTATAATTTCTTGAATCTAAAATACTGTATGCAATTTAGGTAGAAATCAAATGCTTTGTCAATGCTGACATAATTATGTAGGAATAAAAGTTCTTGACTTCAAGAACTAAGAATCAAAAGATAATCCGCTTAACTGTATAAGACTATAATTTCTTGAATCTAAAATATTGTACGCAATTTAGGTAGAAATCAAATTCTTTGTCAATGCAACCATAATTATGTAGGAATAAAAGGCCTTGACTTTAAGAACTAAGAATCAAAAGATAATCCATCTAGTGGACATTCATTACTATCAATTCATATAAAAATTGTCTGTAAGTATTGAATCTATTGATGTATATGACAGATCTCCAATTAAAGACCACAGCAATCAAAACAATCATCCACACCACAACACAAAGTACTGAAGCAAAAAGACAAAGCTCCAATTAAAACCCCCAGCATTCAAAATTTCAGCATAACAATCATCCACACCACAACATGAAAGAGGCAGTAACAAAATGTAAAAAGGGAAACAAAAAGCATCAAGCAAAAGAATGGAGCACAAGAAGAACTGGAATTTAGAGATACCTCAATCGAATCCTCCAGGTTTTGTCAGTATTTATATAGGCTGCAGAGAGGAAGACAGGAAGGAAGGAAGTCAGATAGGTGGCTGTTACTGTGAAATCGTAGAGCAAGAAGGTGGGGAGATTTTCATGGCTTCAAATCGTATCAAATTTTTTCCCCTTTACTGTGAAACGATGTGAAATTGTAGCAAAAGTTCAAACCATCTGTTTGTGCATAACCGTAGAACAGAAAGGTGGGAGAAATTCAAACAGTCTGTTTCCCATTCCCCACGTTGTGTTTCTCACGCAAAACCCTGATTATTCTCTATACGTTTTTTTTTCCTCTCCCTTTAAGCTTCCCTCCACGTTAAAATCTTCAAACTCTATCTCCTCAGGTTTCTATTTGTTCACGCAAAACCCTGATTATTCTCTGTACGTTTTCTTTTTCTTCCTTTAAGCTGAAAAGGCTCACATAAACCAACTTCAACATTTTTTATTTATTTATTTTTTTTTCCTTTAAGCTGAACTGAAAAGGTTTTGGGTTAGGCTTGATAGTGGAACAAAATAAATAAGATGTGGGCTGGATTAATTATACAAATTTATTATAGGGTGATAGTGGAAGTAAATAAATAAGTAGTGGGCTGCATTTATAGGGCTGGGATTTGTAGGGCTGAAAATTATAAAAACTATTTTAAAATTGAAGGAAATTTTTTTTTTTTAATTTAAAAAATGACGTGGCAGCTGATGTGGCGCAATGTGAACAGCAGCATTAAACACTTATTTTTATTTTTTTTCCTTTAAGCTGAACTGAAAAGGCTTTGGGTTGGGCTTGATAGTGGAACTAAATAAATAAGATGTGGGCTGGATTAATTATACAAATTTATTATAGGGTGATAGTGGAAGTAAATAAATAAGTAGTGGACTGCATTTATAGGGATGAAAATTGTAAAAACCATTTTAAAATTGAAGGAAAAATTATTATTTTTTATTTAAAAAATGACGTGGGAGCTGATATGGTGCAATGTGAGAACAGCAGCATTAAACGCTACGCTTCAGCTTTTAGTAATATATAGATATAGATGTGAACAGCAGCATTAAACACTTTTTTTTTTTTTCCTTTTAAGCTAAACTGAAAAGGTTTTTGGTTGGGCTTGATAGTGGAACTAAATAAATAAGATGTGGACTGGATTAATTATACAAATTTATTATAGGGTGATAGTGGAAGTAAATAAATAAGTAGTGAGCTGCATTTATAGGGCTGAAAAGGTTTTTGGTTGGGCTTGATAGTGGAACTAAATAAATAAGATGTGGACTGGATTAATTATACAAATTTATTATAGGGTGATAGTGGAAGTAAATAAATAAGTAGTGAGCTGCATTTATAGGGCTGAAAATTGTAAAAACCATTTTAAAATTGAAGGAAAAATTATTATTTTTTATTTAAAAAATGACGTGGCAGCTGATATGGCGCAATGTGAGAACAGCAACATTAAACGCTACGCTTCAGCTTTTAGTAATATATAGATATAGATGTGAACAGCAGTATTAAACACTTTTTTTTTTTTTTTTTTCCTTTTAAGCTAAACTGAAAAGGTTTTTGGTTGGGCTTGATAGTGGAACTAAATAAATAAGATGTGGACTGGATTAATTATACAAATTTATTATAGGGTGATAGTGGAAGTAAATAAATAAGTAGTGAGCTGCATTTATAGGGCTGAAAAGGTTTTTGGTTGGGCTTGATAGTGGAACTAAATAAATAAGATGTGGACTGGATTAATTATACAAATTTATTATAGGGTGATAATGGAAGTAAATAAATAAGTAGTGAGTTGCATTTATAGGGCTGAAAATTGTAAAAACCATTTTAAAATTGAAGAAAAAATTATTATTTTTATTTAAAAAATGACGTGGCAGCTGATATGGCGCAATGTGAGAACAGCAGTATTAAACGCTACGCTTCAGTTTTTAGTAATATATAGATATAGATGTGAACAGCAGCATTAAACACTTTTTTTTTTTTTTCCCTTTTAAGCTAAACTGAAAAGGTTTTTGGTTAGGCTTGATAGTGGAACTAAATAAATAAGATGTGGACTGGATTAATTATACAAATTTATTATAGGGTGATAGTAGAAGTAAATAAATAAGTAGTTGGCTACATTTATAGGGCTGAGATTTATAGGGTTGAAAATTGTAAAAACCATTTTAAAATTGAAGAAAAAATTATTATTTTTTATTTAAAAAATAACGTGGTAGCTGATATGGCGCAATGTGAGAACAGCAGAATTAAACGCTACGCTTCAGCTTTTAGTAATATATAGATTGATTGGTAGTTTAACATTTTTTTTTAGGTAGAAATTTAGCTCATGGCAGCCCAGCTAAGGACAATAAAGGGATTCATCAGCTTATTGTCATTGACCAAACAAATTCTATGTAGAATGTCAGAGGACACAAGTTCTTTCATCTTCCAGAAACTATTAATCCACTAGTTAAAATTGAGGTCAGTAAAACGAAGACTACATTGGTGTATTAATATGTACAAACCAAATGCCTAACATTTAGCCAAAACATGAATTACTGCCATGGCTATTGACAACTAATATACCAGGATTTCCCTCAATGTTTCTTAATATAAAAGTCAAGATCGGTAATGAAATTGCATGATACACCAAATAAGAAATATCACGTTCTAATAACAGGACCCTTGTACTGCCCTCTCCGAATCACAAAGTTGTCAGGAGGTTGAAATTCTTCTAACCAAGTCACTTCAGAGACCGTAACTCCATCCAACTCAAAATCACCAGGTAGATCCCTCCTTGGAGACTTTCGGAAAAAACTGCAGTGTCGTCCACGTTCTAAATAGTAAGGTGGAGACAGGATGTCAATGATAGCACAGGGAGTTACAGCTCTGAAACAGTGGATATTGCCTCCAATTGTGGGATAAAGAATTGTCGTTGGAGAGGATGCTGTCATCTCAAGATCTTTAACCAGTTTTGCAGGTCTTGCTTGCGAGGTATCAGCAGCCCCAGGTATATCAAGCCAGTCGTATGAGTTAACATATAATGTACCATAAACAAGCTTGCTCCAAACAGTCATTCCAGGATGATTATGAAGAGGTATGATAGAGGTAGGTGGCATGCAGAAAATTCCTATAGCGAAGCTTTCACACTCATGTAAATGCAAGTATTTGATTGTAGGCAGTGACTGATGGCCCCCCTTACGTTCACTCGCAGGACCTGACCAACTGTGTACCAATTGGGCTTCCTGTTCGAGACCTACGTCAGAAGGCTTGATTTTGTCTAACATAGCACGAACTTTCTCAATAGCTTCCTTTGAGACTGGTCCATTGGGAGACAACGAGGCTTGGCAAGTATTATAAAGTCTCTGTATAAAATATGACATTAAATATTAGCATTGATACATCATGTTGAATATGCTAATATGGATGAACGGCCTACATCTACGGAGGAAACCCTAAAGGGTTTCATTAATAATATATTAGAGTGTAGTATAAATCATGTATTACAATGAACCATAACATGTGTATATATAGTAAACTAAACCCTAGATTAATAGACTTTTAGTACAAGTAAGAGACTTGGCTTGCATACAAAGTAGAATTAGGCTTGGGCTAATGCTAATGGGCTAATATATCTCTAACACCCCCTCTCAAACTCAAGATGAAAGCTTGATGAAACCTTGAGATTTGATAAGGTTGAGAAGATCCCTTCAATGAAGTTTGGTTCTGTGACGGTGGTTTGAGGAAGGTAATAGTCTTGCAATGTTGATGCGACTTCTAACAGTGGCATGACTATACCAGAGAGTTTTGACGGCAGAAATGGGAAGCCAAAGAAAATGAACACAGCGAAAAAACACCGAGGAAGACAAAGATTGCTCTCAAGCACACCGTAGGGACAAAAAACCATGGCCACAAGAAGGTGGCTCTGATACCATGTTTAATATTAGCATTGATACATCATGTTGAATATGCTAATATAGATTAAACAATGAATCATAACATGTGTATATATAGTAGACTAGACCCTAGATTAAACAATAAATCATAACATGTGTATATATAGTAAACTAGACCCTAGATTAATAGACTTCTAGTACAAGTAGGAGACTTGACTTGCACACAAAGTAAAATTAGGCTTGGGCTTATGCTAATAGGCTAATATATCTCTAAGAGAGGTAGAGTTGAGGAGACCCAAGGATCGAACTCAGGATCTTATACTTTGATACCATATTAAACTACCAATTCTCCCAAAAGCTTAAACTTTTGGGACAATCGGTAATTTAACAGGCGTCAAAGCCTCCACTTTCTAACCTATGAGCATAGAGAGCATATTGACATATATTATAGGATGTTGTCGAGTGATCAAAGAGCTTGAAACCTTAAAGCCTTCATCCAAATAACATTCACTACCGTATCAAATCTTTGAGAAGGCCCCTTGGAGTTGGTCAAAGGCACTAGTCATATACTCATTGGTCGTTCGTGAAAGAGTGTTCAATGTTCATATACAAGCAGTTCAGAGGTTTTGAAGCTACTGTGAGTAATAGCAATAAGTTTAAACTATTGGGTAGTATCTTGGGAAAGAGGTTTTGTACTTAATTTGTATCTTCTCTTCATGCAATAGATTTCCTTAGTGGGGGTAGGTTACTCTTGAAAGTATTTTCCATCAGTTTTCCACTTCGTCACCAAATCGAGTGTCTATTGCTTTATTGCTTTATAATTGGCTGCTTGCTATTGTTTTTACAATCTTGCAGTTGTGATCACATATCTGAATTAATTGATAATTAATCTATTAACCCGCTACATAATTAATTTGGGGTAAAAACCAGTCGATTCAATATTTTTTGGGTGAAATATCTTATAGATATGTTGGTCATTTTAATAAATTTAAATTAAAAAAAAAAAAAATCAGAAGCATGCATGAGCATCAATTTCATCCTTAACAATCAGGTGAAATATATTGTGTCTAATGAGTGAGAGTAGGAGAAAACAAGGGAGATGATATATTATGTTTGAGGCAAAGAAAATACTCAGTCGATGACTTACCAGCAGGTCACCTTGGCCAAGTTTAGTCTCATTTTCATCAGTCTCCGGTTGATCAATTAGTCTTGGAAATGATTTAACTTCAAAGTCAATAATTTGAAGTCCTTCATCAACATGGTATTGTTCATTTATTTTCTTTTGACCCTCTTGTTGTTTACGAATAAGCTCGCGATTCTCAAAAATCAAGTTGTTGCAGTGTTTTAGTTCTTGCTCAAACTGTACTTGATCGTGCTGGTACAAAAGTTGTAACGCACAGTTCTGCACTATCACACCTGACCAATCACTCACAAAAGATACCTCAATGCGGCTGCAGTGTTGCAACATATTCTTAAATGGCTCCCTTGGTACGTAGGATATCCAAATGAATTCACCTAGCTCAAGTAACCACGTGATTTCTTCTTTACTGGTGGAGAAAGCAATTGTCTGATCATCAACATTAGCCATACTCATTTGGCATTGACAATATAAAGAGTGAGATTTTCCTGAATTCAAATTGCTAAGGATGAAGTTTGGATCCCCATGAATTGAGAAAGAAGCATATAGAACGAGCCCCATCCAATTACTATTGTGGTACAAATTTGAGGGCAGGTCCATTGTCGCTGAGCATCCATGATTCTGATGACTAAACCAGTCTCGAATTTTACTTGGAGGAAAACAACAATTATACGGAGTGGACGGAAAAAAGTCCTACAAGAGAGAAATACAGCGTGCAATTAGAGAGAGAGCTGATCAAATTTCTTTAGTGTTGAAAATAATATTTTATAATGCTTTCTTTGGTGTAAATGTTTTGTACAAACTAGTTCATACAAATGAACTTGTCAAAAACTATAGTTCATATAAATGTTAAAGGTATTAATAAAATTTTTAATTTTTTTGGCATTGTATTTAAAAGTTAACACATCCATTTGTAAAATTTAAATAGTAAAATTTGTAATATCCCAAAAAGGCATTACTAATGTATAAAAAAACCTTTAAAAACTATGGCGATAATATATGTTATTGGTGTTATATCCATAATTTTAATAAATATTTTTTCAAAAATTATTTTGTTGTGATATATTTAAAAAGGATTAATGCTAGAGTTTTCAAACTGATGTGACATCAATTATAAATAAAAAATTCAACATTTATTATTTAAATTATTAAGGTGACATTGATCATGCACATTGTGTCACGTTAGTTTATAAATTATTTGTAGTAAAATTTATAATAATTTTAACATTTTTTATTTAAAAATTAATACCTCAATTTATAAAATTTATGTAAAAAACTTTGTAATATATACAAATATTACAACAATCATTTCCATTTTTGGTAATCATGAAAAATTTAACATAAATCATAAAATAATGCTATTTGAAATAATGCTATTTGAAGTGAGAACCCAATCTCAACGGAATAAAATTAAGTTTTCGTTGTACGTTAATGTTATTTGCTCAAACAGTATAGAAATCTTACCAACGCAGCAGTTTGAAACAATTGATAGCGAGGGTGTTGACCTCCATAAGAATACTGGCCAGAAGTTCCATTAGTCTGGTCCTCATACAAGCCATCACTGCCACTGAATTTATCACAATGACAAAAGGGCAATCTTTCATTCGAAGTGAAAGGATCATCGCACGAGGTTATACATGGTGCCATTGTAAGTGTAAAGTCTTCCAAATTATCTCGGTATACAAGATCGACTGCACACTTCCACGCCAACATGTCCGGACTATCACTTACAAATGAGAATTCAATCCAAGTGCATTCACTAAATTTAGGTGAGAGTAACAGATGTGATATGATTGATTCCCAAAGGAATATACGTTGATGTAACAAAGTTAATACATGCTCTTCCCTAATGCCACAATAAAGTAATGGATTCATGCAACCCAAGTTGGTCTTCAAATGACAAATGGCCATATGAGAAAATCTTGAACGAGTGGTTGTCGGATTCATGTGAGATGAGAAAACAGCAGAAATTGCAAATCCTATCCAGTCAGGGTTGTTATAGAAATTTGAATGTAGGGGAATTCTCACTGAGGAACCATTAATATTTTTGGTGAACCACTTTGGGATTTCACTTTGAGGAGAACAGCGATTGAAAGTACTCCTTCTCCTGTTGTGGTTCTGGAAAACATATCGGAAATGTAAATCAAGATTGACTAAGTTTTGTGTGATAGTAAGAAAGGTTGAATGTCGTATCCTAGTTTGAAATCCATATCCAAAGCTGAAATTTATTATTTATAGAAAGAAAAATGCTAAAAAGATATTCGGATAAATTACAAAGCTAGTTCCTATCATTTATGTCATATCTCAATTTGATCTCTAACCTTTTAATTGTGTCAAATTGGTCCCTAACCTTTTGGTATTGTGTCATAATAGTCCCGGCCATCAAGTGATAGATGAAAAATGCTGACATGGCTAACAGTCAAAATAAAATACTATTTTCATTCCATGTGTACTTCCATGTCAACGTTCAAAAGAAATTTAAAAGATGTCATAATAAATATGATCGGTAGATTTCAATAACTTATAAATAAATATATAAATTTATTTTTTTAAAAGTGATAACACAGTTATAATTAACATCACTTAGAATTAACTAAAGGAATTAGTAGACTTCGTAATAGTCATTGTTGAAGTGACTAAAAGAACTTGTTGTAGTTGAAGAGAAGTACATATGTGGGTTCTAGCTCAATTGGAGAAGTTTCTTATCATTAAATAAAAGATTAAGAGGTCAAAACCCGCCTACTTCAAAAATTGATTTTTGTTTTAGCTTGATAATAAGAGCAATCATTATAAAGTGAATACCATGCATATAAGTTGAAATAATTCTAAAACCGATTCTTAAAAAAAAAAAAAAAAAAAGTACATAGAATTCAAGGATTATTTTTATAGAAGTTGTGTTCATTCAAAGTGAAAATCCTTTGAAATTGATTTCACCTTTGCCAAGTTCGAAATTCTTGATTTCTAAGGTGTCAGAAAATTTGTGGTTTCTAAGTACACTACAAACTATTTTTGTGTTGATTTGAATGTTTTATTATTTAGCTGAATGTGGAGTTCTTCAAGTTAGCTTAATTGGTAAAATCTTTTATCGTCAAATAAGAAATTTATTGTACAATTTCCACCTACACTAAAAACCAATTGGTGTCTTAGTCAAATAATAAAAAGCAATTATCATATCATTAAACGGATGCCATAGGTTTGAAATACAATTTATCTATTAAAATATATATATATATATATTTGGTTGAATATGAATTCCATTGAGCTCAACTAATAAAATCTCTTATAGATAAATAAGAGATTGGGCTCAATCCTCGCCTACAACAAAACCAAAAGTTGTTTCAACTAGATGATAAAGAGAAATCGTCATAGAGTAAACGTCAAAGGTTTAAAATACTATCATATCTATCAAAAAAGAAATTATTTGGCTAAATGTGTGTTCCAGTTAACTAAATTGGTAAAATCTCTTATTCTTGAAAAGTCTTTTATTGTTGAATTAGTGATCTAAGACTCAATCTCTACCTACACCAAAAACCGATTGGTGTCTTGGCTAAATGAGAAGCGAAAGATAAACTAGTTAAGCCAAATAATTTATTTGGCTGAATGATGTATTATTTTCTTATATCATATTCCATCCAAATTCACACCTCTATTACCTCCTTAATTGATAATTTATTTTCACAACTTCTTTATTTTAGGTCTTTCTCTACTTTTTTTTGGTTCATTTGACTTAAGCTTTTTTTTTTTATTAATGCATTAATTGCTTCCCATGCACAATATCAAACCACTTTATGCAACTTTCGCTCATATATTTTTCAATAGGGCCACCCCTATCATTAAGCAAATCTCCTCATTTGAAATCCTATCTTTTCTTATATTTCCATTTATCCATCTTAATATTTTTAATTTCGATTACATTCATTTCATGAATGTATTTTTCCTTAATAGTCCAAAATCTAGCATCATTGAATATAGCATGTCTTGTAGATGTCTTATAAAATTTTCTTTTTAACTTAATAAATATTTTAGAATCATACAATACTCTTAATGCACTTCTCCACTTCATCTACCCTAGTCTTATTCTATGATTCATCCTCTTCAATCTCTAAATCTTTATAAATTATTGATACAATTATATCGAAAGTTCTCACTCTTTAGTATCTTTTGATCATCAAGTCTTACAACCCTTCATCTTTGTATCTACTATTACTAAACCAATATTCCATGTACCATGTTTAGTCATTCTTAGTCAAAAGCATTTACATTACGTTTGTCTAAGGGGTAAGGAGCGTAGACTAGAGCAAAGAGGATGGAGGTGTTTAATTAACCTTGTTTGAGTTTAGGTCTCTAAAAAAGAAAAAAGAGAGAGTGGGTTTGAAGGGATATGGAAGGGCAAGATACCCCACGATACCCCTCAATTTTAAATCGCCAAATTTGAGAAATTTAAAGGAATAGGGGAGGGTTCCTCTTTCATTAAAAAAAAAAATTCAAGTATCAATGTTTCCCTTATAATGTCAATTTATATTTATTTTTTTAAATTGAACAAAAGAGGGGTATAATTGTCAATTTATATTATGTCTTACTATTCCCTCTCCTTCCTACTTATATAAAACCCTATTTCAACCCTAATTTTGTGAGAAGGAAGACGACCACTAAAACACCAAGAAAAATCATGAGGGCATGAATCATAGTCTTCTAAACCTCTCTACTTGAACATCCTTGAGAGGTTGAGTACTCCAAACACAATGATCACCTTCATTGCAACGAAACCATAGAGACGTTATCAAATCTTCCACACAAAAAAAAAAATTTAATCATCAACCTAAATTAGAGTTATAAGAAAGAACAAAAATCCACCTAAAGCAAGTTTATATATATATATATATAGAGAGAGAGAGAGAGAGAGAGAGTACTCCCGTTTTTTGTGGGAAAAATATGAAATGAATGATACCGAATTTATACAAAGTAAGATAGGAAGAAAGAATAGTCAAAATACTAGGAAGAAATGATCAAAGAAATGTATTGGTAAAGTGGACTAATAGGATGAAGAAGAGGTTTTATTTATTTATTTATTTGAGAATAGGGAGAATAAAAGTTTTAAAAGAGAAAGAAGGGGTTGAAAATAGGTGGATGTGGTGGCACAATTCTATTACATGCATTTTCTATTATAAGTTACATTTAGGTTTAAGAATATGTAAAGTCATGGTAGTAAAAAATGATGATCCTATCATATTGGTAAATTACAATTAGTTTTTATAAGTTGTAAATGTATAATGCGTTATTGCATATATTAATATTTATATATTTAAAAAAAATTATGAAAAGAAAATAATGACATGGTCACTAATATAGTTCAACAGAAGGATAGCAACAACATATGTTACACTTTAAATTTTGGATTTAAAAAAAAAAAAAAAATTAGAAACGAGGGCATTCAAACCTCTTCGAGTATCTAACGATTTCCTCAGGTGTATGGTTATTACAAGGAGGAATCTCTTGAGATAGCCCCAAGATGCTACTAAGAGATTTTAGATATTATAGATATAGATACAAATGAGAGAGAGAGATATACCTGCAAATATGGTTTAAACCAACATTCAAGGTGGCCTGACATCTTACTTCCATATTGCCCATTCCCAAATGGTATGCCTAAATTAATAGAGCCTCGACTTGAATTTTTCGAAATGCCTGCAGCAATTACTTGATTTGAAAATGTCTCCCATGAAGTACACTCCTCTTTTATAGTTTCATTATTTGGTAGAAGCATTCGCATGGTGTCGGGGTCAAGCCTCCTGCAATTATCATAAAACATATCTTTATATTTGACTAGCAAATTATTTATCTATTACATTGAAGTTTGGTAACAAAATACTTGTCCAGTTAAATTTAACCTTTCGGGTAAGAAAGGGCAACAATTTTCTTTTTCATGGTTGCAGTATTGCATCATTCCAAGTTGATCTGAAAGACGTACGGAAAAAGATTGATGATTGGCATCTGGACTCCCTAACATGCACTCAACAAGGGTTTGCACAAACTCTGGGACATTTTGCTCATATACAAGACGAATTCCACACATTTCAAATTGTACAGCTGGGTCACTGCTTTCAAATGAAGCCCCAATGTGATCACACTGCTTCAACTGAAAGCCTCGGCGTGGTATGTAAAATACCACAAGTCGTCCTGAATCTTGTGGGGACTCATCAAAAATGTCTGTAGAGAGGGGAAAGGTTGTGTAAGATGCAAAAGAAACTTCATCACTAGCTGAAAGACTAGAATAGCGAAGAAAAATTGTTGAATGCAGCTTGTAACTGAAACCAGCTCGCATTTGAATACGATACGAAGCACAAATAGAGAATCCCAACCATGTTGAATTATCATGTACATATGCAGGTAACGCCATTTCTATGGAGGGCCCAAGGTTTTTACGAGTGAACCAGCATGGTGGACGTGCAATCTGATGAAAGATATAATCATACAAATGGTTTTTTGCCCAATCTACCTGTAAAATACATAAATGTATGGCGCTCAAATGTTCAATAGAATGGTGAGAGAGGAAAACATATACAAAAATAATAAGTTTAGAGATAAAAATTTCAACAACTTTTTTCACAACCACTGAGTTGACAGTTTTGTTGGATAAACACGTGTGAATAAAAGTCTCACATATAGAAAAAAGTAGATAAATTGAGGAATTAACATAACGTAATTGGGCCTAAACCCATAAAATTTTAGGTAAAATGGAGTTTCTTCAGATAGAAGAAGAGACCTGATACAATGTTGAAAGCAGTGAATTGAGCTTTTGTTTTAGCTTGAGATCATAGCTTTGGGAACTGCTCATATGATCTTCTATGAATATTTCATGACCTCGACTGAGGTCATCACAGCTCCTGAAATTTTCATACCTTGAGTTTTGTTCAAATTCTATCATATCTTGCTCATATAGAATACGTGCACCACACATTTTAATCTCAATTTCTGACCTTGTGGGTCTAATCACAGAGCCAATGCAACTCCCTTCGTCAGAATGTTCTGTAAACCTTGCCTGTGATATGTATAGCCAAAGTCCAAATGAACCAACAAATGTTTCCTTAGGAACCTTAAGGACTAGGGGACAATTTAAAGAAACACCATCCATGTCAAAATGACAAATAAATTCATGAAAGTATTTTGAATCCTGACCAGGAGAAACATCTATCAAATTTGGAGGGACTACAAAAATGACACAAAGAGCGATCCCTTTCCAACTTCTATTATTGAACAGATTAGGAGGTAATGGGATTCGCACAGATGGCCCGCACTTCTTTTTCTTGAACCACTCTGGAATTTCAATTTGAGGTAAAAACAGGCAAAAGCCTTTAATTTGAAGAATTTGGTCCTGCAAAATATTAGAAGACAAGTAAAAAAGATGTTCAATGAGTGCATGCAAGAGAGAGAGAGAGAGAGAGAGACCTCCATGTATCTTTGCCACAATGATTGAAAGTGTATATTTAGCAAAGGAACATCAGCAATTTTGCCTTCATCATCAGCCAAGCCATGGCAATTAATAAAAGTGAATCTTGCTGCACCTGAAGTCCAAACAATAACTTGATTTGAATAATTTTCAAGCGAAGTACATCCTTGTGCTGAAACAAATTGTGTACTTAATGGAAGATATGGCAATGATTGAAGCTTGCTACAATGATCCAAGAAAAGAAGTTTGAGATTTAAAAGCTGAGAAATGCTACAAGGTAAGCATGTAAAATTATTTTTCCTCAAGTTCAGAGATGTTAGTGAGGACAAGTAGCTAAGATCATCAGGGAGAGCTCCATCCAACAGATTACAGCCACTTAGATCTAGAGATACTAAAGAGCTTAATCCTGAGAATGACAAAGGCAACACCAGACTGATGGGCTCTGGTTCAGGTTGTTGATCAGTGAGATAGGTGTAGGGAAGAGTGAGGGTGGTACCGATTGAGGATAAAGTGGGAATGAGCCCACTCAAATACATTGCCTTTGGTGGTTGACCCTTACATCCTGATAGAATGAGAATTTCAAGAGAGATCAAACTACAAATAACACTAGGAAAACTTGAAAGGTTTTCACAATCTTGAAGATTCAATAAAATCAAGCTGGTTAGATGCTTGATTGATGATGGTAGTTCTTCAATGGCAGTCCTGTCCAAATAAAGCTCCAACATGCTTGTCATGTTTCTCCCAATCTTTGGAAACTTCTTGAGTTTTGAACAGCCAGATAGAATTAAAATTTTAAGAGATTTCAAGTTGATCTCATGCGGAAGGTTCTCAAGACACTTACAATCTTTTAGATTTAATAGAATAAGTCGTTCAAGACTTCCAACAGATGGGTGCAACGCATGCAATCCTGTACAACCTTGAAAAATTAACCTTTCAATTTTTGGCAATCCATTGAAGTTAGGAGTCTGGCATAAGTTTTGAGAGTCACTAAGGTCAATGAGCTTTAGCTTGTGTAAGTTCTGAGATAAAACAATAAATATAGAAAATTAAGCAATCAGTACATAATAATAAAAAATAATAATAATAATAATAATAACAACAATAAAACTGCATAAGTGAAAACCATACACTAAATTCACTTGGAAGTTGCTTAATACCGCTGTGATGCATAATGAGCTCAACAAGTTCAGGAGGCTGGAAACTCTTTGGCAATGATTTCCAAGGATATTCATGCCATTCCAACAAAAGTAACTCATTGGAAAGATTACTGAGAGAGGGAAGGTGCAGCTTACAAATTTTGAGCAATTTTAGTTTATTCATCTTTGAGAATGGTTCAACATTCAATTCTTCTTGTTCTTCATTTGGAGGCAAATTTAGCACCATGCCTCTAATTCGATCGGTTCCCTAGTAACCAACAATAATAAAATTAGTGTAAGGCAAGATACAGCAAAAACTTGCATGAATGGTAGAAATATATACTTCTCTAAATTTATGTCTATATAATAATACACTTACAATATTGTTCTTTAATACACAAAGGACATCAGTACAATCCCACAACCTACTGCGTTTTCCAAGTTCCGGTGATTCCCCACAAACAATTTTCCAACCCATTTGTTGTATTAAATGATGCATGCACAATTTCCCCCCTACAATGGTAATTAGAGATTTGTCAATGAGCTTCCTTATATTATCGTCCCAGTAGCAAACTGATTCTAGTATAGCAGCAACTCGATTCTGGTCCTCCCCTTTGAAGAAACATGCAATATGCAAAAATAATTTTTTCTCCAACTCCTCCAATCCATTATATGCTATTCGAAGTTTCTCCGGAATATCTTCATTGAGAATTTCTTTTAGTTGATTCCAAGCAGTTTCCCATTCCTCTTTTGTTCTTTTACACAAATGGGAACCCAAAACTTTAAGAACCAAAGGACTGCCCTGAGCATAAGTGACAAAATCGTTGCCCAAATCCAAAAAATCAATTTCACAATGAGCTTTGTGACAAAAAAGTCGTTGAGCTTCGTCATTATTTAGTCCATCAGCCTTATATACAGTCTGAATTTCATAGCTTTTCAACAAACATTCATCTTCAGTAGTTACTATGATTCTACTTCTTGGACCAAACCAACTCTTCCCTGCTAATGCTTCTAAATGTCTTTTTTCACTCGCATCATCAACAACAATAAGCACCTTTTTATCACGTAGTATATTCCTGATCACTTGGATTCCCCTACTCACTTCCCTTACCCTTAATGCTCCTTTACTTATATCACAAAGGAGTAGCTCTTGTACAGTCTCTAAGCCGCGTGCTTTAGAAACCTCTTTGACATTTTCGAGAAAGCTGCAAGCTTCAAATTGATTACAAATCTTGTCAAAAACAAAACGTGCAAGAGTTGTCTTGCCCATTCCACTCTTCCCACATATCCCAATAAAGCGGACATCATTTGAATTCATATCTAGAAATAAATTCATTTCCTCAACACGAGAGTCTATTCCAACAAAACCATCTTCATAAACAATTGAACGTTTATCTTTCAATATAGTAAATATCCAGTCAACAATTTCTTGGATAAACTTTCCCTCGGGCCTATAAGAACGACATAACAAAAATCTTTGTGTCAACACAAACCAATTAGGGATGCAAACGTTGATGTTCTGCATATTCATCTCAAAAAAAGAGCTCTAAAATTGAACTAAACTAGATAGTTGAGCTTGATTTGCTTGGTAAAATCCTAGGGCTATTAGTTTCTAAAAAAGAAAACATGCCTTTTGATGTAAACTTGAAGCAGTAGGGACTATACTGTCGAATATGGATTTTCATTTTTTATTTTTTAGAAAACTACTTATATTTAATTGAAATTCTGATTTGGAAACTACTTATATTTAATTGAAATTCTGATTTGGCTTTTTGAAAAAGAGATAGCTGTTAACTTTTGTTCTCTTTCTCTCTAAGAACTTATAGAGTAAATAAAAGTGATTCTTATTGATGAAAGAGAAGGAATTAATCAAGTTAAGTTACAATGAATTACTCTGTACCTAAGTTAAACTAGTACCCGTACTCCTTAAAAATATACCACATCAAATATAGGGATGTACTGGCCTGAAACAATGATTTTTCAGATGTTTAAGCTAGTATTGATGTTTCCACTATTGCAGTAAAATATAATTAAAAGATGTTAAAAAATTTTAAAATATTATAAAACATGTTATTCATGGTAATATGTGGGTTAATGTACTTAGGCTATTTGAGCTTATAAAATATGTGAATTTCAAAGTATATGTTGATAAATATATAAAATAAATAAATAAATATAAATACACACATATATATATAGCAATATTAAAAAAAACGATACTTTGTTATTAACTGGTACCAAAATACTTCATGCACTTAGCCAAAGGGAAACAAAATTGAGGCATTTGTTACTTTTATTGGGGTTTGGACTCTTGGGGTTTGTAGGCCCTGGGTATGTTAGACCTAAACTTTTCTTCTAGAGCTACATATCTTAGAGAGGATCTTGACTTTACATTGGATCTTTTGCGTCTGAGGATACACTTACGTATTTTGAATGTATACTTTTGGAGTGTTTGATGTGTAGTATTATTTATAACCAACATTACCTGGCCAAAAATATATTGTAATCAACATTACCAAGTCAAAATAAGAAAATAGATCAATCATTCACAATAACACAAACATTTACCTAAAATACTCTTCTCTATTAAGGGGAAAACCATGGGTATACTCCAAATAAATTCACTCCTATAAAAACAGGTTAAAAATCATTTTCAAGTTTACTCAACTGAGATCTTGAGTCACTCTGGATACAATTCTTCATAGTTGTAGCACCCAAAACCTTTTTTCCATTGAAAAACCTTAATTGTTCTCATTATGTGTCTCAATTCTCATGGCCCCAAAAAAAAAAAAAAAAAAAAAAAAACTAACAACAACCACCCACACGCTTTTCTTTACTCAGAAGTCAGAACTCACACACCATATCACAGTACCGTAATCCTTTTATGCTGTTATGATTATGAAAACGTCAACCTTTCAACAACTACATTTAAAGTAAGAACAAGCAGAAAAAATGCTCAATGTAAGAAGATCAACCAGTGATACCCATTAGTTAATGTCTTTCCAGAGAGCTTGGCCACGTCACTTAAAGCATTTCTCCATATCTGCACCTTCTTCTTCTGGAAACGGTTTTCATGTTCAGCAAAGGCCACAGCAAAAGTCTCCCTCTGATTCCGCACATGACTAGGATCCACATGGTAGAAAATGGGCAACACGGTCAACCCTCCCTCCTCCATGCATTCAAGGATCTTTACAAGTTCTTCCAGGCACCATGTGGAAGATGCATAATTTTTAGACAAAATAACGACGGCTATTCTTGATTTCTCAATTGCATCCAAGAGTTTCAGCGAAATGGGATTTCCTGGCTCAAGTTTTGTATCATCCTTAAAGGTCTTAATCCTTTTACCTTCCAAAGCACGATATAGATGGTCCGTAAAATTATTACGGGTGTCTTCACCTCTAAAATTGAGGAAAACGTCATTTTCCGGTTGGGGTTTAGAACAAGGAGAAGAAAAAAGATGATTGGAGGGTTTGAGTGGTGGAGCAGGAAGCCGTTGGTACATACTTAATACTAAGCGAGTTAGAGTTGAGATTCTAAGACAGACAATGTCATGTAATCGAACGGAGTTGGCAAGTAGCAAACAAACTATACCAACAGGAGAGATCAAAGAGACGATGGGATACTAGTCAAAGCTATTGCACACCACTAGTTAAGCTTCCTATAGATAAGCAATAGTGGTGCTAAAAAAACACTCTCAACTCTCACCTCTCTCTCAATCAAAAAAAGAAAACAAAAACTCTCACCTAGAAACAAAAACTTTCACTTGAGCTGCTGTCCTTCACTACCATCAAACATTTCTTCTTAATCTCCATCTGGACCATAATTCTCTATTTCTTCTTGATCACCTTTCAAAAATCTTTGCCGGCACAAAACCCGCATCAAAAGAACACTGAGGTGTTGATGGAAGGGAATGCAGCTGAATTAACGGAGTGAAAGGACTGAAAATGTGGGGAGGTTTATTGAATAATTGACGGCTAAGATTTTAAATGGTAGATGGAATATTTTATGGAATCTTTTAAGGAAGGGTCTAGATTGTCTTTGTGTGGAATGTGAACCCAGCTGGATTTTTTTTTTTTTTTGAGTTATCATCTAATAGGTGGCAATTACATTTTACAACGTTTGTGGCAATGACGGGGTGGTTGTTGTTTACTGTAGTAAATTTTTTTTAAGAATCAATAGATATATTATTTTATTATGTTATTTATATTATTTTATTGTATTAAAAGTTAAAAATGAAATAATGCCAACAAAAAATAATTGTTTTAATAAAAAAAATGTATAAGTATAATTTGGGATTAAAAAATAATCACTTATTAACACTAGACGATTATTTGCTATCATGTGGTGGTGGCGGCGACAGTGGCAACAACGATGGAAGAGTCTGTGGCGGCGGCGGTGGTGGCGGCAGTAGTGGCAGCAATAGCTGTTGTGGGTGGTTGTGATTATTGTTTATTATAGTGAATATATTATTTTATTATAATGGATATATTATTTTATTGTAATGGATATATTATTTTATTGTAATGTTTATATTATTTTATTATGTTGAAAGCTAAAATAGATCTACTATTACTGGATGTTTTGTAAAGTGATTAGGTAAAATAGATAAAATAACTTTTTGAAGTGCCAAATTACTAAATTTTTAACTCCACTACTATGGATGCTCTAAAAAAAATATCATGCCCTCTGTACGTAATTATTGAAAAGAAACAAGGAAACTATTTATTAAAAAAAAAAAAAACTTGGAGAGTGTTTGGTTTTATGAGCTTTGAGTTATATAACCAAGACTAAAAAAACATGGTCCCTACTTAAAAGTAAAGTTGGCCAAAATTAGGAATTAATTTTGATTGCCAAACAATATAAATAGTAGGCATTTTTACAAAATTATATATATTACTAACATCTCGAGTTTAAAAGACTCGATTTAGGCCTTATAAATCGAGTCTCAAAGACTCGGTTTTAGTGTTCTTATCACGCCTGATTTGGCATTTTTTTCATGTAGCGTCCACCTAGAAATTGAGTCTTTAAGACTCGATTTATATCTGTAAAACATTTACAGTTGGGCAGAGCAGTTAATTATTTTGAACATGTGTGTAAGGAACCTTTCAAGAAGGTTCAATTAATTATTTTCCTATCTTATTTCCACTCAAAAGTTGGGCAGAGCAATTGGGCAGTTCAGTCATTAGTGGGTGAACACTAAACAGAAAGCATCTCTGACACTGAATAGTACCATCCTAGCATATAGCAAAGCTACAGTGGATAGGGAAAAAAATTAGAGTGAATGCTATTAGTTTGTCTTGCAGAATTTAAAGGAGTGGGTAGAAAAAAAAATTTCAAAGTACATAATTTATTTTTTCTAAGTTTGCAGAGTCACGGGTTGAAGATGCTTAAAACTTCTCTCTTTTTATGCGTTTGAGGTTTACTTTAGTCAAGCATATTTATTGGAGTAGGTAAGACCAGGACTCAATAATTCTAGGCTCAGTCTATTATGGCCAATTGGCTTGGATGGAGGGGTCATGTCCACATGGTCTCTTTTGTATCTTCATTTTTGGCCAAAATTGGGAATTAAATTGGGTCAACTCATAAATCGAGTCTTAGATACTCGATTTTCAGGTGGACGTCATATGGAAAAAATGTCAAATCAGACGTGATCAGAACACTGAAACCGAGTCTTTGAGACTCGATTTATAAGCCCTAAATCGAGTCTTTTAAACTCGAAATGTTAATTAAAAATATAGTTTTGTAACAGTGCCTACTAATTATATTGTTTGACAAACAGGGTTAATTTCCAATTTTGGCCAAGTAAAGTATGTTGTTAAGCTTAGTTTTTGAATTGAGTTTTTATAACTCATAACTAAGTTAGGTTGAGTTTGGATTGCACTTTTTTGCGTTTGGCTTTTTTTGTGAGTCTTGTACACTGTTTATGGGATCCATAAGTACAAAATTTAGTAAATAAGTTAAAATTCGGTCTCACGGTACTATTTACACATTTAAAAATTATTTTGTTATAGTATTTTCAATTTTCAGTTTTCATTTTTCAATCTTCATTTTTCAATCATAAGCAGTATCCAAACAAATTAAAGTGATTAGAATTAAAAACAAGTTTTAAGAGTTTCTAAGAGAGTGTTTGGTACATTACGTTGAGCTTTGTGACAAAAAGTCGTTGAGCTTCGTCATTATTTAGTCCATCAGCCTTATATACAGTCTGAATTTCATAGCTTTTCAACAAACATTCATCTTCAGTAGTCACTATGATTCTACTTCTTGGACCAAACCAACTCTTCCTTGCTAATGCTTCTAAATGTCTTTTTTCACTCGCATCATCAACAACAATAAGCACCTTTTTATCACGTAGTATATTCCTGATCACTTGGATTCCCCTACTCACTTCCCTTACCCTTAATGCTCCTTTACTTATATCACAAAGGAGTAGCTCTTGTAAAGTCTCTAAGCCGCGTGCTTTAGAAACCTCTTTGACATTTTCGAGAAAGCTGCAAGCTTCAAATTGATTACAAATCTTGTCAAAAACAAAACGTGCAAGAGTTGTCTTGCCCATTCCACTCTTCCCACATATCCCAATAAAGCGGACATCATTCGAATTCATATCTAGAAATAAATTCATTTCCTCAACACGAGAGTCTATTCCAACAAAACCATCTTCATAAACAATTGAACGTTTATCTTTCAATATAGTAAATATCCAGTCAACAATTTCTTGGATAAACTTTCCCTCGGGCCTATAAGAATGACATAACAAAAATCTTTGTGTCAACACAAACCAATTAGGGATGCAAACGTTGATGTTCTGCATATTCATCTCAAAAAAAGAGCTCTAAAATTGAACTAAACTAGATAGTTGAGCTTCATTTGCTTGGTAAAATCCTAGGGCTATTAGTTTCTAAAAAAGAAAACATGCCTTTTGATGTAAACTTGAAGCAGTAGGGACTATACTGTCGAATATGGATTTTCATTTTTTATTTTTTAGAAAACTACTTATATTTAATTGAAATTCTGATTTGGCTTTTTGAAAAAGAAATAGCTGTTAACTTTTGTTCTCTTTCTCTCTAAGAACTTATAGAGTAAATAAAAGTGATTCTTATTGATGAAAGAGAAGGAATTAATCAAGTTAAGTTACAATAAATTACTCTGTACCTAAGTTAAACTAGTACCGGTACTCCTTAAAAATATACCACATCAAATATAGGGATGTACTGGCCTGAAACAATGATTTTTCAGATGTTTAAGCTAGTATTGATGTTTCCACTATTGCAGTAAAATATAATTAAAAGATGTTAAAAAAATTTTGAAATATTATAAAACATGTTTTTTTTTTTTTTTTTGATGGGAATATTATAAAACATGTTATTCATGGTAATATGTGGGTTAATGTACTTAGGCTATTTGAGCTTATAAAATATGTGAATTTCAAATTATATGTTGATAAATATATAAAATAAATAAATAAATATAAATACACACATATATATAGCATATTCAAAAAAACGATACTTTGTTATTAACTGGTACCAAAATACTTCATGCACTTGGCCAAAGGGAAACAAAATTGAGGCATTTGTTACTTTTATTGGGGTTTGGACTCTTGGGGTTTGTAGGCCCTGGGTATGTTAGACCTAAATTTTTCTTCTAGAGCTACATATCTTAGAGAGGATCTTGACTTTACATTGGATCTTTTGCGTATGAGGATACACTTATGTATTTTGAATGTATACTTTTGGAGTGTTTGATGTGTAGTATTATTTATAACCAACATTACCTGGCCAAAAATATATTGTAATCAACATTACCAAGTCAAAATAAGAAAATAGATCAATCATTCACAATAACACAAACATTTACCTAAAATACTCTTCTCTATTAAGGGGAAAACCATGGGTATACTCCAAATAAATTCACTCATATAAAAACAAGTTAAAAATCATTTTCAAGTTTACTCAACCGAGATCTTGAGTCACTCTGGATACAATTCTTCATAGTTGTAGCACCCAAAACCTTTTTTCCATTGAAAAACCTTAATTGTTCTCATTATGTGTCTCAATTCTCATGGCCCCCACCCCCCCCCCCCCCCCCCCCCCAAAAAAAAAAAAACTAACAACAACCACCCACACGCTTTTCTTTACTCAGAAGTCAGAACTCACACACCATATCACAGTACCGTAATCCTTTTATGCTGTTATGATTATGAAAACGTCAACCTTTCAACAACTACATTTAAAGTAAGAACAAGCAGAAAAAATGCTCAATATAAGAAGATCAACCAGTGATACCCATTAGTTAATGTCTTTCCAGAGAGCTTGGCCACGTCACTTAAAGCATTTCTCCATATCTGCACCTTCTTCTTCTGGAAACGGTTTTCATGTTCAGCAAAGGCCACAGCAAAAGTCTCCCTCTGATTCCGCACATGACTAGGATCCACATGGTAGAAAATGGGCAACACTGTCAACCCTCCCTTCTCCTCCTTGCATTCAAGGATCTTTACAAGTTCTTCCAGGCACCATGTGAAAGATGCATAATTTTTAGACAAAATAACGACGGCTATTCTTGATTTCTCAATTGCATCCAATAGTTTCAGCGAAATGGGATTTCCTGGCTCAAGTTTTGTATCATCCTTAAAGGTCTTAATCCTTTTACCTTCCAAAGCACGATATAGATGGTCCGTAAAATTATTACGGGTGTCTTCACCTCTAAAATTGAGGAAAACGTCATTTTCCAGTTGGGGTTTAGAACAAGGATAAGAAAAAAGATGATTGGACGGTTTGAGTGGTGGAGCAGGAAGCCGTTGGTACATACTTAATACTAAGCGAGTTAGAGTTGAGATTCTAAAACAGACAATGTCATGTATTCGAACGGAGTTGGCAAGTAGCAAACAAACCATACCAACAGGAGAGATCAAAGAGACGATGGGATACTAGTCAAAGCCATTGCACACCACTAGTTAAGCTTCCTATAGATAAGCAATAGTGGTGCTAAAAATACACTCTCAACTCTCACCTCTTTCTCAATCAAAAAAAGAAAACAAAAACTCTCACCTAGAAACAAAAACTTTCACCTGAGCTGCTGTCCTTCACTACCATCAAACATTTCTTCTTAATCTCCATCTGGACCATAATTCTCTATTTCTTCTTGATCACCTTTCAAAACTCTTTGCCGGCACAAAACCCACATCAAAAGAACACTGAGGTGTTGATGGAAGGGAATGCAGCTGAATTGACTGAGTGAAAGGAGGACTGAAAATGTGGAGAGGTTTATTGAATAATTGACGGTTAGGATTTTAAATGGTAGATGGAATATTTTACGGAATCTTTTAAGGAAGGGTCTAGATTGTCTTTGTGTGGAATGTGAACCCAGCTGGATTTGTTTTTTTTTTTTTTGAGTTATCATCTAATAGGTGGCAATTACATTTTACAACGTTTGTGGAAGTGGTGATGTGGTTGTTGTTTATTGTAGTGGATTTTTTTTTAAAGAATTAGTAGATATATTATTTTATTATGTTATTTATATTATTTTATTGTGTTAAAAGTTAAAAATGAAATAGTGCCAACAAAAAAAAAAATTGTTTTAGTAAAAAAAAATGTATAAGTATAATTTGGGGTTAAAAAAAAAAATCACTTATTGACACTATACGATTATTTGCTATCACGTGGTGGCAGCGGCGACGGTGGCAACAACGATGGAAGAGTCCGTGGCGGCGGCGGTGGCCAATACTAGCGGTTGTGGGTGGTTGTGATTATTGTTTATTATAGTGAATATATTATTTCATTGTAGTGGATATATTATTTTATTGTGATGTTTATATTAATTTATTATGTTGAAAGCTAAAATAGATCTACTATTGCTGAATGTTTTGTAAAGTGAGTAGATAAAATAAATAAAGTAACTTTTTGTGGTGCTAAATTTCTAAATTTTTAACTCTATTACTGTGAATGCTCTAAAAAAAATATCACACCCTCCGTACGTAATTATTGAAAAGAAGCAAAAAAACTATTTATTAAAAATAAAAATAAAAAATAACTTGGAGAGTGTTTGGTTTTATGAGTTTTGAGTTATATAACCAAGACTCAAAAAACATGGGCCCTACTTAAAAGTAAAGTAGGCCAAAATTAGGAATTAATCATGTTTGCCAAACAATATAAATAGTAGGCATTTTTACAAAATTATATATATTACTAACATCTCGAGTTTAAAAAACTCGATTTAGGGCTTATAAATCGAGTCTCAAAGACTCGGTTTTAGTGTTTTGATCACGTCTGATTTTGCGTTTTTCCCACGTGTCGTCCACCTGAAAATTGAGTCTCTAAGACTCAATTTATATCTGTAAAACATTTACAGTTGGGTAGAGCAATTAATTATTTTGAACATGTGTATAAGGAACCTTTCAAGAAGGTTCAATTAATTATTTTCCTATCTTATTTCCACTCAAAAGTTGGGCAGAGCAATTGGGCAGTTCAATCATTAGTGGGTGAACACTAAACAGGAAGCATCTTTGACACTGAACAGTACCATCTTAACAGATAGCAAAGCTACAGTGGATAGGGAAAAAAATTAGAGTGAATGCTATTGGTTTGTCTTGCAGAATTTAAAGGAGTAGGTAGGAAAAAAAAATTTCAAAGTACATAATTTATTTTTTCTAAGTTTGCAGACTCACGGGTTAAAGATGTTGAAAACTTCTCTCTTTTTATGTGTTTGAGGTTTACTTTAGTCAAGCATATTTATTGGAGTAGGTAAGACCATGACTCAATAATTCTAAGCTCAGTCTATTATGGCTAGTTGGTTTGGATGGAGGGGTCATGTCCATAGGGTCTCTTTTGTATCTTCATTTTTGGCCAAAATTGGGAATTAAATTGGGTCAGCTCATAAATCGAGTCTTAGATACTCGATTTCCAAGTAGACGCCACGTGGAAAAAATGTCAAATCAAATGTGATCAGAACACTGAAACCGAGTCTTTGAGACTCGATTTATAAGCCCTAAATCGAGTCTTTTAAACTTGAAATGTTAGTTAAAAATATAGTTTTGTAACAGTGCCTACTAATTATATTGTTTGACAAACAGGGTTAATTCTCAATTTTGGCCAAGTAAAGTATGTTGTTAGGCTTAGTTTTTGAATTGAGTTTTTATAACTCATAACTGAGATAGGTTGAGTTTGGATTGCACTTTTTTGCATTTGGCCTTTTTTCTTTGAGTCTTGTGCGCTGTTTACAGAACCCATAAATACAAAATTTAGTAAATTTTAAGTTAAAATTCAGTCTCACGGTACTATTCACACATTTAAAAATTATTTTGTTACAGTATTTTCAATTTTCAATTTTCATTTTTCAACCATAAATGGTATCCAAACGGATTAAAGTGAGTAGAATTAAAAACAAGTTTTAAGAGTTTCTAAGAGAATGTTTGGTACATGTGTTTTGTTGTTTGAAAATATATATGAAAATACATTCGAATAAAAAAGTGTAAAAAAAACCTAAAATTATTGAGAACTGAGTAATAGGCATTTTCATATATTTGGTAATACAGGGGACCCATGGTCAGACCACACATGTGCTCCACCACTCTTTTTATCTTTCTTTTTCTTTACTTTTTCTCCCTCCGTGTGAATACTTCTCCTCTTTCTTTCTTCTCTTATTTTTTTCTCTTTCCTCGTTTATCTTTTCTTGCTTTCTTTTCTTCTTCACGCTGGGCTCTTTGCTCAGCTGCTGCTTCTTCTTCTTCTTCTTTTTTATTTTTTTTTCCCTTCTATTTCTTTTCTTTCTTTCTTTCTTCTTCACTCTGGCTACTTCTTATTATTCTTCTTCTTCTTTCTTTCTTCTGCCTTCACAATGGTGATGGCAAAGATGGCGATCACACTGGTGATGGCAGAGATGGCGGAGGCCCAATAATGATATTAGAGTTTTGAATTAAAGTCGTGATTTTCATTTTAATCGGTATAAGATGTGCTTTTTTTACTTGAAATTTGATTTTAGAGTTTATGGGTTTTATGGGGTAATTTGTTGAAATTTAACTTAGAACAAACTTAAAACCCAAATCTCATCCTTTCCTATAAAAATAAATAAAATCTATTTTCCCAAAATAGATTTCGAGATTTTTCAATTGTTCACTCAAGCGAATTCTGCTGAGATTTCTTAATTGTTTCAGCAACATCGTCCAATCGTTCGCTTCGCCACGCATGCCACTGGAGTCATTGTCGGATCCTACATTTCTCGATCTCAAGGTTTATTTCTCTTGATTTTTTTTCCCCAAAATGGATTTCGAGATACTGACTTTTCATGTAATTTTGAAAATTGGCTTTTAACCCTTGTCATTTAGATTTATGTATCTACTCTATCTTCTGATGAGAGAAGTAGATAGATTTTCATAAAGTTGCACTAGTTTATTTGAGTTCTTCCAATCTTTCTATTTGTTGGGTGTATATTGTTGTTAATCTAATGAATTTCGAGTTCTGTGAAGCATATATTAGCATGGAATAAAAGACAAACTATGGATGATAAAATCTTACTTTTTGGACAAAGATAGACTAAACATTGGCCTGAATTAGTGTTCTTTGAAACGATGAACCCATTCACACGTATATATGTCACACCCATAAAGTAGGAATTTTAATATTAGTCAAAAGATCTGTTGGTTAGTGCAAGAAATTTTTAATTTCAGTCAATAACAAGGAAGCCAATTCCGTACCGTACCGGCCGGTATGGCCAGTATATATTGTTCCAACCAGTGCACCGGTATAGGTACACCCATTGTTTTGTACCAGAAAAAATACCGGCCGTACCGGCGAAATTCAGCTGTTTCGGCCGGTAAAGATGTTTCGGACTGGTACAAACAAGAAGAAAAAAGAAAAAGAAAAGGAAGAAGAAGATGAGAAAAAGTGAGAAAGGGAGAGAAAGAGGTAGAGCAAGTGAAGGCTGAAGCTGTGAGAGAGAAATAATTTGTTGCAACTGGGGAAGACATCCAGCTGCTTCTTCTTCTTCTTCTTATTTTTCTTCTTCTTCTTCAGTTTTGACCGAGACTGAACTCTCTTTTTGTGCTTTCTGTTTTAGCTGTGTGTGTGTGTG